>VUYV01000059.1:2868530-3057039 GCA_008711295.1 Anarhynchus alexandrinus
GCCCCTGCAATTGGGGGCTTTAGGGGCTGCCTGCAGCCCCCAGTCGGCCCCTGCAATTTTGGGGTTAAACGTGCAGGCAGCACAGGCAGCAGGCAGGGCAGGCCTCCCGAAGGAATGCAGAGGCGCCTGGGGCAGCATCGGTGGGGAGGAACATCATCTCCCAACCCTGCCCTGCCGCCTTCCTGCAAACTTTTTCGGGAGGCAGAGGCTGAGGTTTGGCCTCTCCACGTCCACAGCGTCCCTTTCAGCAGCCTGGCCCCTGACTGGTGCTCAGCTTTCCCACCCTCAGCCGTCTCCCAAACCCACCTCCTGCTGCCAACTCCCTCCATCCTTCCCTCTGCCACCCTCTTATTTACCCTACAGCCCTGTGCGTCACCCCTCTGCTATAAAGCACCCGGCTGGTGCAGATAAATGACACGTTTATTGAAAACCTCTATTAGAAAGCCGGAGGGAGCATTCATAATTTCCCGGGTGCGATTCGGTCAGTGCGGAGTTCGGGGGATGCTGTGGCGCTACCTTGCGAGGGCCAAGAGATGCGTTTGCTCCTGCAAGAACCAAGCCAGGCTCCATCCTGGAAAGAATTCTGCCTTATAAATTTTTCTCTCTGTTTATATTCTAGCACTGAAGCCTTTATTGCTTTCCTGCTAAAAGAGACCAGAGCATTTATCTCAGGCATTTCAGGGTGGCGTGCGTAGCCCCGGCTCCTGCGGGAAATGACCTGCCTGGGACAGCCTCGGCCCCCGGGGAGGCACAGGCACCAGGGATTAGACCTGGAAATATCCATAAAGAAACTGGTGCGCTGCCAGCCACTGGTTCCTTGAGCAGGTTTGCTGGCAAATAGCGAGTATACGATAGTTGCTTTTGGAGAGAGATCTAGCCATAAATTGTCACCCAGACACCTCTGAATCGTCTTTTCCCACAAACTATGCAGCCCCGCGCTGCTGTCGTGCCTCAAAATCTGAGGGCGTTTTCTCCCAGACAGAAAAACAATGTCTGAGGTGCGGTGGGGAGGGCTTTATCTGCATTTTCTCCGGCTCTCTGCAACATCAGCCCAGAGCCAAACGTGGCAGCAAGAAGTAAAGACAGACGATCCCCTCCCAGCTCTCGTTCATGATTTCCCTTTTTACCCGGGGAAGGCAGCGCTTTGCCCCAGCCCGCCGTCAGCCCCGGCACCTCGCCGGCCCTGGAGGGTTGTGCCGTCACAGCACGAGGCCGCAGCGACGTTCCCGGTGCTCCCACCGACATGGGGGTGAAATTGGGGAGCACCGCTGGGGGCTGCTTCTCCCCAAATTGCTGCCTCCCTCCACCCCAGGGGTAGCTGCGATTGCCACGTGGAGTAGGGCTGGGTTACAAGCTGTCAGCGTTATTTTGCATGAGTAAATGCAGCGTGTCAGCCTTGCCCACAGGAACAAAAACAGATTAAATGAGCGATGTTGGGGTTTTTTTATCTTTTTTTTTCCTAAGGGACAAGGTTTAGAATAAATTAATTCAAATAGGTACGTAGATTTTGGTCCTGTGCTTTGACAGCAATCACGGACCCCCTCACTCCTTAATAGGCATGGGCTGTAAAACTCACAGGAACTATTAAAACTGTGGGACCATATCTAATCGCAGCAAAAGGGTCTGCAAGTCAGTGTAGTATTACCTCTCCAGTCTAGAAGAAAGTCCAAGTTAATCATCTGCTCGCTTGGGAATCCCCCTGACCCAAGCCTCACAGAAAGAATGAACCCAAGCACGAGGCTTCAAAGGTATTTTGCCGCCTCACGCTCGCCGAAAGCGTTGCGAATGCCAACGCTTTTCGAATCGCTTGGCTGCGGTTCCCCTCCGAAGGCGCTTGCCATCCAAGTGTCTGCTCATGCGTGCAGAGCCCGGCAGGAGGCCAAGCCCCTCTTGTGATGGTTCCCCATCCACGGGGCTTCGGCGGCCTTTTTTTTTTTTTTTCCCCACGTCATCCGCGCGAGCATTGTTCTGCCGACGGCCGATTTGATCCTTTGGCATAGGAAGGAAATGTGCTGTACAGAGCTGGTGAAGGTCAGCAGCATCCAGAGCGGCCGTTCGGCAAGAAGGCTGCTTCCCCGCCCCGTTCTCCTCACCCCGCGGTGGTGAGCTACTGCGGGCCCGGCTGTAAAACGACTCACAGATGTTACGATTACAGATAAAAAAGTAATGGCAGAAAATGTACGCGTGAACCTTGAAAAAGAAAGTCAGAAAAAACCCTATGATCTGAGGGAAGTTACAGATTCTTCCTTGGTTTGTTTGTTGACAGCTGAAAACAGAGACGTCTGTTCCCAAATACTTCTGTTCCACCAAAGGGAACAGAAAAGTCGGGAAAGGGAAAAGAACATTTCCTAGAAGTCTGAAGAGCCTCATCTCCGTGTGTTTGCAGGAAAAAAAACCCAACAGACACCGTCTGAGTCTCTGATATGCTGGGTAGGAACGTGCCTTCCCTGGATTAACTTGACCTCCTTTGGTGAGGAGGAGGGGAGAAGGTGGGAGAGCAACGGTGTAATTTCCTTCTCGATTGCTCTTTGTCCACTAACGTGGCAGATTCCTCCTGTGAGTGAAGCAGCGGTGGGACTCACGCTCCCATCCTTATCTACCTGCTGCTCTGTTTCCTTTCTGTCATTCTCTCAGGCCATACAAATATGGATTCAAGCAATCCGTTGCTCATCCACTCTGGACATCGCCAGAACTGGCTTTGCACTAGCCCTTGCTGAGGATGCTCTTTAGACCGTGAAACTCAGTTTCGGCTTTCGCCACCCTGGCTGAGCTTAACCTCAGCCTCAACAGCTTCAGTCAAGTCCCTCAAAAGAGGTAGTTATTTTTGCTCTCGGTCACTGGTGGCCTGAGCCTACACCCGCCTGGCACAAGGCAGCTGCCAGGGGCCACTGCGTCTTCTCCTGGCCACGAAATGGGAGGGAAGCCCGGTCCGGTTGGGCCAAAAGGGCCCCGGCACAGGCAGGGACTTGCTGTGCTTTGCATGACGGACCTCCAGGTGTCATTTAAGCCCTGGTTGAACTTCTGGGGCTTATGCAAAGCGGGGTTCAGCCCCCAGGCACCACCCAGCTTCTCCCACAGTGAAACAGGGTTTGTGGGGCTCAGCCCGTGGCAGCTGCGACACCCCTCCTTCCCTCACCCCCCCAGCAGAGGAAGGCTTGGGAAGGTTTGATCGATTTGGGCTGTTTTCCCAATACTGCATGAAAGCTTCCAGCGCTATTATCCCTTGAAACACTCATCAGGCCACGGTTAGCGGCAGCAGGCGCCAGGGTCCCCCTGCCCCGGCTCTTGGGGACTGGAGCAGCTCGCTGGGATGCCCACCTGCCTGCCTTCCCCAGAAACCATTAAAAAAAACCCTTTCATCTAACCCAGTGCTATGGCTGAGATAACTTTTGCGAGTCCGAAGCTTATCAAGTGTTATCTGCTCAAGCTCGAGCTTCAGGCTATCGCTGCCGGGATGAGGGTCTCGGTCCTGCTCACAGCCTGCAAAGTGGCTTGGAGATTCCAGGGGCCGCACAGCACCACAATTTTTAAGAACATAGGGCCAAAACCCGCTGGAAGAGCTGTGATATTTTAGACCCGGCCCCTGTTGCCCAGCAGTACTCCAGTTGAAAAGGAGAAGGGAGGATTTTTCTTTTTTTTTTTTTTTTTTTNGCAGCCCAGTTCGTGATTAATTATTAAAGGCAGCGAATTTCCACGTTCCTTAACATCTGGCACTATCTCCTGGAGCCTGGGGGAGAATAAAACAACAAGTCCTGGGAATGCGGGACACGTGCCCGGGCTCGTAGGATCAACTGCACCAGTTGTTTTACTCAAGAGGCACCGCGTCTCCCTAAAATCCGGCCTCTCCCCCCAGTCCGATGGAGGTCCTGTTGCAGCCCCCCGGCCTCCGAGCACCCCCAGCTGGGTTCTGTCACGAAAATTTTGCAGCAAGGAGAGAGGCTGAGGAGCAAAGTACAGAATTACAAGGGTAATTCTTTATTTATGTGCGGGAGGTGTCCCGTATGCGGTTTTACAGACAGTTCTTACACCTCTCCAGCGTTTGGGCACAACGTGATTTCGAACTAGTTTGAAACTAGATGATCTTTGAGGTCCCTTCCAACCTAAACCATTCTATGATTCCATGATTTGACCAATCGCTGCTTAGCACACAGATGCCACTGTTTTGCAAAGCAAAATTTTATGGCATCATCACCCGTCTGCTTCTTTCTTGATCTGAATGTCCCCGGAGTTGGTCTTGCTGCCGTTACTTGTCTATGATGCCAGGTAATGGGGGGGGGAGGGGGGAGGTTCACAGAGGTGTTGGAGGGGCTGTGATGCTGGTGTTCTCTCGGGTGTCCAGGGGTATCCGTTAGTCTTCAGGGTGGGGGCTCTCCTTCTCCTTGCAATGAGCCGGGGTCCTTTAGTCATGCTCACCTAAGCACGTCTATAGCACAGGACTTACGAGGAGCGGCTGAGGGAGGTGGGGTGGTTCAGCCTGGAGAAAAGGTGGCTGAGAGGAGACCTTATTGCTCTCTGCGACTACCTGAAAGGAGGTTGTAGTGAGGTGGGGGTCGGTCTCTTCTCCCAAGTATCAAGCAATAGGACGAGAGGACATTGCCTCAAGTTGTGCCAGGGGAGGTTTAGATTGGCTATTTAAGGAAAAATTTCTGGACCGAAAGGGTTGTGAAGCATTGGAACAGGCTGCCCAGGGAAGCGGTTGAGACACCATCCCTGGAAGTATTTAAAAGGCAGGTAGAGGTGCTGCTTTGGGACACGGTTTAGTGGTGGGTTTGGCAGTGTCGACGGTTGGACTCGATGACCTTAAAGGTCCCTTCCAACCTCAATGACTTTATGACTATGCAGCATACGATGTAAAATGCATCTGTATTAAGAAAATTCATACAATTTCCTCCTATAAAGACCAATTGGTACAGAATGAGATTTTCCTGACAGTTTCTTTTTTGGGGGGGAGGCTGTTCTTTTCACCACGGGCAACGGCGACTTTTCACAAGCCCTTTTTCACGCGGGTTTCAGGTCCGGTGGGGCCATTCCTCCTCACGGGGAACGCGGCGAGAGAAAAGGAGCGTTACCCCGCGGAGGGGGGGGAGAGGGGGAAAAAAACCCATTATTGCATCATCCGGGCGACTCCAATCCCTTTCCGAGCTCCGCCGCTTTGCCCGGCGCCATTCCCTTAGTAACACCCCCACCACCACCATGCTGAGGGCGCCGCGCGCTCTTTCCGCGCGTGACGTCTTTGCGCCCGCCACGCGTGACGTCCCTCCATTCAGCGGTGACGCGCGGGCGCTCCGCGCAGAGNCCCCCTCCCCCCCAGCCACGCCCCCCGCCGGGGACGGGCGCGGCGGGAGTGAGACGGCGCGGCGGGACGGAGCGGCCGCCGGGGCCGGCAGTGGCCTGAACCCGGCGGGAAGGAGGAGGAAGAGGAGGAGGAGGAGGGGGGCGGTCAGCCCGCTAAGCCGGGCGGGATGGATAAGTACGACGACCTGGGTCTGGAAGCCAGCAAGTTCATCGAGGACCTCAACATGTACGAGGCCTCCAAGGACGGTCTCTTTCGGGTGGACAAAGCTGCCGGCAACAACCCCGAGTTCGAGGAGACCAGGCGGGTCTTCGCCACCAAAATGGCCAAGATCCACCTCCAGCAGCAGCAGCAGCAGCAGCAGGAGGAGATGCTGATGGCCGCCCTGAACGGAGGGGCTGCCTTCAACGCCCCCCGGCCCAGCCCGCCGGCGGCACGGGGTGCCAAGCCGCCCCCGGCCGCCACTGCCAGGCCGTATGACGGAGGGGACCGTGGCTTCGGCGAGAGCGGGGCACGTGCTGAGGCCCCGGGGAGCCAGGCCGGGCGCCGGAGCTGGGAAGCGGAGCCCGACAGGATCCCCAGAGCGGGGGGCTCGTGGCCCGGCGTGGGACGTGGGGAGCAGCAGGCTGGCAGCTCCGGAGAACCCCAGCCCTGCCGCGGTGGGCAGGAGAACGGCAGCGAGGGCAGGCGGGGTGGTGGGGACCAGAGGTCCTCCTCCTTCTCTCACGCCCGGACCCCCCCGGCACCCTCGGCCGGCACAGAGGAGGGGGTGCCGGGGGCCCTGCCGCAGCAGAGGTCCTCCTCCTTCTCGGCTCCCTCAGCACAGCTCACCCGGGGGTTTTCGGGCCCTGCTGACGCCTGTGGTCCCAGGGCTGGAGGGGATGGCAGCCAGCTGTGGTACCAGGGCGTCCCGCTGTCCTTCCCCACCAGCTCTGCGCCCGCCGCCCCAAGCGTGGACTACCAGCATGCCACCGCCTACCCCAGCCCAGCCGGCCACTTCGTGGCCCATGGTCAAAACCACCGGCCCAATGGCAGCAGCGCAAGCCCCGAGCCGGGCTCCTCACGCCTGGCCTCACGTGGGCCGATGGCTCCGGATGCTCCACAGCCACCTTTCCCAGATGGCGCGAGTGGACCGCGGTCGGACACCGGGCACTCGGAGGGCTCCAGCGCGGTGAAGGTGAAGCTGCCCTGCCAGACCCTCCTTCCGCAGCCGGAGCAAGGGCCGTCGGCGGCCGAGCTGAAGCTGGAGGCACTGACCCAGCGCCTGGAGCAGGAGATGGATGCTCGGCCGAAGGCCGATTACTTCGGTAAGGAGGCAGTCCGCCAGTCGGCGTCAAAAGGGTTTGTTGCAAAGTGTCACTGCAGGGTTTGCGCCCGCAGGGTTGCGTGTCTCCGTACGCCTGCTTGGTTATGCTTTTTTAGTTGCTCGGGGGATTCTTTTGTTATTCAGCTTTTATTTATCACGGGGACTGGAGGCTCTTCCTCCTGTGACACTTTTTTCTCTAATCTGACCTCTTAAATTTTAAAGCAAAGGTAGTTTAGCAGCTTTAGGGAGGACAGTGCTGAGAAGAAGCTGGAGCAGCATCTTTTGAAGTGTCCTTTGCTGCTGGCAGCGAGGCACTTACCTTTTCTTGACAGTACTCCTGGTTCTCTCTGTCTTAAAAGTACGCTGCACAACCACACATGAGCAGGAAGGCAGCCGTCCAGCCTGCGGAGGAGTCGTGCCTGCGTACTCTGCGAGCACAGAGATGGGCACGGAGCTCGGGGAGGCTTGGTGGTACCCCCCATGGAGGTGGCCATGGCCAGGAGTGCTTGTG
Organism: Anarhynchus alexandrinus; assembly: GCA_008711295.1. NCBI lineage: Eukaryota > Metazoa > Chordata > Aves > Charadriiformes > Charadriidae > Anarhynchus > Anarhynchus alexandrinus. The sequence continues at coordinate 2,875,641 of VUYV01000059.1, forward strand.
GGGTCGCTTGAAGAGGAGTTGCTTGGGGATGGGAAGGGTGGTGGTTTCCCAAACTTGCCAGGATTTCCCCCCGCCCCCAGGTGCTGGTCCCCATCAGCTCTGAAAGGATCTGTGCATCCTGAAGATGGCAGAAAAACAGGCAGTAGGCACATTTCTCCCTACATCTCAGGTCTGCGAGTAGTCCAGACCGCCACCAGAGGTTGTTGCTGGTGCTTGACAGTGGGAAGGGACCGCTTACATGCAAGGATATCCCAAAGAGAATATTAAATGTCCTGCTGGATTAAACAGATTTACCACCCCAGGATGGCAGAAGGTCAGGGGCAAATCGAGCGCTTCCTTTCCCTGCTGAGCCACTTTGCAATTTAATAGCAGATAGTTCAGCTTTTGGGAGAAGGAGACCCGAAGTTGCTGGGAAGGCTGAGAATTCCACAGTTAATTTAACAAACAATGGGAGCAGGTCTAGTGTGTGGATTTTCCTCACAATTTTAGACCCACGGTCACAGAAGTAGAAGCAGGGACAGATTAAACTCTTCAGCCTGCTGCAGAGGAAGGGTTTACATCTGAGGCTGCATGAGGTGCTGCATGAGGTCCTGCTTGGTGGGGTCAGTGGGTGGCTCAGCGGCGGTCTGCACACACAGGAGCAGCCATGGGCTTCACGCCAACCTTCGGGGACGTAGGTGGAGGGACCACCGAGTGCTCGGTTGCAAATTGCCTAACAAAATGTGTTTCTTGGCATCAGGCGGTGGTGCTTGCCCGCAGAGGGCCATGCTGGGATTGTTTATCTCAGTATCTTAAGTCTGGATTCAGCCTCGTGGCAGGGCAGACGCATTTTTATTCTGTTGCAGAAAAGCGGTGTGTCGAGTTGCTGTACTTGGAGTGTTTTGGGCTGGAAATGTGTTTTGGTGCTTTCTGTCCAGTGCGGGCAGCGCACAGTTTGAATGAGCTCAGGGAGCCTCGTGTCGGGGGGGGGGGGGGGGGGGGGGAGGGCTGAGCGCTGGGACAAGGAGCTGGTAACGAAGATGGGGTTGGGACAAGAGTCTCGTGGGAGGCGGTGCTCAAAAATGGGAATATTTTGCTGGAGGCGGCATTCAGCTGCGCTGGAGAGATGTCAGGGGGTCTCTTCAGCAGACCCTGCTGCGTGTGTCTTCTCCTCGCGGTGTAAGTAAATCGGCTGGATCATGCCTCGTCCGAAATGTGTGTGGGGATGGAGTGAGAGAGGAGAGGGACCTAGTTGGTGGTTAGATTATTTTACCTTTTTGTCACTAAATAGGGGGTAGCGCCAGGGGGAGGCTTTCGTCCTGCGGGAAATTTGTAGTGAAGCAGGAGTAATTCTGGCAGCACCGCGAGTCCCACCGGTCAGGCGGCTGGGTTACTGGTGAGCCCTGGTGAGGGAGGAGAGATGGAGGCTGCCAGATCCCTGGTGAGGTCTTTTGACGTTCTCCCGGCAGGAGGTTTTACACCGGGGTGTAGTGTCTGAGAAACTGGGGAAGGATGAGAGTGATGGGGGAGAGGGAAAAATGAAAGGATGCAGTCATGGCAAAGGAAGAAGTAACATTTTGTGGAGCCTCAGCTTTGTGGAGGAAGGCTCGGCAAATCTGCCCTGTGGAGGAGCAAGGAGCAGGAAGGGGCAAGTATGGAGTTATTTTAATTCTGGGCTTCCTCCCCCTTTCTTTCTCACTTTTATTTTCATTTTTTCACAGTTACCTTACTTCCTTTGGAGGAATAAAGGACCCAGCTTGTCTTCTGAATCTGTCTTTGCTATTCCCTGCCCTCAAGCTAGCAAACTTTAGGATGGAAAATAAATACTTTTATGCAATAGTGATAAAAAGGATCAACAGGGCTTTTTCCTTGCAGACTTTCCCCCAGTGAAGGGAAGTCTAATGCAGCAGCTTTGCAGTACATCTCAGCCAGGAAATGAAACCAGGACTGAAGTGCAGATGACCAAAGTGTTTTATCTAAAATGCTTTCAGCTCTCCTTATTTTGGGTGCCGCTTTTGTAACAAGGAGATGTGTTAAGATGGGTCTGTCTGCCTGTCTTGGTAACATACAGTCCTTCGGTCTGTCTCTGGCTAGACTTATCACGAACAACTAATTCTGATCGCAGTAAAGGAGCTGCTTTTTCCTTCACTATGTGAAAATGAGCATTTGTAAATGGAAGTCTAGGAAAGGATAAGCTGGGGACTAGGCGTAACATGGGTAGGATGCTCTGCTGAGGAGTAACAGACAGTCTGGTTATCTGTCAGCACCAGCTTGCTCTACAAAATCCGTTTGTCTGCTCAGAGTATGTGTAATAAGTGAAAGGAAAGAAGCAAACAAAGCCAAGAATTTTCTGTTTTTAAATAGTGGCCTATGTGTGAGCAGCATGGGCTGCATGTGTGGAGGAATTTGGGTTCTCCAGGAGTGCTTTTGAAGTGCTGACTTGATTTATGTGGGCTTTCAAGGAGAATATGGGGAGTCTCAGGTATCACCCAGGTCTTACGCTTGGGGAGGGAAATCCTGAAATTGCTCCCTGGAGATGCTGATTCCCATGGAGTAGAGAGGGGCCCGGGGTCCCAGGAGGTGCCGCTGGAAGCCACCTTAGGTTGTATTCAGGTTTTTGTGTACTGTTTCCAGGCAACATCCAGGAGTGAGGTGCCTGAATCCCACTGACTTTCCCTGTCGTTCCTTTGGATGCACCAGCCTTCATCTCCACTGGGTGAACGGGAGGATTAATTAAGGAGGAGTGACTGGGGGAGTTGAAGCTCCTCTGCTAGCACCACTCAGCGCGATGCAGATGTTTTGGGTTAGCTGAGGTGGCACCATTGGCGTGGGACGAGTTTTCAGGTGAGAGCGGGCAGATGCACAACCAGACCGAGCATCTGCCTGTGGTGCCTGGGAGTGACTTGACAGGGGAGAGGACTGGCTGAGAGGCGTTGGGGTCTGCAGGGAGGGTTTTGCCATTCATTTTGGCAGAACCTATAGTACCACGCAGTTCCTTGGCCTGCGGGCACAGATGGATGATTTTAGAGGTGTGATGTGTAGCATCACATTTTTAGCAGTGCGTATTTCATATAGCTGGATGGAAATCTCCATCTGATGGAGACTATCTACACCCTTACCAAGAGTCTTTTTTAAAACAATTTTTATAAATGGTTTTCTTGTTATAAATATTTGTTAGGCATTGAGTTCTGGCTTCCTTATTATTTAGAGCAGAGCTGATAAGCTGCAGGTATTTTAGGAGGGCCCAGGCATCTTGTTTTGCAGTGAAATACTGGGATGCTTCCCAGCAGTCAGGCAGAGAAGATCTCGTCGTGAAGTCTGCAGATTTCTTTTCCCCTTGGCAGAAGCAGAGCGGTAGCCGAGCTGCCGAAACCCCGTGGAGACCTGGAACCCCAGCAGCTTTGCATGGGCGTCATCAGCTCGAAGGCCAGCAGCGCTCTTTCAAAGTTTTGTGCATAGTGAAGTTAGTGTTTTACCGCTACCGAAACCACAATTCATTTAACTTTTAAGGCTGCACACACCTGCGGGCTTTACCAAACCCTGCTGCTGATGGTGCACCAGGGTGCTTCAGCAGCAGAGGCTAATTTCAGGGCTGCCTAGTGGATAATTTCTGGTTAAAATGAAAGTTCTTCTGAGGTTTGTTTTGTACATGGGTGATGATAATGGCATTGTTCCCACTGGGAGTGAGCGGAGGCATCTCTTGCTGCCTGCTCCCAGGAGAACACAGCTGGAAGGAGATGCCTGCCTACAGCGGAGAGGAGAGGGAGGCAGGGTGAAGTGGGTCCTGGTGGAACAAGGAAAGCTGGAAGGATCATGGCAAGTGGACTAGTGGGTGTGTGCAGATTGCAAAGCTTATCTCACTGCAAGGAACCAAGCAAGTTAAGTATTTGCCTGGGATATGGCTCTTCAAGATTACAGCAGTATGTGCTTCTCCTCCCTTCCTCTTGGGAGCTCAGCTGGGTTTGCAAGCTAAGGAAAAATCTGTACCAAAAGGAAAGAAAAAGGAAGGAGTCGAGGCAGAGGATCAATTGGTCTTTCAGCCAAGATACTGTGGCAGTGGGGACTGAAAGGAATAAGGAGCCTCATTCATTTGGCACTGGAGTTAACGTAATCTCTGACATCGCTATAAGGTACTTAAAATGTCACTGACGTGAGTTTGATGGCATTTTGTACTTTGCTGGCAGTATGTACATGACTGCCTACAGCAAAGTCGGGGGTCAAGAACATGGCATGCAAAAACAGTACAGAAAAATGGCATTTGCCAACTCTGTGGTTCTCTGGGCAGGGAGGACCTGCACATCCTTGCAACCACTAAGTGACAATGTGGGGCTGATACGAGTGATGATACCAAGTGGTGAATGGGACAGGACTGCCAGGTTTTCCAGGCGCTTAATCTCACACGGCCTCCAGATCTCCTTGAAATCCACTCTGTGGCAAGCGTGATTGCACAGTAGTGGATAACAGCATAATGAGGCACGCAGTATGTCTAATTTAGCGTTTGGTGTGGGAATTACTTGGTTAAGGTGAGCCACGGGGAGGTGGCATCAGGTTCTGGAGAAGGTCTGAAGTAAAACCCAAAGAACTGTGCATCATGTTGGGTATGACAGGGTAAAGTCTTTTTTTTTTCAGCAGATGGTCTTTGAAAAATGTGTGTGTAAGCGGAGGACTTGGTCCTCCTGGAATAAATAGGTGGGTCAGAAACACAGAAGCTGTACCTTCACAAGGGCCCTCCCTGTCAGAGTGGGAAAGGGGAACAAGGTAAGAGGAAAACTCTGATGGGGAGGACCCTCGTGAAGGCACAGCTTCTGCCAGGAGGCAGCAGGATCTACTTCTGGATTAGCCACATCCATGTCTGGGCAGATGGGAAGGATGATATGGGAGGTATTTCCATGCAAAGGCTCTGGGGTTTTCTTCCAAATGCAACTGGGGGTTCTTCAGCATAAATCCAGCCTCCTGTAAGGAGAGGGCAAAAAACAGTTACATGTGGTGGAGAAGAGTCAAGCTGATCATGGAAATATGGCTTGCATGGAGTAAGTGGAAAGGGTAGGATAGACTTACTCCTCCGAGTGCTGTTTCTGGATGAGCTACGCATGCAGACCTGCACCACCAGACTCTCCCCTCATCCTGCCACTGCATTCCTCTTATCCAGGACCTGATTGATGTGGCAAGGAAATCTCACCACTGAAGCAGCACAGCAACACATTTCACCCTATAAAATTAAGCAACAGTCTTAGCAAACCCGACCAGGAGCACGTGTAGAAAAGCTTGGCTGTCCTGGATGCTGCGGAGAATGGGGATGCTGCTGAAAAGAAGGGGGATGCTGTTGGAAAAACCCACAACTGTGTTCTTGGTTTGTAGGTAGATGATATCTGGCACGTGTAAAATAAATCATACCGACGAGTCCCAGAAAATGCTGTTGTTCAGCGTAGTTTGCATTGAATTTTTAGGGAGTGGGATATAGTAAGTAACCAAGCTCCTTCTAGGGAGTGTGAAATAGCAACACTTGGAGGAAGAAACATCTCTAAAGGCTTTGAGTCTGGCAGTAAGTGGAAATGCACTTGTTGAACTTCGATCGTGGGACTGACATTTCAGAGTGGGTGCCAGGTTCGCTTGCATTTCTGACAGCCCTTGAGGTCTGCGCCGGACCTTGTTTGATCTCGTGAGCCGAGGCTGTTCCCGGCGGCAGCCCTCCTTCTGGTTTGCAGTGCCGAGATGGCGTACGGTGAGCGCCGGGACGTGGCTTACAGGGCATGTTTTCGGTCCCAGCTCTGCCCCAAAGGTCCCTTTGTTCCGGCGCTCAGCTGCAGCGCGGGCGGTTGCTTGCCGCATGATGCGAAAGGGAACAGTGATTTCTTTGTTGTCCAGGGCCCGGCTGCCCTACCGGCAGAAATCGAGCCGAAATCAGCAATTTCCATCCCTTTCCCTTTCCAAAACTGGCTACCATTCTGCCGGCGCGCCCGAGCGTGAATTTACCAGCGCTGCGCATGTGCGGCGCTTTGGGCTTGTCATCCTGGTGGCGAAAGAGAAACCTTTCGTTCCTCCTTACTAACGTCTTAATAGCACCGTCTGAGGTTAAAAAGCCATAATTTCGGAGGGGCTACCTGCTCAGATCGGCGCTTGCATAAGCACTCGTTAGGTGTGGCGAAGTAACCAAGTGGAGGAATCGGGCATCTCGCTGAGCTGTGGATCCTGAGGGTCCCTCTGCTTCGAGCTGGGGACAGAAGTTTTTGCTAAATGCTGCGTTACGCCAAGAAAATTACCCTGAGCTGCCGGCTGGCATCAGCAGCGCGCGGGGCTGGACTGACGCTGCTGACATTTTGACTCTACGCCCTGGCTAGCGGAAAGCACGCTCAGCAATCTTTTCGGGAAGCAGGCGCCGGAGCTGGCGTGGAGCAGGGCGCAGAGCCCGTGTTGCGGCGGGATGGGGTTGGACGTGGGCCCTGCTCGTGCTGCCTTCGCACGTGTGTCGCCGAGCTCAGCGATGGGCCGCCCTCAGCAACAGGTATTGCTTTTTCCTTGCGTAGCCTAAGCCGAAGGAACAGGATCGTTGTGGCAGCAGGGAGCGAGCGGCAAAAAGAAGTGGAAAGGAAAAATCAATAAAAATCACCTTTTTTTTTTTTTTCCCCCTTTCAGGCCAGGTGTGCTGAGAATCAGAGACGAAGGCTCAAGTATGTTGCTTAAAATACTTCAGGATATTATATTTGGAAGAAGCAAAGACTTATTTCTAGAATAATTCCAATTGCTACTGAGATTTAATTGGCTTTCAGGCAAGATTTGGCAGATACAAGTAAAAACCTAAACTATACACAGATTTGCCATAACGCCATTTTTCAGTTGTCAGCCTTGCCACAGGACATCTATAAATACTTATAGCATGGCTGGTTATTACATAGTTGGGTAATTTAGCACATTGTAGTTTTTACAGACAGCACTGTCAATTTCTTTTAAGAGCCCTTTCATTCTGTGACTTTATTTTCCATATTTTAAGGGCCTAAATATTTAAAGCAGTGGATGAAAGGGTTAAGCAGGGGATGAAATGGAGCATGTACGGAAAGAAAGGGGGAAGGATGGTGGGGGCGGGGGAGGGGCGGGAGGTAGAGGAAGGTTTGGGTTGGGATGTGGGAGCCAGGACAGATCCTGCAGGATCCAGCCGGACTCTCTGTCCCATTAGGGAAAACACGGTCGGTGCCTATGCTCCGAAGCTTAAATGGGATGGACAGGAGACAGCAGAGGTAATTTCTGCCCTCCGTGGGATTTGCCTCAGGGTATTCTACAGTGGCTTTAGATGCCTGCCAGCATCTTTACTGTGCGCTGCGCCCATGGGCAGCTGCTGAGCCTTCTGCCTCCTTCTTGCTCATCCATATTCAGTGTCAGCCGGCTGCTTTCTGGAAAGGAGGAAATCAGAGCACGCTGGTGATTTTTTTTTTTTGTTTTTCTGGAGCAGCCGCTTGTTGGCACGGAGGAGGGAAAAATGCAGCACTTGCAGTGCAATAAATACATCGGTTCTGTGGAAAGCCTGGTGAATGTCATGGAAAGAAGGCTTTGAGCAGCAAAATCAGCAGGTTTTCTGCTCTCAAAACTTTCCACTCGGCATCACCGTAGTCGAGAGGGAATTTTGCGAGGTACCTGTTAGCTGTTGTGTCAGATGATTGCACAGTATCTCAGGCTGCCGCTGAACGTGCGCGTTGCTGGGAGAACACATCCGTTTGAAAAGCCAAATTTTCTTACCTTTGTCTTGTCTTTTCTTTTTTTTAATCTTCTTTTTTTTTTTTTTTTTTTATTTNTAAATAACTGAGATAAATCTGCTTGGTTCGAAAAGAACCAGCAAGTTTTGCTAACCTGGTGCCAGTCTGCGTGCTGGGGTGGGCCCGCGGCCAAGCTAGCATTTCAGTTCAGGTCGGATTTGGGCAAAACAGAGTAACTAGTTATTCTCTGCAGCCTTCTCTCCAGGTTTGCGTGGGTTTGGACTCTGGCTCTGAGGGCAGTGGGACTTGGAGCAGTGCTAGGACGGCTCTGGGCGTGCTGGTTGAATGCACGCAGGCAGCTGCAGCAGAGAGAGACGGGTCTGCTCCGGGAAAATGAAGTATCTGCTTTTCAGCAGCTGTGTGCGCGCTACTGCAAAGGGCTCCTGAGAGTTTTTATCCCTATACTGTGAAAACTCATGGCCGTGGCTATGGGCTGCAGGAAGAAATTGTTAACCACCCTGGGACTGCCAGCGTGGTGCTGCCGGAGTTGGGAGTTACTTTTCAGCGTTGTCGTTAAGTACGTTGGGTTTCTTCCTAACTTTCACCAGACCTTTCCAATTACTCCGGAGCTTGTGGGGCCCCAAAAGAAGTGAAGTTTTCTTAACAACGGCATGACTAAGGATCTCCAGCAAGATGATGCTGTCCCTCTTCTTGGGCCAGTAGGAGTGAGATGTGACCGGCGGTCCCTGCCCTAGGGAGTTTAAGAGTTGGGGTGAATGGGACTGAGCAGCCCTGGAAAGAGAGACCCGGAGGCAAAGTCACATCCACAGGGTCGTCACGGACTAGAGAAAGAAGCACATCTTCTGTTTGTCCTTCACACTGTGCTTTTTGGGTAGATAGATCCGTGTTTATTTGCTTAAACATGGATTAAAGTTGCAGTAGTTAAAGGGCGATGCTGCTTTAAAACCGGTCTGTCACAATCACAGGGTAGTGCCTGCAGTAAGTAAACTGGCTTGATGTGTCATTTTCCTTGGACAAGGACTTTCTCTCCCTGGCCTCTAACAGTGGTTTTGGGCAGCCTCACTGCATTTCTCCCTGCAAGGTGGAGGGAGTAGGTCCTGCTAGGGGATGCCGTCAAGGGCGTGAAACTCGGTTGTCACTTCTTCCTCCGTTATCAAAATAGTTTTATGTGGAAATGCAGTGAGATTGGAGAGACCCTAGCTGAACACGTGACAGCCTTTGTGAACCTGCAGTGCTAAAGTCTTCTCTCTACAGGCCCTCCCCAGCACCACCACCATGCATCTGCCCCGTTGCTGCTGTTCCCAGCCCTGACCAGACAGGTCCATGCCTGCAGGGTCCCAGCAGCTTCCTTGTGAGGTGGAAATCCTCACCCTAGGCTGTCTGCCTGGCGCGGGTTTCAGGTTGGAGCCTCACACCGGGGCGGGTGCTGGTGGAAACACGCTTGGCTGTGCCAGCAAGAGACTGAGCTGACCTGCTGTACGCAGTCATCTTCTCCCTCCTCTGGAGCTCCTGGTCTTTAGGTGATGGTGGTGGCAGGAAAGCCTGTGTGTGAGGAGCAGCTGGGACTTGCACTTGGGATGGCTTGTTGACCCTGTGTGCTGACCTTGGGTCTCCTTCACCCCATGGACCACCTGAGAGCCCACCCCCCTTGGCTGGTGGTACTGCCACCACCAGGTATCCTCTCCTTCTTTCTTGCCTTGTCCTGCAAGAGGCAAGAAGAATGTCTGGGCAGAGTACATGGTCTGTAGGTAGCACCTAAGTTGGGTCTCTGTGTTCAGAGGTGGCCAGCAGAGGGAAGAGAGGTGGGTGTCAGCTAGTCAGTCCAGCTCTGTTTCGGTGGGAAATCCTTAGAGCTTTCAGCAGACGTGAGCGGGGACTGAAATCGATGAAGATTTAAAGGGGTTAAGTGAAGAAGTGTTTTTTCCTCACAGGGGTTGCAACCAACAAACTTATTTTATGCCATAAGTAGCAGAAACTAGTGGTCTGTGAATGGCTCTGAGCACCACTTACTACCACCCAGGCTTTTGGGAGGGTCATTAAGTGGTTTTAAATGTATATGAAGTTAGTGGGAATGAATGGGTGAAGGAAGGAGATGTCACTGTAGACAAACAGAGCTGTCGTCGTCCAGTTTACTTTTTTGCAAAAGGCTTTCTCCGTGAAGATTTGATGACCATCGTCAACACTGTTAACAGCGTCTCTCAGGGTGGGTGACGCCAATGTCACCTACATCTTTGGGGCTACAATGAACCGCCTGGTCCCAAGCTGCCAAACCACCATGCTGAATTACAGGTGTGGTCACCCAGCCAGTGACGCCAGCCACCCCACCAGCTCCCGCTTCTGACCTCTTGTCTCACTCTCTCTCTTCCAGGCACCTGTGTGAAGTGCAGCAAGGGGGTGTATGGAGCAAACCAGGCTTGCCAGGCCATGGGCAACCTCTACCACGATGGCTGCTTCACCTGCGGAGCCTGCAGTGAGTACCTCCGGCAGGGCCCTGGGGCGAGCTCCTCGGGCTTAAGGTTCTTCTGGTTTATGGGGAGAGAAAAGGGGGTGTTTATTGAATTATCGGCCAGCTGGAGTCTGCTGCAGCTGTATGTCTTGGTGCTTGGTGGTTGCTGTTTGTTTTTGAACACGTTCTTGCAAGGCTTTGCAGAAAAGATGCTTCGGATTGTGCTGGCTGCTGGCCTTCTGGTATGGGGGGCGGTTGTTTTCATTCCTCTGCCTCTCCATTACAGCTACGTTTTGTTGTTGGTTTTTTTTTTTTTAATTATAAGAGTATTTTTTTCAAAGTGGCAGTGAATATGCCTGGTCTGGCATTTAGTGGTTGTGGGTTTTTTTTTATTTGTCATGTCAGACTTCACAGCCACCCTGGCCTTTCAGCCGGTGGACCGCAGGGAGAGCTGCCATGCCAGCACGGTGCTGAGGGCGCAGGTGGGGTGCCAGCACCGGCAGCGGGCTCTGCTAGCGCCGCAGACACCTTCTCCAGCGGAGCTGCTTGCACAGTCACAGAATCACAGAATCACAGAATGGTCAGGGTTGAAAGGGACCTCTGGAGATCATCTAGTCCAACCCCCCTGCCACAGCAGGGTCACCTACAGCAGGTTGCACAGGACGGCGTCCAGGTGGGTTTCGAATGTCTCCAGAGTGGGAGACTCCACAACCTCTCTGGGCAGCCTGTGCCAGTGCTCTGCCACCCTCAAAGTAAACAAGTTCCTCCTCATGTTAAAATGGAATTTCCTATATTCAAGTTTGTGCCCGTTACCTCTTGTCCTATCACTGGGCACCGCTGAAAAAAGACTGTTCCCATCCCCCTGGCACCTTCCCGTTAAGTATTTGTAAGCGTTAATAAGATCCCCCCTCAGTCTTCTTTTCTCTAGACTAAAAAGACCCAAGTCCCTCAGCCTTTCCTCATAAGAGAGATGTTCCAATCCCCTAATCATCTTCGTTGCCCTTTGCTGGACCCTCTCCAGCAGTTCCCTGTCCTGGTTGGTCCGGCCACGGTGTTTTCACTGCGTGCGTTAACCTTTACTCGCGGTAATCATTTGTGCCCTTCTGAGGGACCTCCGGTCAAAGCATTTCAGTGCAGGAATGACCCAGGTTACCCGTCTTGCTTGTTGTTCCTCCGGAGAAATGGAGCCGTGCCCCGAGACGAAGGGCACGTCTCTGCCGGCTCGCTTGTTGGTTATCGCAGGGAGGGAGCTGGTTATTGTGCCAGAGGTATCAGGCTGGGAGCAGGGACGCCAAGCCCTGTGAAACCTGCCCGGGAAGCGGGGTAAATAGTTCAGCCGGCCCCGCTGAGCTCCCCACTGCTCGTCAGACCCCCATCTGAAGCGTGCTGGAGCCTACGGCATGCTGCAACGTATGGATCCTCCTAAGCGGCTTTTCAAGGGGGTCGGTGGTGGAGCTGGGGTGAGGAACGGGCCGCTTGAGTTCAAGTGGTGGCTGTGTTTGTAAGACAGTGGTTTTTCTGTTTTGTTATGTTTAACCCTAGGGCTAGCAGGATGTTTTTGGAAACGTAGCTGTATATGTGGCGGCAGAAAAAATAATAATAATAATAATCCTTCTGGTAGTTTTGTATATATCAGTTTGGTTTTCCCAGATGAGTCTTAGGGTTTTTCTCCTGCGTTTTATTTAGAGTTGTAAACTCATCAGGGCTGCCTGTGTTTTATTTGGAGCTGTAAAGTGGGAATAAATATAGAAAGATGTGTGTGCTTTTTAATAATAGCTGAACCTTGAACTCTGCTCGTTTCCCAGCTGCCCAACACCAGCTGCCGTGCCTCACCTATGTTTTCAGCAGAGCACTTCACCGTCATCTGACTGAAGACGGGAAAACTGGAAAAAAAAGAAGCAGTGTTTGCACGTGGTGGCAGTTTCCTAAAGGCTCAGAAGTTGGCAGCTCACTCTTTTGTCATCTCTTATGAATTAATTCGAAATCTTCTTGTGCAGACAGGGTTCCTGGCTGCAGCCGAGGCTTTGCTTCAGGGACCTCTCACCCTCCATGGCCGGGCGGCCTGCAAACTGCCCTTGCACACAAAGCTCCTGTTAAAAATAATCCAGCAGCAGGGTCGAGCTGTCTTAAATTTCTAAAATTACTACTGTGCAACTGGTGCTTTAGAAAGAAACACTTTTGATCCTCCTTTTAGAACGAATTTTACCATCTTTATTTGGCAAGCTGCGCTAGAGAGGTACTTGCGGTTGCAGAGGTATCAGTGATTACTTCCATTTATGTTTGTTAGTGTTTGGTTGAAAAATAGCTTAATCCTATTTTTAATGAGGTGGGTTGGTGACGGCTGAAAGAATAGCTATTTGCTGCTTATTCTAAAAGGCAACCCTTTCCAAAGGTTTCCGATGCAAGATGAGAAAAGGTTTGGGTGTCAGGTGACATTTAGGAAGATGGAAAAAATCTAAGTTTAGTAAAGGGAAGCCCATTTTCTCTCTTACCCAGGCTGTAACTGAGGAATCTCCTTGGAGGTGTGCTGGCGCAAAGGGTTTCAAAAGGAAAGTAAAAGAAAAGCTAGTAAACATGCAAGTTGAAAAAAAAAAAGGAAGGAGGGGAGTAATAATGATATTTCCTTGAGTAGGAAATACTGTATTTCCATATGAGGTGAAAAAGGAGAATGGAAGCCACAGGAGTGTAAGTGAGAGCCTGTTTCGGCTTGTTATGTGCAGGAGAGTAATTACTTGTAGAAAGCTCAAGTCCTTCCCATTGGGGCAGCGACCGTACTAAGTTGGGAGCTGGATGCAGCGGTGGCCATCACGGATGGATGGAGAGGAGGGTGTGTGGTGGCGTGGGACTTCTGGTACTCGAAGGAGAGGTGGTGCTGGAGGGAGGCCTCCGCAGTAGCGGTGTTTCCCTCACGTGCACGTACCTCTACCAGTGGTGAGGCTCAGAAGAAACCCTCCAGCGCAGGAGGTTGGTTTCCTGCGCTGCCGCTGTGGTCTTGCAGGGCTCTTCGTGCAGGAGATGTTTGCTCCAGGGGGCTTGGGAGGGCATTTGTATTCCCACCGCCGCCACCCCTGCCCCAGCAGCGTGCTTGTAAAGGCGTAGCGGGGCTGACCTTCTGATTCATCAAGCCTCTTCGCATTGCAGCTGCTTAACTGATGCCTGGGGTGGTACATGCTGTCCTGCCCTGCGCTCAGGGAGGAAAGGTACCCGAGGGGAATCCCCCCACACTTTTACAGGCTGAGGTAATTTCCCGGTCCCCCCCGACCATCGGCCGCAAGGCGAATGAAGGGCACGCACAGCCCTGTCGTTACCCAGAGAGAACGCGTGCCTCCCTGCAGGCTGGCTGTCGTCTGTGTCGCTGCAGTAAATACGATGAGACCGTCTTATCTTGCCAGAAAAATAAATGTTTGTCCGGACGGTGTTGCCGGCCTAGCTGCGGAGCACGTCTTGAGCAGCCTATGTGGAAACTCTGGTTCCCAGCTGAAAAGTAAGTAGTGCTGTTAAGGTCAAGAGGAGTTCGTCTTGGACACCATCCAGTACAGTCTTGTCTTTGAGAAGGCAAGGTTGCTCGTGATTTCAGTCCTAAGATTTCTACTCTGGTGGGACGCTGAATATCTCCGCTCCAATAAATAAAATATACAAAATTACCTATTAAGGTAAAGCATATTGTCCTCCAGATATTTATATCCGCTGTCCTGCTGTTTTCATTTTAGTGAGGATTTCTAATTTTGCTTGTAGTTGGATTTGTGTCCAAATGTGCATTAGTTTCCCAGATACAGAAAACCGAGAGGGTCTGAGGAGGGGAGGGGGGTTGATATCTCGTGGTGCCAAATTTCCTACACTCTCTGTTTCCTGATACACATATGTGCAGAGATAAATGATAGAGCAATTTGTTGAGCAGAGCTACGCATACGTTACAGGGTTCAGTTGTCAGGAAAAAAATGTACTGTTTTATCTGAGCCAGTGGCATGTAATGCAGAAAATTTGGCTTAGAGGTCAAAACAACAGATTTAGAATGATTACTTTGGCATAAACGTCTCATTTATCTTCTTGTTTGTTACAGGGCAGAGACACAAACAAGGCAGCATTTTGCAGAGAGGGAAAAGAAAAAACTTCAGGCTCTTTCTGCCGGATTAGTAATAAGTTATATTTGCTTTACAGGAGGGCCATGAAAGTAGGTTAACAAAAAAAAAAAGTCCTCGAAACTCATACGGCTGTTTCCTGCAAGCTCAAGGTGTCTGTTTCCGTCTTGGTGGCTTTTTTTTTTTTCAGTTTGTTGGACAAACAGTTGTAGTCATCAAATGGTTTGTTACACATTAACCATTTAAGTTAAATCGCCTGTTTATACCGCCTCAGAACACAAAAAATGCAGGTGTTTCCAGATGTTGATATTTATTGTTTAGGTAGGAAGGAGACCTTATAAACGATACAGACTTAACTAGACAGTATTGCTCTAAACTATTGTGGTGTTTTACTGTTTTCACTAGGATTCAGCCGGGCTCATATCCAACTGCTGCAGATTGCCTGGAAAACAGACCTTTTTAGCTCTGCTGGCAGCGTAATTTAGAGCATAAGGGTCTTGTACTTGAGCCGCTTGGTCCTCAGAGGAAATCTGAAAGCTAAAAAAGTGCAAGGGAAGTGTCAGAGATGACTGTGAAGGAAATCGGCAGGCGAGGAAGGAAGTCAGAAAGAACGAACTGATTGCAAGGTGGTTTGAAGGAGGGTTCGGTGTTGCACTGAAGCAGAAGGTCCAAAAGGAGGACCAGATTGTGACCGTTTATTACAAAGAGGTGGAAACCTTGCGTGTTTGCCAGATTACAGAATTCGACCTTTGACATGTCAACATTACTACATTACTTTCTTTTTCTTTTTTTTATTGTAAGCTCAGATTAATGTTGCTGTCTGTGTAAGGGTAACAGGCTGCTGTTCCAGTGGCAGAGTTTGAAATAACACGAGCTGGCTGTCTCTTGCCACCCTCTGGGGATATATGTGGTGGGTTTTTTTAATATTTCACAGTGTAGTTGTGTTTAGAGGTATCAAGGCTCATTTACTAAACAAGGTAGCTAAGGTATCGAAGCAGTATAACTGCGAGCACAGCCCTCTGCTTGGGCTAATTAGCCTTGCTGCGGTGATTATAAAGCGTGGCTACTTAGAGCGATGCAGGTCTTGGTGTCTTTGGGGTAGTTATGTTGAATAAGCATGCCCCAATTTGGCACATAACCCCTGGAACAACAAGGCCATGGTTTGTATTGGTATCACTAGATAACTCTGCCAGTAGAATTTTGCCTTTTTCTGCGAGTGCAACTTAATCCCAGGTTGCAGGACAGCTTCGGCAAGTGAATTTCCTCGTGGAGCATGTGTGTGTATGATTTATCTTCAGATGCAGAAACTACCAGCTCTTCTAGTAGAGGCAGAATTTACTGCTTGTAATTTGATATAAAACCACTATACAACATGTGTGAGAAATGCACAGATCTTAGAAGTGGAGAGTACAAAGTACTGCTCGTAATCCTTCCTCGGCATCCCTTTAATAAAATTATCATGCAAGACTCCGTGTAGCAAACCATATATTTTTTTTAGCAAAAGTAATCTCAGGAAAGACTCAGCCATGCCTGGCTTTACCGACAGTTTGGGAGACAGTGAAGACATCAGCACGTGTTTCCACCCCAGTTTAAATTGTTGCTTTGTCCTTGCTGACTTTTTGTCTCCAGTCTCTCAGCTCGCTGGCGAGAAATCCCCGCTGTTTGGCACAAGAAGTGCTTGCCGTAGGTGAGAAATGCCAGGGCAGCTTTCACAGTAGGGTGACAGTGCTTGTTCCTCTCCTGGCCAGATTTCAGGGTTGTAGTGCTCTGGGGTCTGAGCTGAAGGGGCTTTAGCATGGTCCAGGTGTCCTCAGTAGATATCCACTGGAAAGGTACAAGCGTTCAGCTCACACGCAGGAGATGCGGTCAGGGTTTTATCAGTATGTTAGTGGTTTGAGTCGATCGTGTGTGTTCTAGTGTGGGCTGAAACTCTGAAATCATTAGGACAATGTGAGAAAAAAAAGGCTGAAACCTTTAATGGAATATATTTCCAGTCTTTCTGGTCTTTTTATTTTATAATGTCGTCTTCAAACTACAGGCATAGGATTAATTGTGCTGTAGAGATTTTAGAGGGTTTCTTATAATGTTTTAGTGGTATCCATGAATAATTTTCTGAGTAGTGGCTCAATAAGCACTGAGGCCTCTTCCATAGCTAGAGAAATTTAAAAATCGCTGTCTCGTATAGTTTCGATGCAGAGTTACGTTCACCGAGGACACAGAGATTGCCTCCCCCTCCTTCCTCCTCTGAGCCTCCACGCATGTCGGTGACAGTCGGTGGGTGACGGGGTGGGAGGCCAGCTCTGATGGCTGCCTGTCTTTAGTGCATTTTGGGGAACAGGGCAGCCGTCCCTGGAGTGACGCAGAGAGCGGCTGGGCACTGAGTTGAAAACCGGTACCTCGGCAGAGACTCCCCAGATTGTAGCGCTGCTTTATCACGGGGTGACTTTATCTTACCTCTGAATGTTGAAGCTTCTAGGGGTTTTCCCTAAAAAGAAAAACGTTTGAGTATCTTCTTGCAATGGTTTGCCATCAGCAAAGGAGAGGTGTTGCTCTGTTGTGTGGTGTACTGTGGTTTCACAATGTTTCCCTCTGAGGAGCCATTTCTGCCTTCACCTGTGGTTGCTTTGCCGTTAGAGGCAGCTGACCTTTTCTTACACGTACCAGAGCATGCATTTGGCTTTTGGGCATCAGATCATTTTCTCAGTTTTTTTTTTTAATTATTATTATTTTACCACCTCAAATGTGTGGTGAGAGCACAGAGGGCTTTTTTTTTTTTTTACAATTTTACAATGCAGCTGGTATAGTTGAGAGAGAGACTGGAGACCTTAATGGTAATGGAGCTACCATGTCTTTTTCTAAGAGACATACTATCTCCCTGCCCATGGTTTCACCAATGCTTTGATCTGGGGTGTCCGATGGTTGATCACAGCCTTGAGTTTCCCTGTTTTGGAGGATGTGCAGGCATCTAAGTGACCCTTCCATGCGGCCCCGGTTCGAGAGCAGGTTGGAATATTGACGCTTGTGTGTCAGGCTCAGTGATGATGGCAAAAATTAAGTAGAGCTCTCTGATGCTCAACCTAGTCTGCTGCGCATGGTAGTACACCGTACTGCCTGTCAGCAGGGTCAGTATCCATGGAGGACTCCATAAACACGTGTGCTGGCTGGGCATCAGTGGGTCGGTCTCGTGTGCTGCTCAACTGTGGGCAGCGAAGACTTCTGTATGGTATGGAGGAACTGGAACCTCTGGGCTCTGCCTGCGCCCCTTGTCCTGCCTGTGGGATGTTCAATGGACCAGAGTAGGTTCTTCGATCCAAACCCCCTCATGCTTCTACGTGTGGGAAATGAAAACTGGGGGAAGGACTGCAGCTTGGGCCAGAGCCACCCAGGGCTGAGGAGGAGCTTGTCGGGATCCTTAGCAGCTAGACGGAGAGTGTTTCCAGCCTGCTGTCCCACTAGTATGTCAGGAGGTCACATCCAATGAATCCGGAAACTGAAATCCTTTTGTACTTAACCTGCCACTAGTAATCACGTGTCCAAATTTATCTTACAGCTGTGGCGCTCTAGGAAGGGCTGATTTTTGTAAGGACAGAGGCCCAGGGTGGTCAGTGTGGAAGGGACCTGGGAGCAGCTGCCAGTCTGCAGTGATTCTCGCCCATCTGCTGTGCAGATACCGCAGGGAGCTCTGTGGTGCTTAGATAAGTGATGAGTGATGTCCACGCTGCCTCCCCAGCAGTGCAGGGTCCTGGTCATGCATCTCCATAGAGCCTTGGGATCTGGACGCAGCCCTGTACCTGTTACATGCATCGAGAGCCATCTCTTGTCTTTGAACATGGGTTTGTGACCCCGTTGTCCTTTTAATAAATAACGGAAAAGCAACTTTGAAGGAGAAAGTTGGGTCCAGCTCCCCAGCGAGCAAATGATGCATCTCCCAGCATCCTCCTTGGGCCACTGCAAGTCCCTGGTAAACTCCTCGCTGTATGAACTTCAAAAGGAGAGAGCTGTTGTTTGAGAAAATGACGGACAAAAGCACCAGCATCCTGGGAGTGTAGCCTGGTGGTATGCCTACCATCAGCTGCTAAGCACAGTGTGTTTATTTTAGCACAAAGGCACTAGTGGCTGAGCTTGAAATATTCTGAAATTGGTGCTTAAATGACCTCGAGGTCACCCTGAAGGTCCCGCAGCTAAACAGATTAGGCAGACGTGTTGGGGATGAGCAGTACATAAAAACACGAGGCTCAAACCTCCTGTCAGGAAGAGGAAGAAGAAATCTTGTAACAAGACGGTAGAGTTGAAATGTCAAAGAATTTTAATTGTCTGAATTTTTTCAGGTGAGAGATTAGCTAAATTCAGGGTGAAGTGAAAGTGAAATACGGTCAGGAGCCAGCAGCTTAAGGCATGTAGTAGAGCAATGGATCCTGAAAGTGGCAAACCACACATTAATATTCCTGGGTGTATCAAAGGATATGGTCTCTGTAGTCATCATGACGCATATTTAAAGTGACGTGTGTTTAAAGTGGGCAGTGATCAATATGTGATTCCTTATATGCCATTTAAGTTCTCAGCTCTTCCTCTTGGTGAAATTACAGCAGTATCTCTGTGTTCAAGCGAAACCCGTGCCGCCCTGCTCTGTGCCGTGGGGCCGTCCCAGCATGGTTTGTTTTACTGGTGTGGCTGCAGCCAGAACGTGCATTTCCCAGTTCCACCGGGACGGTCCCCAGCGCAGCCTGGGGAAGTGAGCTTTTCCTGCATCTCGCTTTCCCATGCGTAGGATGAGGAGATGCTTCCTCACCTCAAAGGGGTGGTGGGAGGAGAAGTCTGTCCTGATGTGGGCAGGGAGAGGCTGAGAGCAGCAGGGGAAGAAAACGGCTCTGTTCGCACGCACCGCTCCCGCGGCGCTGCAGGGGTACCTAGTCACTTGCTTTTTTGGCAAATTTTCATTTACACTTCTGCCAGGGGCTTAAAGACAGTTGTGGAAAGGAGCTAAAAATAGTCAAAATGACCACCTCTTCCCTAAAGAAAGTAATTAAATCATCCCCTTCCCTTTCCCTCAAAGTGCCCTTGGTGTCAGCACCTCTTCTTCATGGGCCCATGTAACACCAACAGCCAAATTATAAATCCTTTGTAAAGGGGTTTGTCCCTCTGCTGAATGAGCTTGCAGCAGAAGCCCAGAAGCAGCGCACCGGCTGTGGCACCTTCTCTGAAGGTCTGTTGCCATCAATCTTGACCTGCTAATGTCACAGGGTTAAAAATACACCGGGTGCAGAATGGCCGGTAAACGCTGGTTTTGTCACCGTGGAAGAATGACGTGGTGGCAGCGATCCAGACCTCATCCCCTCTGCTGTGACGGCTGCTGCTCATGCACCAGCCATCGTCCAAAGAAGTGTCTCCTCATTGTGCGGCCCCATGCGTGTGTTTTTCCTGACCGCTGCTAGCTTGTCTTTAAGGAGAGACATTTTATGCAGGTGGAAAGTCGCTTGGGCACCTGCCTGTTGCACTAAACTGGAGTCCGCGCTACCACATAATTTAAAATCAGAGTTCAATGAGGGTTTTTTGTTTTTTGGGGTTTTTTTTGTTTGTTTGTTTTTAGGAGTGCCAAATCCCAATGCTACATTATATGTATAAATCAGGGGGAAATTTTCGGGGGTACTTCTTGCTGCATTAGGCTTGTTGTTAACTTGCTTAGGACCACCGTTGACAATGGTGCTGCAAATCCCAGGTGTCCCCATGCCTCTCCTTCCCCTCCTCAGAAACTGGGACTCTGTGTGCCGGGCTTACCTGTGGACAGGCAGGCACACAGAAGGGGGTTATCATAGAAATACACACCCTGGGTTATGGGCCACAAAGCTGATGTGCCCAAGATTAGATAATTTTTATTTTGGGCTCCGGGTCCTGTTTTGGTGTCCACAACCTTGGCAAAGCATCAGGGTGGGTGAGAGAAATCCGAGCGGGATGCTTTCAGGTTTGTGGGGTTTTCTTCCATGTGCCGTCCGATATCCACGTTGATGCAGGGATGGGCTGGCCTCTGGGTAACGCGGTTGTCCCCGGCGGGGGTTAGAGGAGAACAGGGGACGATGAGCGTGGCGGGGCGGCATGCTTCTGGCTCCTACGCCGGCCGGTAAACAGGCGGCTGAGCAACGCCCGCAGCTTAACCACGACGCTGCTGCGCACGCGAACCGGGGCTTCTTCCTTGGGAAACACGCTGCCACGTCCTCCGCCCGCCTTGCTGGTTGGAACCTGGGCAGGGCGCAGAGGGCTGCTGGTGACATGTTGGTCTGGCTGACTTCACTGGCAAAACTTTAGAGCTTCACTGGAGCATCTCCATTTCCCGAGGAGCAGCGTGAGTTGTTTCCCAGCCAGAGAGTGCCCTCTGGCGTATGCAGGAGATGGTAAAACTGTTAATTTATTGAAGTGGTTTTACTTGGCTTCCTCTTTTTCTTAATACTTTGCAGCCAGCGTGGTTAATCATCAAAGGCTGCCAGGTAGGTACATGCCAATAAAGCACCGAGAGGTGAGCTCCAGACCAGTCCCGTGTGTCGTCTGCGTTTATACACCTAGCAGCTGATGATAATTTTTTAACTATACAAGTATATCAAGCAGGAGGCTTCTGGGCCCTGGTGTCTCGGTCGTGATTTCCTTCCAGCAAGGCCTGGCAGGTCCCCAGAAACCAGCCTGCAGTAGGTCCTGCTCCGGCTGTGCCCTGGTGGTGCTGCTCCCTCTGCCCGGGGCACTGCCTCCGGGCACTCGGAGCTGCTCCAGTGCCAGGCTGCATTTCAGACCCCTGGCTGAATAGGGACACCAGGCTGCAAAGAGGTAGGAGCAGGTTTTTATAAACGAACAAACCCTAGCCCTTTTCTCCAGGGAGGAGGCAGGGCATTTAGAAGAAGTGGTGGCAGCCTGAGCATGTGTTGCCATAGTTATGTGGAACTGAAAACAGACGGCGAATGTGAGGCATAAACACAAAAGCTGCAGTAAATATAAATCTTCCCCATGTGTAGAGTCCTTTCTTGGAAAAACTTTGTCGTTAGGACATTCTGGTTTGCTTTCAAAATTTAAAAATGCTTTCAAATTTTCGTTGGCAGCTGCAATAATAAATATGCTGGTAGGGAGCAGAGAGAAGTGTGTTCGGCACTCCGGTTTTGCACTCTGCTGGAGGCAGATCTGGTGTTTGGGTGTCGCAGTGGCTTATCTGGTTGAAGGCACCTTCTAGTGGAACAGCATGGGAGGTGACATTTTGAGGAACTATGTCAAGTATGGATCACCCTCTGCATGTACTTTCTTCTTGTTCATCTCCTGGGGTGTTTTCCAGCGTGAGTCCAAGTACCCTCACTCACTCTTGCCAGGTTATTTCATGTTGTAATCTGCCAGAGGGTGGTCCAGGCTTGCAAAGCTACCTCCTCCTGCCCAGAGGTGGGACTTTTGTCTGGATCCAGCACTTGGCATTCACCAGTGACCGCCAGTGGAAGAGGAGGTGGGGTTGGTCACACTGGAGGCTGCGAAGGGTGCTCTTCTCCATCTGTGTGGCAGTCATGCTTGAATGTCCTCATTGTTGTTCGCTTCTCAGCAGCCAGCTTTTGCTCACAGCTTCTCCCTGCTCTGCTGACCTTTCTCTTCTCTCTGTGTTTTTTCCTCAGGTCGAAAGCTGAGAGGAAAAGCCTTTTATTTTGTCAATGGCAAGGTGTTCTGTGAAGAAGATTTCCTGGTAAGCACACAGCTGACCCTTGTGCTGGCGTGTCTCAGCCTCTCTGGCAGACCCTCAGCATTTCTGCCTGGCAGCTTTGCCCACGTTTCACACAGCTCTGGTCCAGCATCCCACCTGGCCCTTATGCTCTCCCTCTACCCAGGGCCAGCCCCAGCCATGGTGGCCGCCCACATGTGGTGCTGGAAGTAGCTGAGTGAAAGACCATGGTTTTGCAGTACAGAGCCTGTAGTTGAAGCCGTAGCCTCTTGCAATGACTTCTTCAAAGCATGTCTCTGTGGCCATGCTATGGAGACAGGAGCAAGATGAATGGCTACAGAAGAATCAGTGAGTGTATTTCCCTTTCCAATGAACTGGTTTTGCTTGGGTGTCTTAATGGATATCTTTCCATTGCCCTCAATGGATTCTGTGTGAACGTACCCGAGCGTGAAGCAATCCCATGGTCCTCTCCTTGGCTGGTGGAGATAAAAAGCCATATACCCCCTTGAAAAAGTCATATTTGCCTATTTATTGGGTAAGTCTAGTGATTTCTGTCAGAGAGAAGTGAGTTAATCTTCTTTGCTGTTATCAGTATATTCTACACAGGCTGAAAATGGAAGGATTAGTTAAATGCATCTAAAATATTTCATTTTTCTGGTTTGCATTTCCACCATTCAGACAGGACTGAAGCCTTAGACAGGCGATGTGTTGCGCCTGAGGTGCATGTCATGGACATGACAGGCAGTTCCTTACCATTAAATCTTAGCAACAGCAGCAAGAAAGGTGCTCTGGGCCAAACTTGAATGTTATGCTACCAGAGAGCTGGGATGATACCACTGGCCTTGGAGAAGATCCAGTAGACCTGTAACGCTGTAACCAAAGGAAGAATTTGGCTTTCCGAGCCTATATATACACAGGTGTTGTGATGTGCATTTGTGACAAACACAAATAACTTCCTGGCGTGTAGATTCACATGGTCAAATCAGAATGTAAGTCTTATTAGTAAATGCCTTATTTGCATATGCATTTATGGTATTTACTTACATACTTAATTCAACTTAAATTTAGGACTTGAAAGTTACAGGGACTCATACTCCTTCTGAACAGTGGAAGTCAGATGTCTTTATAGAATATCCTCTGGGGACCCATCCACAGCTTCATATACTGAAAAAAGCACTGGAAAGTTGAGCTTGTGTAAGGAGAACAGAAAAAGTCCAAGCAAATAACAGCCCATAATATGCTGTTGTTTATGCTCGACTAGCCTTGTGAAATTTTAAGCCAATTCTTTTTTTGTCCTTGCAGTATTCTGGTTTCCAGCAGTCAGCTGACAGGTGTTTCATTTGTGGTCATTTGATAATGGACATGGTAAGTGATAATTGCTTGAGGAGAAAATATCCCACAGCTTTTTAGAAGAATACATCAAAAGCAAAATATATTCATATCCAGTACGGCCTGTTATCATCCGGTAGTCTGCCTAGTGTGAGATTTGTAGCAGAAAGAAAATCCGCTAAGCCTTTTGTTGATTTTTGCGAGGAAGTGAAGCTGGCACCCTGCTGTACACGATGCAGAGTCTTTGCTCTGCCTGTTTTCAGTGCAAATTGAAAATCAGAGCCTTCAGCTCTTTCATCCCCTTTCGGGCTTCCCTGGACAGTGTATTTGTAATCCTGTCAATGCTTCCTGCTCAGAAGTGCCGTGGCTCTGCGGTGGCAGATGCTGTGGGGCATCAGTGCGGCTCTGCTGAGCCTGTCTTTCCTGTAGTCAGGCTGTGGCTTCCCACGTACCATCAGGATGAAACTACTGTCTTGTTGCTGCTCTTTGTGGGTGCTGATACTCCGGGGAACAGGTTTGACCCAGAGCATGTGATCCAGACCTCAGTTCAGATCTGCCCAAGTCCTTGCAAACTCTTCGGTAGATGAGTGGACATCCTGCTGAAGCAGGCGGTTCTCATCAGCCTACAAAAGGTACCATCCTTTCAAGGTGTGCACAGAGTGGGTCACGGCTCAGGGGGTCATCTGGCCTCCAGCCAGCACCGGGCAGCGTTCAGTTGCGGGTCATTCAGAGGGGGGACAAATTCATGGTCGTGTAGCCAGTGGTGTAAAAATACAGCTGGGGCAAAGAAATTAGGAATTTCTGGGTGGTCTGTTCACAGTATGCCTCCCAAAATTTCCTAATGGTTATCATTAATTATCTTGCCAGCTTACACTGGAAAGCATTAAAATTGGAAAAGCTATTTTACACTCAGAAGTGTGATCACCTGGCTGATGGACCGTGATATTCCAGGTACAAATAGCTGCCCCAAAGCCAGCAGGTGTATTGCAGCTGTTGAGTTCAATACAGTTTTCATAGTGTGTGTGTTAATTAGAAAGCTAGGCTAGTGAGTACAAAGCTCTTGGATATCTAAGGCATTATGAAAACCTCACAATAATATGTTTCAGCCTCTCATGGAGAATATAAAGATGTATTTCCTTTTGTTGGCCTCTTACATTTTGCCTTGTGATCCTACTAAGTGTTCTCCGCCTGTTGGCTTCAGAAATTATTTTCTTTCCTTTAAATTCTGTCACTTCTACCCTTTGTAATGCTAAATAACTTGACTGAGACTCTCAACTGTTTTCTTACCCATGCTAAGAATTCATTTCTCTGGAACCAGGGGATATATATTGATTCCAGCTGCCCTTTCCATCCCTGTTAACTCATTTTTCAGATGAGGTGCCTGAAAAAAGACACAGCCCCGCTGATGAGTGTGCAGCGTTGTCTGATGTAAAGCTATATGTTTATTATTTTCACCTTTATTGGCTGTTCACATGCATTTTTCCTGTCTCTTTTGTTGCAGATCCTGCAGGCTCTAGGGAAATCATATCATCCAGGCTGCTTCCGATGCGTGGTCTGCAATGAGTGTCTGGATGGTGTGCCATTCACTGTAGACTCTGAAAACAAAATCTACTGTGTCAGAGATTACCACAAGTAAGGACAAAATAAACAGCAGAGATGTTCCAATCAACCAGCCTGTAATTTAGCTTTTCAGCTAATTAGGAAGTGCAGAGTAGTAAAATAGGGACAGGGTTAGAAGCTAGAAGTTTGAGGATGGGGCTAGACCCTAGAAATTCCCGATGTCCCTCCTTTTGCCCTGCCGTCAACTCTGTGTAACTTTGAGGAAGTCACTTAATCCCTGAGCTTCAGCTGCCCCTTCTGCAGAGCAGAGGTAGTGAGAAATAGTGCTCATGAAGTGGTCAGTGATGTAAGAAGTTAGTCCACTCTAAAGTAAGACGGT
Organism: Anarhynchus alexandrinus; assembly: GCA_008711295.1. Classification (NCBI taxonomy): domain Eukaryota; kingdom Metazoa; phylum Chordata; class Aves; order Charadriiformes; family Charadriidae; genus Anarhynchus; species Anarhynchus alexandrinus. The sequence goes on from VUYV01000059.1 coordinate 2,900,794, forward strand.
GAATGCCTGCTGAAATGACTGGGAGTTGCTTTTTGAGTAGTTGCAGGGCCGAGTTTGACTTTTAAAGAATGCTTTTAGAAATCACCACTGAACGCGTGAAGTGAAACTTTTATCCAGCTCTAAACAAACGATAAATCCACTTAAAAAGTCACTTGTCATTCAGACGGTAAAGTAAAATGGCTGTGCTCTTACCTGGAGGTTATGACATTAGAGCTGCATACAATTTGAGTGTCCATGTGGCTTGCTTTGCTCCTTGCTCCATTTTCTGAGCAGGCAGAGTATTAAGTGATGCTCAGGCAGCCCCTGAAACTGTTCTCTGTTGTGCCAGGATTAGAGTTGCCTCTCTGTGTGCCACTGTTGTTCTGAAAGGATGCATATTTCCTTGCAATTTAATTTAATTTAGTTATTTATTTATCATGTTGCATTGTGTTATAAGGCCTTAAGGAACCGTACGGTCCCGTGGTATTTTCTCTGAGGTTTCCTGCCCCGAGGCTGCCACTTCTTTTGATGTGTTTTTCTGGGGACGGTCCTGCTCAGTTTCTCGTCATTCTCTCTTCCAAATCTCTCAGTAGCAGCCAAGAATTTTACAGTGGGTTTTGGGTTTTTTTCTGGCACTAAGTGTAAAATGTAAGATCTCCTTTTGCCTAATTGAGAAATGTGTGCCAAGCATTACTTACAATCAATGCTAAAATGAATTCATGATCTCGGGATGCAAAGCTTTCCTGTGGATAAGTTATTTACAGCTGCAGCTTTTCATTTTACTGCCAGGAACACACAGGCCTCTCTTTTTATGTTGATCTATAACCTGCCTTCACTTTCTCTTCCAGAGTTTTAGCTCCAAAGTGTGCAGCATGTGGACTTCCCATTCTGCCCTCCGAGGTGAGAGCCTTTTATTTCGTGTCCCCTCTGAGGAGGGAGCATCATGTCTCAGGTCTTGTTCTCTTTCACATTTGACCCTACGTCAAGACGAATGTCCGTGGGGATGGGGAGAGGTGATCGCTTCCTCCAGCGTGCAACCTTTTGACCTAAGCTCATATGCTGCCCTTGGGATGTGACCCTTCTTTTGCTCAATAATGAAGCTTATTTCTGCTGAGCCGCGCTGCTTTTTTCATCTCCTGCAGGATTATACTGCTGTTAGTTTTATGTTCAGGATACCTTTCCTTCATGCCAATAAATGCTGGTGGTGCTCGTGAATGACCTCTGTGTCTCTGTGTGACCCCTCTGGGACTAACTCGTTTTAATAGTTGGAGGAGATGTGTCTTGGGCAAAACCAATTTAAAATGCTGAGAAGTGTGGTATATTGAAATTACCAAAGCATTAATACATGATTTGGGATAGATGTGACTGTTAAACAGAGAGACTTTAACATTTCTGATGTTACATTTTAGAGGATACCTGCAGTTGATGATGAAGCTTTACTGTAAAAATAACTGCAGGTGGCAGGATTTATTTGTAGTGTCCAACCAGCACTTCAAATGCATTTGTTCAACATTCGCATTATTGCAGGAAGCAATCTACAGAGTGCACATATCTGATCCTGCTGTAATCCTCTGTAATTTCTCTTCTGCTTGAATGCTTACAGGGGTCCGATGAGACCATTCGGGTTGTGTCCATGGACAAAGATTACCATGTGGAATGTTACCACTGCGAGGTAGGTCAGCAGCTTTCTCAGAGAGTGGGTACTTAGTAGTGATAACTACTATTATTTTTAAAATGGAAATAAATCTCCTCCCTCCCAATGGCAGTAGATGAGCAATTCAAACCCTGCATTGTGCAACCCTCTCTGTCAGTGGCTGAGAAATTTCCATTTTGAAGACAAAAGTTTTTGCAGCAATGTGTCCCAGCTGCGATTTCATTTGCTTCCATCAACTTACAGGCAAAGACTTAATTATCATTTTTAAACTTGGCAGTTTATTTGTTAATGAAGGAACCGTGGTGACTTAGTAAGGTTCTGTTGTTACCTTTCAGAGCCTTGAGCTCCAGATCACATTAGTGTATCTGATTTCCAACTTAGATTATTCAAAAATGCTAAGGTGATGACTGATCCTGTCCGGTGTAAGTTACCTTCGCTTTCATGGGAAATAAATGTGTGGTCAGGGCTGGGGAGAGGATATGGCTGCCTAAAAAACCCCAAGAGATGCCAGCTCTTAAACACCATTTGGTCTCCGTGCAGGACTTCCCAGAGAGCCTTCTGGGAAGGCTGTGTGAATTAAAATAACTAGACGACTTCTCTCACTGTGCTCATAATGCAGTGGAAAGAGGCCTTGACTCAGCAGGCTGGTTTCACATTAGTACAACTGCAATTAATTTAGCATGAAGAGAGGAATCCTACCTGTGAGTGTAAGGAAACACGGGCATGTTTAAAATACATAGGGTTACACCTCGCCACAAGATAAAGCTTATTCAGTAAAACTGCTTAAGAGAAATTTGTGCAAGGCTGCTTCTCAAAATGTGTATGTCAGGTGCTTTCCTTCTCGTGGTAAACGTTGGACTTGCTAGGAAGGAGCTGTTGGCTGGGTGTCTTCTGTCCGTGTCACAAAATCGCCCTCGTGGAAGCCAGACCCCCGTTGACACTGGAAGATGAACGTGTTCTCTAATAATTTGCATGGCCTCTCCTTGCAGGACTGTGGGATGGAACTGAACGATGAAGACGGGCATCGCTGTTACCCACTAGATGAACATTTGCTTTGTCACTCCTGTCATCTGAAACACATAGAGAACGGCACAACCCCAGCAGCTGTGTACCAGCACCACTACTAGGCAGCGTGGCCGATAGCGGGAAAGCCGGGACAGAAGACTTGTTACATGATCTCCCTCTCCCCACCCTCAGTTGATTTCCTGTGCATGTTTTTCGCCAGTCGGCAATGTTCCTGCAAAAGGATATGAGAGATTTTTGCTGGATTCCCAGAGTTTGTGTGCTTGTGAGTTCCGGCTGTATCAAACCATGGCTCCTCGACCAAGAATGTGGCATGTTATCTAAAGTGACCGGTTTACTTTCACGTGCCTTTTTCTTCTCTCTGGAGATTCATCTTGGCTCGTTTTGGAAGATTCTTCAGGGAAAGCACAATTTGCTGTCGTGCCTATGAACTCAGATCGTGCCATGCACAATTAAAAAGCCAGAGGCTGGCTTGCCTGCCTGCCTGCCTGCCTGCCTGCCTGCCGGGGACATCCCGGCAGCCCACTAAGTGTTTCCTGACAAGCACATTTCATCAGATTCCCTGAAGGACATCAACCTATTAATACCAGTTTTTTAGACATTCTCTCTTTTTATTAATTCTTTAGGAAAAGAAAAGAAAGGGGTCAGTGCAAAATGGCGCACTCGGACCTTCCAGTTAATTCCCTGAACTCCGGTATCAAGTCTGGCTGTAATCGCACCAACTCTCCAAGCACAAACCAGGCGTGCTGGCTGGCAGCTGGAGGCCGACATCCCCTTTCAAACAGAACGAAAAACTGGAACAAGCTGGGCTAAACTACCGTGTTGACTTGGGGCCTGGGCTTGCATACCAGCGTGATACACCGTGGCCAGACTGCTGTGTCAGAGTCTGAATAGCGGATTATATTTGGAAAAGAAAGGTCGGGATGCTGAAAGTGTGGACACGGGGAAATCAGCCTCGTTCTTGCTTGCAGAGCTCGCTTTTGGAAAAAAAAAGCTCTCCGTACACAAACACTTGCCTGAGTTTTCCAGCTCGTCCCCACAGCTCAGCCCGCCAGCCTGGCCACTTCTTTCTCTGGTGTTTACCCAGCACAAAGCCATTTCATAATGGTGCTTATTTAGAGCTCTGGGAACAAACTTGTTATCGTTATGAAGTCTTTGTTACACAGGGATTTAGAGCTCGGCTCCACAACCTGTACTCAAATGAGTATGTTGGTATAAACAGATTTGCTCCCATGGATAATAACAGCTTATCTGAGAAAGGGGTTACGGAGTTTGGCCCTTGCTTTCTGTTCTGCTGAGAAAGCAGGAAGGCAGATCGTTTCTCTTTTTGAACCCCCCTGCTTTATAGTCAAAGAAATCTGCTCCCCCAGTTTGTGTTACATGTAAGATAGATGTGCCTGCAGTGCATGTTCTGTAGGTACCAAAGCTGTGCAGCCCCTCGTGTCCAGGTACAAAGTTTTTGTTTAAGAAAAAGCTTTTAATTTAAAGTCTCAGATGCAATCAGGGATCTTCGCTACCCTTTCTGACATACTGTGTGGAAAACTAGTTAAATCTTCGTGTATCCATGCGAAAGATGTAAATTCATTTCTGATTGATAGGGGACAGGATGACATTCTGGAAGATCTTTTTAGTGAGGAAACAATGATAAATTAGCTCAGCAGCAGCACTGGGACTCCTGACGTGAGCCTGTGCCGAGAACCCACTATCATTCAACCAAACCTCTTTCCCCATAGCGCAGATGTAGCGAGATAGGTGCTTGGGCTTCACACCATGTCATCAGACTGCCTCGTGTGCCCATCTGGAGCAATACAGATGCTAGGTGCAGCAAGCTGCCTGTCTCTGCCTGTGCTAATAAGTACCACGGGCCTCCGTTTTGAGTGGTGCAAGTTGCCGTGCCAAGTATTAAACAGAGGCACGAGCACCTGCTGTAAAACAGATGGCGAGCAGTGGCCCGTTAGCACCCTCCCACGCATCTGTATGGGCTTGCCTTGTCTGAAACGTGAACGTCTGAAGCTGCTCGGGGAGCTCGGTGGTTTCAGCGTGGAGTTTCATCGGGCCGGCAGACCATCCCACCTTCTGCCCCATCCAGCCATAAGTGTGTCCGCCTGTTGCTGCTGCTCTTCGGGATGGGGATGGTGGCACACGGCTGGAGGTCAGTCCCGCGCTGGAAACCATCCCGAGCCCCAGCTTTGGTGTAGCTTGGATCTGCCACACCGTTTCTCTTGGGGACATGCAACTCCTCAGTGAGCGGCCAAAAGCTCAAGGAGGGGGACTTTCCCACTGCAGTATACGTAGCTCTGGGACATATATAACTTCGGAGAGTTTTACCTGTGATTTTAGAGGAGGGAAAATTGACCCCAAATACGTGAGCTCCCTGGAGCCTTAAATTTGGCCTCCATATGCTGGATAGTGAAGGGATGGGAACCGACACAAAATATGTAACTGGTGCTGTATCCAGGCAATATGGGTTGGGGGCAACAAAACACCCAGGGCAGATGCTGCAGTGCTGTCACCCCGGCGTGCCATGTCAGCTTGGCACACAGCTGGGCACGGTGGAGGGATATCTCAAGATGCTACTGTGATCTTAGGACTGTCTAAAGGAACTGAGGTGGGAAATAATGCCAACTGAGTGTCCCTGGTAAATAATTCGGATAGTCCTGGGCAAGCGGTTCCCCTCCCCGAGCTTTCTTTGGCAGGGAAGGCAGTGAGATATCAAAGTGGCTTCTGGAAATGAGCTGTAAACACCGATCCTGATCTGTTGTTCTGTCTCTGAGAGACCAGCTACTGCATGGCTCATGCTTTTGCTAGCTCTAGATTTTTAGAGCAGCCCCTTACGCACATTTTCTGGCTTCCGTTTTGGGAAACAATCTGAAAAGTCTAGCGGGGCTGATATTTTCTTTTTAAGATGCGGTGTTAGCTACTATCTCGCTCTTGCAGCCTTCCCCACAACCCCAAAATAAGCAGGCAAGAAGGGGAGGGGGAGAAGGTCAATTTTCCTTCGTGGAAAGCCACGAGCAGCCCGTTTGCAGCAAGCTGTCTTGCAGGAGCCTCCTTTCCATCAATGGAAAGTTTGGCCTCGGGTCCCACAGGGTGTCTTGTTACTCCTGTCAGCCATCCCGCATCCCTCAGCGCTGGGGACATGAAGGCTGCCCTACTTTCGGTTTTGAGGTCCTCTGTAAATTATTAAGTGCCAATGCTCTCCTTTCCTGTATTCATGAAGAGCTGGAAATGACAATGTGAAGCTATTGAAAATGAAACGTGTGAGTTTGTGGTTCTGAAGCTAAAGCATCTGCCGCATTGCCCTGCTCCCTTACGTGTCCTGACTTGCGCTGCTTTTATCTTTGGGAGTTTGAATTCATTTAAGCTCATTATTATTTCTCCTAGGCTGTGGGTGTCTGAGTCCCCAGTGATTGTCCCTGGCTTGTCCCGGCTCTGTGGCTGCCTGAAGGTTGGTCTGGGACAAGGGGGAGGCAGGGGCATCCTGCACAGGGGAGGCTTCTGCTCCTCCTGGACCCCCACCAGGCATCTGTGGAGCTGCAAGCGCTCAGTGCCTGCCTTCAGGCGGCTCCCCCAAAGGGAAGAAGGGGGCAGGCGGGTAGCTCTGGAGCTGGAGGTGCGAGGCTTCACAGAAGAATTTCAGAAAACACGTTAAATTCTGCCCGTCACCTGGCTGATACTCACTGGGTTTTGCTGTTCACGTGAACCTTGTTGTCTTTTTATTTATTAAGATGCTGAAACGTGCTATGAAAAGTTAGTCTTAATTCCTCCCCCCCGCCCCAGCGTGCTTTTCTGACTGGTTTTAGGGTAAGGGACCCTTGGAAGTCCCATTGTGCTGGTAATGAGTAACTCACATGCAAATAGTTATTCAAGTGAATTCCCAGAAACTTGCTTTCAGGAACCAGAGCTTAATAGATTTTTTTTCATTCAGATCATGCTGTTAGATTTCTATTGTTTAGAATATGGGGGAAACTCATTTAAATAGGGATTTTTGCATAAAAGCCAGGGGGAAAGCCCCAACTATAGAAGAAGCAGACATTTTTGTGTAATTTAAAGTGTAAGAAACAGCTGTGATCAAAGTGGTTTAGGAAACTGCCCTAATGTTAAACACAGGGAACAGCATTTTCAAACACCCTGGTGAGGAGCGTTTGATGAGGTCTATGGCTCTTCAGTTTCTGCGCTCCATTTGGGGGCTTTTAAAATGTTTTCCCAGTCTTTCAGGGTTTAAATGATTTTTTTTTTTTAGATCTTTTTACTACAAAGTGAATAGCTCCTTAGTCTTGAAATGGTGGATTCGTATCAGTGTCATGTGTGCTATGACAGATGTGAAAGGGGGAAATTGAGCTCGTAAGAGCTGGTATGGGTCTGGCTGGCCGTTCAAAAGGAAGGGATCTCTTTGGCTGCAAAGAGAAGAAAGTAAATATCTTCCTGTGCTTGAGCCTTGTGCTGGTTTTTAGTACTGGGCAAATATTTGGCATCCCAGAATTTCAGTATTCGGGTCTGTTCGTAAGCGCTGCTGTGACCTCCTCCTCTCCCTCACGCAAGTTCACAGCCCTGGGGAGAATCACAGGCACACACTTCCTAATGAATTTAGTCCTTATTTTGCACTTCCCTGAAAACTTTACCACTTTATTATTTCAGCAACAGCAAAACCGTGTCCTTGCTTAAAGGAAAATGGACACGCACTCTCCATCCTTACTTGAACGCTTTGATCTGATCCTCCAAATTACCTGAATATCAGCCTGGTGCTGGTCGATGCGGCGGCAGCTTTGTACTCCGCTGCTGTTGCTAAGAAAATTGCATGAAGGACTCCGTCTGCATTAAACTTGAAGTGCACGGGCAGGCAGTCCCGCTGAAACCAATAAGGCTCCGCACATACGTGAAAATCAATGTGTGTGCGTAAGTCAGTGTTGGATCAAGGGCAGAGTGATTTTATTACGGACGAGACATACCTGAGGATGAATCTGCGGCAGTGTGAAAAGTTGCCTTGAAATGATCACTAAAATGGACTTTTTTGTTCAACAAACAAAAATATGTACTGAAGCAGTGGGGGTGCATGGAGAAAGGAGGGTGTGACTTAAAATACAGTAGCTGTAGGGAGAAGAGGACAGGTGATTACGGAGAGCAGGGAAGAAGGCAGTGTGGAAGGGATTAACTTTTGTTTGTTGTATTCCTGTGCGTTTATTGCAGGGGGATTCGAGGGGAAACGCGCCTGCGTACGCTGCTCTGGACTGTGCTTCTCCCATGTCAGCCATGGCTGTGTGCTCTGTGTCTGCTTTTGGTGTGGTGTGTGCTGTCGGGTCCATGCACGTGGACGTGCGGCGTGCGCTGCCTGCGAGAGAGCTGCCTTTCGCACCTCTGTGCCCATGCCAAGTGTTTGTAGATGCATTTTGAGCAACCTTCTGTGCATGAATGTAAAGTTGACAAGTTGACTCCAGCAATAGCTGGAGAAGCATCTTTGGAGTCAGTACCTGCGGGCAGGGAAGGGCCAGGGCCAGATACACGTCCCTTTTCCTCCATCCTCTGAGGCCAAGCCCCTGCGTCACTGGGAGAAGCTGGGAGTGGGGTTTGCCTCTTGTCACACTGCGTTTGTGTGTTCATTTTTCTTTTCCATTTCTGTGTCCTGCTACTCACTGGCTGCAGTGGCACTAGGTGTACTTACTGGAGCCGATGAGGTAGATGTCTTCCTGCCGTGAGCCCAGAGCGAGCCCAGAGCTGCTCCCCCATCCTGAGGAGAAGCAAAATTAAGCTTTTCTGAGCAATAAAAACCCTCACCCTGCTTTCTTCCAGGGCAGCCAGAAGCTTGCGTGGCAATATGCATCAGTAGCAGCCCGCTAAGACAAGATGAGAGAAGGGAACAAACTGTCCCCCCGTGAAAATACGTGGCGTAGAGCCCCTGAAGGCAGAAGGACAGGGATGCCCTGCCGCCCCTGGTGCAGGGGTGGCCAGGCTGTGGTCCCCAGCCCCACTGGCACCGACCTTCATCCCCACGCAGCAGGTCTGCGGTGCACGGCCAGACGGGGACCCCGGCGCACACACACACATATGCAGGCTGTGGATTTCTGTATCCGGAAAGCAAATCCAGAGCCTGGCCAACAATACTGAACGGTACTAATTGTTTTGTTTATGTTTCCTTCAAAGCTCAACTCCGGGAGAGAGTATTTTAGGATTTGTGCTGGTTTAACTAACCTTAGCCACCTGTGAACACAGCCCTCTTTTCTTCTGTGCTGTTAAATATTTATAAGGAACGAAGGCTGGCAGAGGGGGTGAAGCCGCTGGCCTGTTGTGATTTCAGTGATTAAAGACAATACCGTAAAGCAGTGCTCAGCGTCAAGTCTTTCCTAAAATTACAATGATTTTCGTCGCCCAGGGTCCACGGGGAGGGAGTTAAGCTGTGAAATGATGGTTTCCCAACTTCTGCCTTCCTCCTCTCCCCTCGCCTCAGTAAGCTGAAGCAGGGACTGGCGGGGGGAAACCTTCTTTGTGGGGTTCACTGGGGATTTCCAGTCCTTCGCAGGCGGCTGGGATTTGCTGTCCTGCTCCGGCGTCCCTCCAGGGAGACCCTGGTCCCGGGGTGAGGAGCTGCAGAGGGATGTGCTGCGGGTGGGAGCAGGATCCGGTCCCAGCACGGGTGTCTCCTTTGGGGCGTTGGTGGGGAGGGTTTTGGGGAGAGTTCCCGTGGTTCTGGGAGGCAGGCGGCAACAGGGTGCCCCCATCAGCTTCGCTGCAGTCGGCGACCATGACGCCTCGTGTCTGAGGACGGGATGCTTAAGGACTGCTGGCTGAGCAGCACCACAGCAGCACGGGCCGACCAGCTAAGATGAAGCGAATAAATAGGACTACCTGGAATTATACTTTGGCGTTCCCCCCTCCTTACTGCGAGAAGCTGCCCAAAACCAGGGGATGTCACCCAGAGGGCTGGATCTGGTGGGAGATTGGCCATGAGGTACCCCCCCAGACCTGCTCCGTGCTGAACCCCCAGAGCTGGGCTCCCCCCCGCAGCCCAGTTGGGCACCGGCCTGCCCTGCAGCCGCCACCCCTGAAGTGATGCCCGTGGTGGGGGGCTGCCAAGGGCCATGCGGAAGGCCGTGACCCCCTGCAACACCACCCACCCCTGGGGTGCTTTGGAGGCCCCCTCACTTGGCAGACCCACAGGCTGGGGGCACGAGGGTGGCCGGGGTGGGTCAGTGCAGGAGTGGAAGGGGCTGCAGCAGCAGAGGGGGTGCAGGCAGCACCCTTGGGCTGGGAAACAGCAGGAGGGGGGAAAAAGAACGAGGGGGCGAGGAGGGGGAAAAAAAATGAGCAGCCGAGCCAGCCAGGAGTCGAACCTAGAATCTTCTGATCCGTAGTCAGACGCGTTATCCATTGCGCCACTGGCCCTGCTCGCGTGTGAAGTCCTGCCCGCACGAATTTCACCAGAGATCTCGCGCGGGGGCGGGGCCGCCGCTCGGAGGGCAGCCAATCCAACGCAACCTCCCCGCCCGCCTCATTCCCAGCCGCCCCCCTGAGGCGCGGCTTACCGCCCCTCCCGCTCGCCGGCCAATCCCCACCGCCATCGTCAGAACTCCCCCGCGCCCCCCTCCGCCCCCCGTTGCGCGTCACCGTTTGGCGGTGCCCTAGTGGCCCCCGGCGCACCGGGGGCGGGGTTAGAACGGGGTGGCTCAGCCAATCGCGGGGCCGGCGAGTCAGCCCAGGCCCTCCCCCTTCCTCCATAGGTGGTGCCCCGCCCTGTGGCGCTCGCTAACGTGTTCCCAGTAGGTTTGTCCTGTGCGGTTTCCCGTCCCTCAAGGCCGGGGGACGCGTCAGTCTGGACGGGAGGGGAGCGGCCGGGCCGGAGGGGGCGAGAGCGACGCGGAGCGGAGCCGGCGGCGGCCGGAGACAGCCGGAGGGGGACGAATGGCGACAGCGGCGGCGGGAACGGCGGCAGCGGCGGCCTACGCCAGCCTGAAGCTGTAAGTTGACCCGCCGGGAGTGGGGGACGGGGCGGGGGGAACGCGGCTCTGTCACCTGCCGGCGGGGAGGGGCCCGCCGTTGGAGCAACGGTCGCCTGCCCCCTCCCCCCCCCCCCCCCGCCGGCGCCCCCCTCCCGGCCCCCCCGGGGCCCGAGGGCNGGGCTATCCGCCTCTCCCTCGCTTCCTGGGTCAGGGCGGAGGGCTCGGCCCGCGGCTGCGTGCGGCAGCCCGGGGCGAGAGGGAGGAGGAGGAGGACTTCGGCCGCGGGCGCAAGTCCGACCCCCTCTCGGCGTCCATCCGATAGCGCAGCTGTGGGTGGAAGCGCTGCCGTGTCTGTCTCGTTTCCCCCCCCGCCTCGTTGCATGTACGGGGGGGAAGGTGGGGGGCTGGTGCCCGGCGGGGCTTCTCCGGTGCCCGCCTCGGCGTGACAGGCGGAGCGAGCGGCTGCTCTGCCCGGCGAGCGCTGGGGTGACTGCTGGGCTGTGAGGAGGAGGTGGTGCACAGGGAGCCGGGGGAACGGCGGGCGCCTTCTGCTTTCCTTATAGGTGACTCTCGTAGAAACTCGAGTAGCGATGCTAATGTAAAGCTCTCTATAGGCGATGTTAGTTGCCGGCAGAAGGCTCGTGAAGCGTGCTTGCCCGTCAGTCCTTTGCGGCACAGGTTTTTTGTGGTATGGTTTTGATGCTAGTTGGTGGTTTTGAACTTTTGGGGCTCTCCTGTGACTTTCCGAATAAATTCTTCTGACCTCCTGGTGTAATCCCTTCGTTAAAACAACGGGGAGAATGTAACCCTGTGAACAGGCATACGCCAGATGTTTGCTTTCAGCCTTTTATACAGCAAAAGAAGTTGCATAACCAAAGCAATACAAAGTTAAAACTGAAGAGGCGTTTCCATTACAAGCCCTCACGCTGGCCGGTGAAAACTCCTGAAAATATTCCTCTGAGCGTGTGAGACTCTTCATGGCTGTCTGAAGCCAACAGCGAAATGTCCTTGGGTGTCCTAAAGGCGTTCCCAGGCTTTTGACCTCTAAATATTAGCTTGAAGCTCTATAATTGAGTCACTGATGCCATTTTCAGGCAGCAGTATCTGAAAGTGATTTTTAAGCCTGATTTAACTGTACTTAATGCTCTGTTAAATTTCATTTGACAGTCATCATTTGGATTCAGAGCAAACATGCTTAGATCTTTCTTAGAGATCTGTATAAACAGTTTGTCATAGTGCTGTTAGGTCTTTAAAAATCACTGGGCTTCTTTCCTTCTTTTGATTAGGTAGCTATGTGAGGGTACACAGACACTGGAGATAATGGAGTAATACTGAAGAGTAAGGTTATCAGTGATGGTTGAAAGACTTGCTTATTTGGCAGAAAGCTTTTTTTTTTCCTTCCCTCTTGTCACCTAAACAATGTTTGTCTTTCTTTAAGCTGAACTTGTGATCTTTTTGCCTGCAGAGGAGAAAAGGTGAGTTTTAGGAGTAGCAGTTACGTGCCTTGTAGTACGTGGTCCTTCTTACTGACAATTTTTTTTTTTTTAAGTAAAAACTCTTTTCTGGATACAGGCTAGTAAAGAATTCTCTCATTTAAAGTTTAATCTTAACTAAAAGTAAGTTTTGATCTTTTTAGAACAAGGCTGTGTCAAACGTTTAACATGGGATTTTTTCATAAACTTGAAAACAGAATTGCTTTCTGTTCTGAAAAACACCAAGTTGTGGTAATGCCTGCAGACTTTCTACCAAGCGTTTTAAGATACAGGGCCATAACTTGGGTGATGAGCCAAATTTACTAGATTGGCAAAGTCAAAGGAGAACCTTCTTCTGAGCAATCCAGGCTAGACTTCAGATTGGGAATTCAGTGGTAACAGTGTTTTGGGTTTGTTTTTTTAACTGACTTCTTGTTCTCACTATGAAAAGGTCAGATTTTGCAACTGCACCTCTTCTGGGTAGTCTGGTGGCCCTGTATGGAGCTTCACTGACAGTGTCGCTGTGGGGTCCCATTCTGTACATCCAGTGGCAGGTTCTAGCTCTGAATGCAAAACTCCTGTGTTTCTCACATTATCAAAAGGAGTGACTCAAACCCTTTGTTCCTTGACCAGTGTCAGCAGTCAAGTTCAGGTGATACCAGTAAAAATGCTGATGTCTAGTGTCTGTGCTACTGTTGGAACTAGTTAAGTCACGCCAACAGTTATTGGGGAAAATTATTAACCTGAAAGCTGCTATCCATAGTTGTGACATCCGTGTCACTGCTGTACTTACTTAACTTCCTGTTGTAGCCTTAGGAATAAACTGTAGAACTCAAACAGCTATTTCAGGTAGCAAGCTAGGGGATGGTGGTGAAGCTACCAGTCCAATTAATCAATAAAAACTGATTGGTAAAGCTGTCTGCCTGGCTGTTGTTTTGGCTCACTTAACTTTTTTTCTTTGTGCTTGTGTGAAGACTTATCTTGCTGATAACCTTCTCAGTATCCTGTGGGTCTCTGACACTAGCTGTGTTTCAAACTTAACTCCTCCTGCACACAGTTATGTATACATAATTTGTGAATGTGCTGGTCACTTGTTAGTAGCTACTGCACTTGAACGCAGTGCCTTCCACCTGCCCATATTTGGGGAGAGGTCTAAAAGTATATCTTGTCTTTAGGTTTTGTTTTTTGTTTGGTTTTTTTTTTGGCTTGTCTTCTAAACTGAGTTTTCAGTGCTTGGATAATAATTCTAGAAAGAACAGCTACACATCTTTTTTTTTTCTGCTTAATCTAAGTGGCTGTCATAGTGAAGCTCAGGGATGTTGGCTGAGGAGGGCATTAACTTATGCAGTAAATCATTTGTCATCTTACCTATTTCCAGTGAAGTTTCACTTATTATGAAGCTATGCCTTTAATACATACCTTTTTTGTTTTTCAATGGTATTTGCATTTGTGGTTTTTTTAATCCTGGGATTATACTTCCTTTTTTCCTCCCTGCAACAACTACTGCTCCATGGGAGATGTTCCAGTTCCTTGAGCTGTTTCTGCTTGAGGAGTAATATTTATTGTAGACGTATAATTAGCACACCTGCTCACCTAGAAAATCTGGAATCTCTGGAGTGTTGAAACTATCATTGTGTTAGCACTGTTACTTAACACACTGTTGGGACTCTGTGTGCATATACTAATGTCTTTCTTATATCTCACTGCAGACCACTTTGCTATCTTGAGTACAGCAAATGCATTGCTGCACGGTACAGGATGTGCTTTTGGCTTGCTTTATTACAGTATTTAGAGGCTGACATCAAAGAGTTTCCTGCATTAGAGCAATGTTAAGTATTTATGGTGAAATAATCAATTACTGAAGTAAGGGTTTGGCTGTTGAGGCCTTGAAGACTTAAGTGATATTGAGTGAAGTGATCTTTAGTTGCCATTAGAGCATGATGGGTCCTCTTTCATGCTGTATCTGAACATAGGAATATTCTTGTCTGTAAGATTTGCCTGACTAAAATGTGGGATGCAACTCTGCATCATCTTCATGATGTACAACACTGCTATATAATATAAGTAATGAAGTGAAACTTCACAACAAATATATGAACTAAAAAAGACGGTCTCACTTAACTGTAAATTAAGCTGACTTTATATGTAGTATAAGCAAACAATATTTTTTTGTTTTTTCTTCTGTGCTGGAAATTGACACTTTCTTTTGTAAGGCAGTCTTTTGCCTTGGATTATTAAATGGTACAACTCTTGTTTTGATTTTTCAAGACCCGCCTGGATGCAGTCCTGAGTAATGTGCTCTAGGCAATCCTGCTTTAGCAGGGAGAGCTGGACTAGAGGATCTCTAGAGGTCCCTTCCAACTCTGAAAATTCCGTGATTAATGGCTTAAAAGAAAAGGCAATGTCTTTCAGGGATTTCTTTTTGAAGTGGTCAGTTAAAACAATGGAAGATGTTTTTTCTTAGAAGATCCTAAGATGCAGCTCAAGGGTTCTGAGGTAGGATTACTTCCTGTGTTGAGTTCTTGTGAAGCATATGAATATGGTAGACCTGAATTCAATGAAGACTAGAGAATCTTTCGCAATATAAGTAGCTAACAAGAAGAACCACGGAAACTGTGAAACTTCCTGCTTTAAGGTAACTTCAGAGTATCTTTGTCTTTGTAGGAACTCTCAGAAAGTTTTGGAGGAAAGCCACTTTTGACACACCACCAACCTTGTCCAGACCCTCACTATAACTGTGGAAAACATCTTTTATTCAAAGCATGACTTGGATGCTACTGAAATAACTACAGAAATGAGGGATACCGAGTTAACTCTCATTCAGATTTTATCTAACTGGTCATAGATGCTCTTGTCCTTTTTCCTCTTTCAGGCCTATGTTGAACAGTCTCTCGTCTGGGCATTAAAAATGCCTCTTGCATCTTAAACTTATGCTGCAACACATTACTTAGCCCATTTTTGGAGAGTATGGGGACTAACTTCAGTAGAGCCATCTAGTTTTTTCTTGTTTTACTACACTACTAGGTTTACTCACTTCTGTCAGTGACCAGAATGATTTCACGAGAATGGTAGTCTCTGAACTAAAGAAACTAGAAACTAGAAACTCCAAAGGCTTAATTTTTAGTGAGACTTTCACTGAATTTTCTTTCTCCTTCTTAAAGTCAAAATAGTTGAAAACATTTTCTAATTGTAGCCTCTGTGCACCCTTTTTACATAGGTTCTCCTTTTGACTGCTTCTTTGGCAACATAAACTGAAATAATGAAAAAAATGCTTATTAGTTTAAAAAAAAAACCAAACAAACCCCACGAAAACAAAACCCCCACCCCCAAACAAAAACCACAACCAAACTCAAACTAAGGCCTGATGTGTCACTGTGCTGTTTTCCTTCTAGGTCGTCTTTATCACTTGCAGGTACTTTTTTCTCAACTTTGAATTGTGGGGATGAAATCTACTGAATGAGTTGCTTTATATCCTGGCAGCAATCCACACAGTTTCAGTTGGAGAAGATTTTAAAAATGAGATTCGAGTCACCTTCAGTAACACCTGAGTTTGGTGGTTGCAGTGCTTTGATATCTTTCCTTTTCTTGAGTACTGTGAGTTACGCTATCAATGTCAACTACTTCCATTTATCACTCCCTTTGTTCTTTAGCAACACTGAGAAATGGTCCATGATAATGGTGGTCAGGTTTAAAAAAAGAAAAAGTAAATGGGAGGAATTCTGATTTTGTGAAGGTGTTATGTGCTGTAATGGAAGCAAGATATTGCTGTTAAGAGTTCTTGATGTTTGGGATGGCTATAGACAGCAGTGACAACATAGCCAAGGAGAAGGCAGGCTCCAGTGTCAAATATGAAGGTTATACAGAAGCAGAATATAGCCTGGTCTATGAAAACTAGTTTCAAAAGCAACTACAGAGATTATGGGCTTCTAGAAAATACTGATTTCTTTATTATTATTTTTGTTATAATACTAGCACTTGGACTTTCATCTGTTCGTTATTTTATTAAAGGAACACTAGGAATCTGCAAACAGACTAATTATCATTGTGAATGATCCTTCTTTCAGTATTTTAATGTCATCTTAGATCAGGAAAATAAGCATGTGTGTTATCTTCTGAAGCTTGTGGTACAGATACAGACTTGGTACTGAGTAGATTCTATGGAAAACCACCATTCTTGCACGCAGTGTTACTCAGGTTCCTTCCTGAAAGAGAAGTGGGAGGCAGTCATCTTAGTTACAGCAATCTTACCATGTCATCTAAACAAGAATGAGCCTACTAGCCTAGTTCTGGTACTTGGTAAATTTGTAAATTGGCATTTGGGCTGAAACCTCTTTGAGTCTTGGCCTCTTCAACTATGTTTATTTTGGAAAACTTTCAACTATTTACACAAATGAAGCAAGGACTAAGTGAATCATCGTTCTGTTAAACATTTTTGAAGAGCACTAGTTCTCCCACTCCTGAAGCAATGAAGCAACTTTTTGCAGGGCATTGAGATTTCCAATTTATGGTATTGTACAGTTGTATTTTAGGCAGTTTTTAATGGTGATCCCAACAGAGGAGTATTTGTTTAAGTTCTCTCAACTTCATAAACAGATAACTTGATTTCCTCCTGCAACCCTGGAAAGATCGCCAAAACAAAAGCGTCCAAAGCTCCAAAACAGTTGATGCCAAGACTGTTCCAGCGTGCTTCAAGCTGCTGAAGCCTAGAGCTGGTTTGGTCCATTGAGCTGAAAACAGGGATCACTTGGCTTGTGTTCTCCATGTCACTTGTCACCAAATCTGGTCTTGGAGAAGACCGTGGGAAGGAGGATTTTGATTGCAAATTTTTCTTTTGGATGTGTGTCGAGGGTCAAATGTAGTTTAAGTAAAGATAGAAACGTACAAGCATTGTGTAAGAGGAGATAAAGGTGATTAAAAAAAAAAAATTGTTAAAAGGACAATGGTAGTGGCAGGAGACAAAATATGGGCTAGGATTTGAGAGAGAAAAATGCTGGGGGCTGGTCTAGTGAAGCAGGGCATATGATATATTGAGAAGCTAGGCATAACTTTCACTGGCAGCCTTAATTCTCTCATTTTTCTTAACTCGTGGATGATGAGGCTAAAAGATTTCATGTTCTTCCGAGAGAAATTATTGTTCTTGAGTGTAGTAAATAGAAAACTTGTTTACATGACAGATATAAGCTATATTTATATATGTTATATGACACCTATAAGCTTTTTCTCAGTTCTTTGAAAACAGGCTTTAACTAATATGCAAGTGAATCTCAGTGCTGAGACTATAATAGTCATGCCCATGTTGCACTTTATAATGAAAAGAGCAGCTTTTGAAAGTACTGATCACAGGTGGAAATGCTCTGTTGTGCTCTGGTCTCCATAGGTGTCTTGTCTATGTTGTGCTCTTTATACAGAATATTAAAAAACTGAAACTGTTTCTCTCACTACTTTGGACACCTTGTTTGGGACTATAGTCTGCCATGTTAAAAGACTGGGGTTTTTTCAACTTGAGATAGATGAGTAAAAGAGCATGAGCATCTGCATTAAAGGGATAACGGGTCCACTATTAAACTTTGCAGTGTCTTTTCCCCGTTTTTTTTTTAGCTGGATTCTTGTATGTCAACCGACCTCCCAGAAAAAGCTGACTGTTCAACTAAACCAACAGAAGTGAAGTAGCTGCAGCTTGCTCTTGTGGAAAAAATGTCTACTGCTGTCCCCTGCCAACTGCAATACGTTTCTGACTGCACCTTAAATAGTATATCCTGATTTCTCTTAAATTCTTTAACAAATTGAGGGCTTATAAATGTCCTTAAGCTTGTCTTGCCCGTTCTAGCTGTGTAAGCTTGTTTGCTCTTTGCTGTAAAAACAGCTCCCATGATTGCTATGAAACCCCCTTTAAAGAGCCAGGGATGCACATGTGCACTTCATCAAAACTAAAAGCAATGAAAGTAAAGTAGGGGTTTTAAGGCTTCGGTGTTCAACGAATTGCATGTTGTATTTCTTACTCTGATGTCTTTAGTTTCAAAGATAAAGCATTTCATAAGAGTACATGAAAGATGAAGGCAGCTGACTTACAAGGGGAATACTGTTGATGTATTTCCCATTTTAGGATCCATAGACTAATTTTCCTTTAAAGACATGAACTTACCTGATGAACAATTAACTATTGATTGCATTACAGTTTGTGTTATGGTTTGGGTTTTTTTAGTTCAATTAAGCATTTGGTCTCCTTTGGCATTCTTCTAATTGCCCAGAGACAGTGTAGAATCACCATCCTTGGGGACAGTCAAAACGCACCCGAAGAAATAGGGTTTAACTTTGAAGTTGGGTAAACTTTGAAGTTGTCCCTGCTTTTAGTGGGTGGAAGGTAGGGTGTTAAGAGGTCTTCTAGGCCTCTTTCAAAGGGCTCTTCTGCTCTAATTAGGATTCTAATTCAGCTTTTTGAAGGATTAAAAAAAAAAAAGTACAAAATAGATGAAGAAAGGCAAGATCTATTTAGGGAGAAGGAGCCTAAAAATATCTATCCCGTAAAATAAGTTTCCAGAATGAGATGTTTAATCTCTGACCCCTAGTTTTGTCAAGCCTTAAACTAAGAAAACTCATTGTGAGAATTAAGAATACTAGTTCAAGAGTGTCTGGGGTTGATTGGTTGTTTATCGTTTCCTGTGTACAGCTACAGGTCATTTCTGCATAACTCTTGTATTATTGCACAGTATAATGTGTCTGGCTTCTTGCAGGTATCTCAATGGTTGTATATTAAGGAATGTTTAATTTTATGGCTAGTGTTGTACTGTATACAGTTTATCTAAAGGAAAGATAGGTATGAACTCTGATGTCAGTGTGTGATGTATCTACTGTGTCTGATGGTGAGGGTACAGGTTACCACATCTGTGTCACATAGACCTGGCTAACAAATCTGGGGAATGGTAATGTTGAAACACCTGCTTCAATAAACTAGCATGTGACTTTAACTCTTCTGTGTTTTTTTTTTCCTGTGGTGTTTCTAGTGGATTCTTAACAATACTTAGAACACTATAATGTGAACCAGATGTTTTTATCACTTGGAATATTATTTTTGTGTTTACTAGATTTGCGTCAGGGATGTGGTGCTTTAGTTTCTGACATATTATAAAGTGTTTCGTTAAAAGAAACTTTTTATTTTGCAGTTTGGTTTTGGTTTATCAGGCTTTTAAGTGACATAGTTCAAGCTTACATTAACTATATAGTGGACTACTATGTACACAAATTCACTTTCATGTCTTTAACTTCCAGTATTAAATAAGAATTAATTTATTAAACAAGTTATGTATTTTGCAGTAACTAATTAGTTTGATTTGCTTTGTATGCACTGTCAACATCGGTGGCTGTTGGGAAGCAATCCAGTGAGAATGTTGGTTTTGCAGCTGAAATAAGGTTTAAGAGTGCTTTATCTTCACCTGGTGAAGAGCTTAAATATAAATAAACAAACCCAAAGTAAGCATTGCTAAACGAATTCCTTTTTCCTATCCATTCTGTTAAAGGCATATAACACCAGAGAAATTCTATGTGGAAGCTTGTGATGATGGAGCAGACGATGTGCTTGCTATTGATAGAGTCTCCACGGAAGTCACTCTTACAGGTATTTTCCTCAGCAGTATTTCTCAATATAGGTTTCTCTTGTCTACTATCTTGCTCTAGGCACTCCCAGAAGATTTTCAGAACCTTAAACTGAAAGTGGAAGAATTGGTTTTACCATCTTCAGTTACTGTTTTAAAATAGTACTTTTTATTCTGTCCTGCAAAGAACTGTTTGAAATGCCTTCTCGCTGTGGGTAACTAGGGTGATAGTGCTTGCCTGTTTTTAGTAAGACTGTGCATCACAACAGTAAAACTGACTCATCCAAGCTAGTTGGGATTGGTGCTACAAGCCCAAGATTATATATGGGAAGGGTTGAACACTGGGCTTCTGCAGCTTTTGCTGAATTGTCTCAGTGCTGTCTTTTATTTAATACTGAAACCTGAATTTTCGTAAAGCCTCTAAAAACAAGAACAGTAAAAAAACCCTCACTGTAAAACTAGTTCTGTTGCAAATCTGGATTCAAATGACAGTGCAAGTAGTCTTAAGCATACTGATGCTGAGGTCTTCAAAATTTTAGTTTAATTTTCTTTGTTTTTATGCATTAGTTTCATTCTTTAAAAAATCAAAGAACTTGCATTAAATGATAACATGAAATGAAGTCAATGGGTGATTTCCTTTTTAATACTTTAGGAGTTTGTACCTCAGTATTACTAATCTCTAAACAGAAAGAAATGCTACAGTAGTATTAATACAAAACCAGTCATTCTCTTGCTTTTATTATGTCTTTTGTATACCTCATGTAAGAGCAGTATGCCCATTTCACTGATAATTTTGGTGTTGTATATTTCAGTTTCTCTTTCAAAGATATCCCTTCAAAACTGTAAAGATAGCTGTCTTTTAGTTTTCATCTGTTCTCGTTAGTGGTGTTTTATCAGATGAACCTGCAAGGTGTTTAAAGCAAAGGAAAAATAAAGACCTATCTCTCTATGTTCTCCAAGTTCTGGGAAAATGCCTAACTCCAGTGTGTGTTTTGGAGTTTGTTTTGGGGGGTTTTTGTGTTTTTTTTTTTTAAACTTCTAATATCCATTCTGCTATTTTAGAAATGTGGATAGATGAAAGCTTAACATGCTAGGACTTCTCTAATTGATATTTGGATACCTTTTGGATCTCTTGGTATGTTGTTTGGAATACTGTATCCATTGCCACATCTATGCTGTTGTTGGTAGATTTGCAGAGATAGACGAAAAAGTAAACTAGGTCTTCTGAAATGGAAATAGGCTGAGGCTCAGAAGAAGCAGTGAAAAGTGGGAGGCAGAAGCATTTATGGTTTTTTGTCCTTGATGGCTTCTAAACAAAATTTCTGAAAGCTGGCAGGACAATACATTATTGAGGAGTCTACTTGCTATACTATCATGTAAATAAGCCTGAATTTATTCAATTGAATTTCTATTTTGATTAAACAACATGAGAAATTGGGATAGAATCCTTCTCCCCCTTTGAAATTCTGAAGCAATTCTTATACTTAAGATTGTAGCAAAACTTGAGATGTGACCAAGAAGCTTTGACAAACCTAGTTTAATAGTTTTCTGATATAGTCATGAAAGAAGCAGTCAAATTCTGATGGCTTTTCTTCTGCTTTTCAGTTAAGAAAGATGTTCCCCCTTCAGCTGTTACAAGGCCTATATATGGTATTCTGGGAACAATCCGATTGGTGGCAGGTAAGGAAAACAGAACTGTGCTCTTTAAAAATACTTAGGCAAAATATATTGCTAAAGAAGCTTTAAAGACAAATAGTATTCGCAAATATCTGAAGTTACACTTTCATCAGTATTATGGGCATTCCTTGTGGCTGCTAGAGGATGGAGGTCCATATATAGTTTATGATGAATGTTGATGTACTTAAACCTGTAGCTGCTGTACAGGTAGGCTTAACTGACTGCTTGTTGAGTTTTACGGAATGTGTTTCATATGCGTTCAAAGAATTTAATCTACTTACTCTTCATAACTGTGTTAATCTCAGCTGCAGTGTTTGATGCAACAGTCAAATACTGGGTCATGAAGTTTGACTTTAAATCAATAATCTTGGTACACAAATAACTGAGAGTGACAGGGTGATAGATTAGTAGATGTAGCTGTTCATGTAATGATTGTGTTCCAACTATCCTACAAATACAAAGAAAACTCAGCATTAAAAGCAAAAGGACAGCCTGGAACAATTCTAAATTTTAAGGAGTTGTAGGATAAGGTAAGAATAAGCTGTCTGCTTTTTCGAAGTATCTCAGTGATGTTCAGATCTAAACAGTCATTGCTACAAATACACCTGACGTGTAAAGTCTAGGCTTCTGGGAAAGTAAGTGTTGCTATTCAAAAGATCTTTTGTGCGTAGACTTTATTAGAGTTTGAGACTAATGTAGTCTGAAAAATGATGTAATAAGGAGCTGAATAAGAGTCTTCACACGTAGGAAGGATTTAAGTTCACTCACTGCAGTGTTCTCAACTGAAGCAAAGCATCATTGTGTAAAATGCAGTAACTTCTGATAGGATCTTAAATTACTGAACTTTATATGCTCGTATTCTAAAGAACTGTGGATCTTGCGGAGTAAGAGCAATGTAATGGACAGCTGTGTCTTAAGTACTTGACACGCTCTGACTGTTTTAAAACTAAAGTGCCCCAAAGGGGAATTTTCACAGCTTACAGGCTTTGTAATGACTTTCATCTGACTGAATATTATATAATATATAGAAGTATGTAACATCTTCTGATAGCCTGGGGTTTTTTTTCTTTCCAGCCCTCGCATTGCAGTGATTGTTAGTATACAGCTGTCAAACTAAAGACAGTATCCGTTAAAGTAAATGTTTTAGCTAAGTGTTGTTAGGCAGTTCACTGTTATCTCTTAACTGTAAAACTGGTTCCATGTCTAGCAATGCAGCATCTTTAACAAGCATAAATGTTCTTTACCTGTTACAGTATTAGGGGGGAAAAAATTGCTGAAGTAATATCTGAAGCTCTGAAATCTAAACAGAAGGTTGCATACCAAAATAGGAAAAGACAATCCTGAAAATTCATGTCAGATGAAATGTATCTATTTGTGCAGCATCTTTGGCATAGTTGTGGATGTAATATACTGTTCTTATAAAGTACCTGGATGCTTCTGATGTACCAACCAAAAGCAATACTTAATAATTTAAGACGCAAACATGCTAGAGCATCCTTAAGTGCCTGAATATTCCACCCAAATAAAAGGTGTAAGATGAGAGCTGTGGAGGTCAAAAAAAAGTGGTGGTAGTACCTGTTCTTTGACTAACTATTTAGACTAGACACCTGATACAGTAATTTACCTGTCCATAACACTTGGTGTATATCTAGGTATAGTAGTAAATACAAATAATGGGTAAAGTTACAGCACACAAGGTGAAATGTCCTGCTTTGGCATTTATACTTCTTGCTTTAGTACAAAAATGTACTAGATTTGTGGTTCTATACTTCTGCATGGCCTGCTTATTGTTTTATTCTATTAAAGTGTTAAGTAAGCGTTTAATGGTGATAAGATGTAGATGAGACATTTATATCCATCAATATACAATTTAATAAAGTAACCTTTTTCTTCAAAAACAAGATGGCACTGAAATATGATAGGCTTGGAAATAATGCTATGTTCTGTTTACCAACAAGTGTAAATTAATTACTTTGAGTGAACTGTCATAACTATGTTTTTTTGCTTTGTTACTTATGCAACTAGGAAAACGGCAAATTTTCCATCTTAAATTATTATAGGAAACCTCCTTCTCTTTGATCCATTTTGAACCTATTAGGATTTTTTTTCAGTGTAAGATGAATAGGCTTTTTAGATTCTGTAGCATGCTTCCTTTTGTGTATTTCTGACTTGCTCTGTGCTTTCCAGACCACACTCAAGACCATTGGCCTCTTTCTGCATTTGTTATCCTGAAGACTTTCAGACTGTCTTTGGTCTGAAGCAAGAGTAGCTGACACTTTGTTTTTTTTAATCTGGTCCAATTTTTTTTGATTCCTTAGGCTTAATGAGTAGCTCAAGTTCTGTGAGCATAGAGAAGTGGGTAGCTTAGTAAGTGTGTTTTGCTTCTGTTCCAGCCCCTTACTCTTAAGAACATAAAGTCCTAGGTGTAACTTGAAGGAACCTCACTTTTTCCTATTGACTTCAGTTTTCTGGTATGGTTATAGGCTGTTTTTCTTAATATGTGCATCTATGTTTTTTTAACTTTGCTCTTTCTGATTCACAGGCACATATCTTATTGTAATAACAAAAAAGAAAAAAGTAGGTGAGATTTTCAGTCATGCAATTTGGAAAGCAACAGACTTTGACATCCTCTCCTACAAAAAGACCATGCTGCACTTAACTGATATTCAGGTAGGTGGATTGATTAGGGGAGTATGGGGGAATGTTGTCTTATGTTAAGGTCCATTACCACAGGACCTAATTTGATGAAATTATGGAGAAAATTTTTGAAGTTCTTTGAACTACACTTTCTTCTCTGATTTGTTCAGGCTACTATAATTGATGCAATATTTGGGTATAGATGTATATAAAATTCGGTCATTCAAGGTAAGAAACTCACATGGTGCAACTTCAAATATCATCCCCAGAATTTGATCAGCATATTGTACATTTTTCCCCCTTTTAAGGTATGCAGTATGGGAGGATGAGATGTACTGTCTTGCTGCATCTCTGTTCTTGTTCTTAAATCCTGTATCTTCTTTTCTCCTCTGAGGACCTCCATGAAGGCTTTGCTTGCCTGGCATACTGCAGAGGTGTTTTAGTGCTGCTTTGTAATAGATCGTACAAATGCAGCCTATTACAAAGCAAGCTTCCTGAGCCAGTCCACAAAATCACAGCGCTCTTCCTATTATGTCTTTCTCACAGCTTTACAATTCTGATAGCCCCTACAAGCTGCCTTGCTGTCATCTAATTATCTGTCTTGCTTAATTTATGGAATTGTTCAATTACATAATTGCCCAGCAGGGAAGAATTGATTTTTCTCTTTTTTTTTTTTAGTGGGAGGGAAAGGATAATGATTGTTTAAAACAGATATGTTGAGGACTGATAAAGAGTAGATAAGTGTGTCTAACCCATGGAGCTGAAAGGGAATCTGGTGCTCTTTCAGGAAAGGAATGAGGTTAATCAAAACTTTAACCAGAACACAGATTAGTTATTGGGGTAATCTTGACAGTAATTTATATCCTTTCTTTTTCATTGACCATCTTGTCTTGGTTTTTTGACTGAATGGTTTTCAAGGAAACTAATGGCTTCCTTTTTGCTTGGAAGTTGTTAATAGGTTAATAACAGTAACTGTTTATCTCACAGCAGTACTGTTCTCTGCTCTCCACTGTTGTTGCAGAATCTGGTTGCAGTGTGCTAGCTGCAAGTTATCAGTGAACTATTATCAAAATTACAATCTCATGTTTTCCTTCCTGTATGATAATCTCTGCATGATGTCATTTGTTGCAAGAATGCTAGCAAAGTTCATCTCATCACTTAAAGTAGTGGTAGCTTATAAGAATAAGATTTTTTGACAGTAATAACTGAGACCTCTCCTGTTTTTTTTCCTCTCAACAGTTGCAGGACAATAAAGTATTTTTATCAATGCTTAGTCATGTCTTGAGCGTGGATGGATTTTACTTCTCAACAACGTATGACCTAACACACACTCTGCAACGATTAGCCAACACAAGCCCAGAGTTCCAGGAAATGAGCCTCCTAGAGAGGGTAAGGATTTTATTTTGCTTAGTATCTGTCTCAGACATTGCCAATCAGTTCTGCATGGCTTAAGTTTAGTTTATGCAGCTGGTGTGTAAATGATATCAAAACAAACTATCGCAAACTAAAGTAAACTTTACATAAAGCTTAGGAGGATGATGTTGATAATCAGTGGTCCCGTTACACTTGAGCTTAAACCTTCTCCTTTTTACAATGAATAATATCCTAAATGGTAGCAGATCGTGTAAAGCATTTATAGCCCTCTGTTAAACTAAAAATGGCTTTACTATTTTAATCATTAATTTAAACTAGTGAAATGGATTTGCTTGTTGCTTAGATGCAAATCCTTATAATAGAACTAGCAAAAAATAGCATTGTGTTGCTAAACTGTGTAACTATACTATCTCTGTGGTTTTGTTAATTGAGTTGTACTGTGGCAGTTCTGGAATAAGAAGCTGACAGCACGAGGAAAAAGAAGCAACCAAGCAAGTGTGCAAAGTACATTGAGTCAAGTTACAGTTTGTTTGCTTCATAGGGTGGTTAGAATAAGGTTGGAAACTGCTGGTCTGTAATGCTTCAGTACACAAGTTTGTTCAGCACTGTGGTGTTTTATTGAAACTATTAGGGGATGTGGCTGAGCATACTAGTCCATCCTTCCTTGTGTCTGATAGCTTGTGAGCCACAGGAAGGTCTAGAAATCTGTTCAGATGTGGTGTCAGACTTCTAGATCAGGAAGATAGAAGTACTTTCTGAAATCTGCTTTAAATTAATTTTAAAAACTCAAAATAAATGAAAGTTTACCTCTGACTTCAATATTGAACACTTCTAACTGCAACAAGGAGCTAGCAGAAGAATTGAGAAGCAGCAAGTCATTCCTCTGACCTAGAATCGGGGGGGAAGAAGGGGGGTGGAACACAAGATAGAATAAATGGCACTTTATTTCTGATTCTCTTTCAGGATAACGTGGAACAGAACTGTGGGTTTTATGGCTGTCGGCTCTAAGATGTTGCATTCTCTCTAAGCTATGCCTATTCCTTATGTTTGAAGTATGAATTTAACAGGCTGATTTTGTCTTAAAGGCAACGGAATCACACAGCCACATGCAATTTGAACTTAAAATTCTCTTGTGCTTCCACAGAGTTCCAGAATCCTTAGTCTGGTAAACTTGCTGTATACTGCAGCGTAAACAAGGTATAAACTGCTTAGGCACTGAAATACTGGAACATTGGAAGTCAATAGCACTTCTTCCTTTGCAGAAGATGTGGAAGTGGAGTCATGACATGTTGTCTCTTAGTTACTGAAACTGTCTAAACTGGGGAAGCAGTACACTTTTTCCAAGATTTAATTAAAAAAAAGTTAAAAAATCAGTTTATAGTTGGGGACTATTTTGCATTATAAAATGCTGTTCTAGTAGTACTTTTGCCTGGAAGAGCAGTTGCTGAAATGAAAGGATTGGTTTGCCTCAAAATTGTGGCACTTCAGAAGGTTGTTTGAAAGGCAAAATACAGTAAAAGGGAGTCAGTTTCAGGTAAACTTAGATGTTAGGTGGTTAAAACCATTTTCATGTAATTTCACACTCATGTGATTGCAGTATTATCACTGAATAAAAGGATGGTGACATTCTTGGGTATCTCCAGTTCACCTATATAAGAGAAGCCTGGCCTGTGGTTAGTGTGTGGATGTTTTGGTTTGTTTGGGTTTTTTTTAAGCTGTACAGGTAGAAGGAAACAACCCCAATATAAGGGCACCAAAGCATCATGTCATGTTCTTTCACTAGTTCAAATCCTATCTGCACTATCTTGATCAGTTTCTGGTGGATAGTTGTATTTATTGTTTTCTATTAGACAAAGGACTGTTCCAACAGTGAGCTTGAATTAACCCTCATCCTCAGTGATGCATTGTCTGCCTGCCTCATCTTAAAGTTGAGACTTATGCCACTTCCCCAGGGCCTACACTGCATTCTGCAGCAAATGTCACTTGTGACTAATCTGGTAGCTCTCTGGAATGTGCTCAGCAACCTGCTCAAGACAATTTTGAGGTGAATTAGGAATAGGAAATACAGAAAGTTGAGGAGGATCATTTATGCAGTGGAATATAAATACTTTTGTCTTTTAAGCTGCAAGTATTGTTTAACATTCAATTCTCAGAATTGTTTGTTATTGCATACAGGACTCCTTGCATTTTTACCTTCTGCCCATTTTAGGAGTGTTACCTTGCTACTGTTCTTAAAATTTTGGATAATCTTTTTAAGCCCTGCTTACTTAGGGCAAAGACTGGAATGTTCTTCCAATACTGCAGTTAATGGTTCAGCATGCCTGAAATGTCAGGTAACACCCTTAAAGACTGGAGAGAACTGTTGTTCTTTTGACTATTTTTATTTTATTTAGATTTGTAGTTGATGTTATGAATGGTACTGATGAAAGAAGGGTGTTCCATCTCCA
Source organism: Anarhynchus alexandrinus (assembly GCA_008711295.1). Taxonomy (NCBI): domain Eukaryota; kingdom Metazoa; phylum Chordata; class Aves; order Charadriiformes; family Charadriidae; genus Anarhynchus; species Anarhynchus alexandrinus. The sequence goes on from VUYV01000059.1 coordinate 2,928,577, forward strand.
TGTACATCTGTTCACCTAAACTTGTGTAATGCATGGGTACTGTCATACTCCCTTTTCATTGAATTAAACAGAACTGACAGTCTCTAAAAACATGGGGTTTTTTTTTCTTGCTGCAGGCAGATCCACGGTTTGTATGGAATGGGCATCTTCTTAGAGAATTTGCTGCTCAACCAGAGGTAAACACTTTGTAATGATTATATTAACACAGAATGAATGTACTTGTACTGTATGTATACAAGTTTCCTGTAATTCTGTCTCTTATTTCAGACAGCCAGAATGTAGTGTAATGTGGCTATTCATCTTCTAGTTTAGCACAGTGACAATCTTCTGCTTTCAAACTTCCAACTCTGTCAGTGTTCTCAGTAGTACATATAGTAAAGCTGACTCTTTAGAAAGGTCTGCATTTGAAGATACTGTGCTGAGACCGTGCTCATATAAACCAAAGGGGAAGTCACACTGCATAGCATATGGTTCTCAAGCTCTTTCAAGTTTAGCTACTTATTTATCCTAAGGTATGGGAAAGGTTCAGCTCACTGCTTTTTTTTTTTTTCCTGACTGGCTAGTGTCTTTCTCCATGAGTGCAGTTTAAACTCCATTTGCCTAGTGAATAGGTCATAAAGCTTTTAATTAAGAGTTAAACTGACAGTTTAGGTTCTTTCAGTTCATTTCCAATGAAGACTAGCACAGTGTAACCTTTGAATTCACTTAGTCCAGCAAATACAAGTGCATGGCCATGAGCCACAACTGTAGTACCTCAATGGCCAGACTGATCTAAGTTCCTTCCTACTAGAGACTTCAGATGTGTGTTAAGCTTCTCGAATTGTCTGCGCTACAGCAGCCTTTTCTCTCTGTCAGTACTTCTCATTTATCAAAGTGAATGACGCACTGCTTCTATTTCTGTCTCGGTAACCTGTGGAGATGTGCTCTTACATGAGACAGCACTGTTCCAAAAGGCTGGATTGTGCAGTGCTTCTGGAATGTGAAGATATGAATTAGCAAAAGGTTGTTGTGCATATTTTGGAGGCATATGACTGGGTATGGTTTGGATAGTGCTATGCAAACAAAGCTTGGGAAAAGAGAGAGAAGCTGTGGTGGGAACAGCAAAGAAAGCCAAGTGTGGCTGGTTGGTGAAAACAGGCGTAGGAGGCAAAACACAGACGTTTTGAAAAGGGAGATAGCTGATCTGTGAGAAGATGCGTGACCTAATGTTGACTACAGGTGGCTTGCTGTAGTAACAGTTTTAGGCAATTTCAGATGTGGTATTTCTGACTTATAGTATTGGAAAAATCTTAATTTTAAATGTTTTTGAAAGACCAAGTTATTCAGGAGTGGCAGGATGGGGCGGGGGGAAACCCTGGAACAAGCATTTCAAGTATTAATCACAAAGAAGTATTCCTTACTGAAGCCCTGTGTTGTTTACTACTATCTCTGCTTACATCCCACTGTAGAGGTACAGCAAATACCATGTCAAAAGGTTTTCAGCGTGTACTGCTTTATATCTGGCACATTTGTAGAAGAGTAAGTGCGGTGTATAGGAGGATGTATTTTTGTCAAGGTCACTTAATTATGATTAGACTTTCACTTTTTCCCTGCTGCTAATACAGGTTAATGTATGTGACAGTTTTCTTTGAACTGTTTTCTCAGAAAGAATTACTGCACCTTAAACAAAGTAGAGGATATAAAGTATATAAAACTACCAAAAAAACTTCCTAGACAGAGCATAGTCACTCACCTTTTTTTGGCTGTTATTGTTTAGTATTTTTAACATGTATTATGTGTGTGTGTTTCAGATCCATAGGTTTGCTACGCCTGTGATGCACGGATGTATCCTTTTATATTGTAAAGCTCAGTGCTGAATATGTTAGTCTAACAGCAAAATGGTTGCTGATGAGGCTGCTCTATTGGCTATGTTGGCAGCTATAACAGAACACAGTGTCAGAACCAAGATGTAATTTGTTCAGATACGAGCATTACATATTCTTTGATAGCCCAGTCATATGTTAACTCACTTGAATAGTCTGCTTTTAAGGCTTAATGTATTTAATTTTACAGGCATGATTTGCATAACTGTCTTTCAATGGGATTGAAGGTTAAGATGAATATGGCAAATGCTCTCATATCAGCCTTAGTACTTTTTATCTTGCTGTAAGGATGCCTTTACTGAGCATTTACGTTGGCTTTCAAATAAGGGAGAACAGTTTTGACTTGAAGGAGTGCTTATGGATCTTCCCGTTGATGAATAAAAGGATAAGGAGTTCTGCTGAAGGCTCCTGGACCACTTATCCAAAGCGCTGGTGTAGGAAAAGCAGCTGGCTAGGACAACAGCCTTTTTAGCAAACTAGTCATGAGTTTATTTTTGAGAAGGGGTGTATGCTGTGAGTAAGCCTAATGCTTTCTGGAGGCAGTGTTCCTCATGCAGCATGTGATCGACAGTAAGTCCCAGGTGCTCCTGAACTGGCAGCATAAAGGACAGGCAAGACTGGACAGAGCAACTCATGCCGCAGTCTCCTTAGTTCCTCCATTGCAAAGGCCCCTCAGGTGTGTGCAGGGAAAACAGCTTCCAGACTGGATCAGTTGTTCTGGTAGGACTGTTAGCAGCTGGCAGATCTCCAGTCCTTCTTTCCCGTGACTTCATTTAATGGAAAGATGTTGTGGGAGTAGGTGGAGAAGCAAGGAAAGATAGCAAAAGGGAACTGTCAGAACAACCCAGTCCTTATCCTGCAGGTTCTTGGGTGGATTGCAATTAGCAATTGGCAGACTGCAATTAACACCTTTCTCTGTCCTATTTTCACTATATGAATAATTAGCATAAGTAATGTATGTTTTGCTGTAATTCTAATATTAACCAAACACCTTAGAGAACTCAGGAATTCAAAGAAACTGGATTTTTAGTGATGAAAATGCTAGGAAGAGCCTTAAGCAGAACTGTTAGAGCACTGCTAGCAGTTATTTCAGTAAAATCAAAGAATCTTCCCCACCCCCATGTAAACCTAAATATATTTTGTCCAGATACCTGTACTGGGATTCTAGTCTTGCAGTGATGAGAACTAATGGAGTTACTTGGGTAATCAAGACTTTGATCACCCAAAGGCTAACCTATGTTTAATATTTCCCTTACTCCCCCCAAAAAAACCCACACAGCCTTCTAAAGAACAATAAATTATGTCTTTTACCTTTTTGTGTGTGTGGAAAGTAGCCAATAGCAAGTTGCCATTAAAGTCAGGACAGAGATTGCAGACAGAAAATGGGCTGACTATTGCTAAGTATCTAAGTTTAGAGGTAACCTTTCTTGCAGGAAACTGTTGGCTCTACAAGTGTTGGATTAAAGGGTCTAAGACCTGGCAGTAGTTTTCTAGGACAGCAGAGGAATAGGTCTTTTTCGCAGTCTAACTTACAAATTGTGAGAACATTCTGGATTATGTAGGGCCAATTTGTATTACGCTTGATCATTTTTTTTAACAAACAATATTAGCAATAATGCACGTATAAATCAAGATGTTCCATGTATGCAGTCAGTGTGCTCTTTAACGTAGCTTAGGTGCTCGTGTGTGACACAGCTGCTTTATGTCGCATTTGAATCACAAATGCAGAATCTAGATTTCACTGTAAAATGTGCTATTTTTAAGAAGAAAATACATCTTTTTTTTTTTACTTTGCCAACCTTAAGACAAAGTATCTAGATTCCTCAAAGAATAGAAGACTGCAGTATGCTAATACTGCAGCTTGCAAAAATTGACCGTTTTGATCTTTTGCTTGCTTTAAAGTTGTAGGTTTCAGTTTTTAGGAGCAAAGGATGAAAGCCTGTGACTCTACCTGAAGTTATTAATGATGAATGCTGTTCTCTATTAGACTTGATAGTTCATTATAGCCCAAATAAAGGCAATTGTAAGCAGCACAGAACAAGACTGTAAAACCAAAACTACTAGTCAATTATTACTGTTTGTTGATTAGTCCCAGTGGTTTATCTGCCACTTTGGGTATCCAGCCTGAGCTGGAAAGCATTCTTATGTAAGAAGCTCCCACTGGAGACTTCCTATGTGTTCATTCTCTTTCTTGGCATGGATTTGAAAGCCAGTCTACCTTGCTGCTAGTTCTGGTATCTGTAAATGTGATGTATGTTGCACTTACAGGTGCAAGGTATAACAGCCCAAGATATTCACTCTTCTAAAAGCCTAGGAAAAAAGTTTTGGAGTGCTATTTTTTTGTTAAAAGCAATAGGGGCAAGAGACTGTTAAGATAGCTTAATAAAATCATGGATGAGATGGGCGTAGCACTGAATAGAATGTCAGAAGTAAGTCCATTTAATGGTATCCAGAGGATGATGAGACCAGATTAATCTTCTTTAGAATCCCATTTTCTCAAAATTATAGCAATTTTAATGTGTTCATTGTGACATCACCTATAGCCTTTCCTTTTGTGATGCGCATAGTGATCTTAATATTAAGTTACTCTCTCAAGTTTAATCTTCAACTCTTATTGGTGTGAGAGAAATGTTTACAAGTTTCTTTGAATGTGGTTGCTTGGTTCCTTGATGTTTCCTACCTCTTAATATATAAAAAAAATCCTAATGAAATTTTGGGGTTTTTTCCTTAGTGTTATTCATTAGTTATCACTATGCACTCTTGTTCGATAAATGGCAAGTGTTTTGACTGGCTGCTTGTTTCCAGAAGAAGCTGTTTCAGGGCTGGTGTACGCTACTATGTAAGAGGTAAAATAGCAAATTGATTTATTTTAAAATAATGTGAATTCCATCTATATGTGTGACTTACCTTTAAGAGTAATTGCTGTATAATGACTTGAACAAAAAACGCTTACAATAGTTTGTCTCAAAGAGGTCCTTGCTCCAAAGAAAATATTAGGAACCTGTATGATGAACTGAAGCATGTTCTGGTAGTTACTAAAACTGACTCTTCTTTATTCCTCCTAGAGATAACTGCAAAAGTTTTGTAGGGGTTTTTAACACTTTGCTGGTTTTATTGGAGCTAAATGCAAGTGTGTAATAGCCCTTCTGGCCTAGCAGTAAATTCAACTAAGAGCATCATTGGTGCTGGCAGCGGACCCCTGAAGAGTGGTGTTCTCTAATTGTTTCAAGTTAAAAAGTGAACAAGGAAATGGATTTAAATCACTTTCTCTGTTCTTAGTCCCAGCATGTGTGCTCTTAAAGAAATTGGTCAGTTTCTGCAGTACCATTGCTATTGAATTGTGAATATTTCAGTGTCAAAGCGCTTGTATTTTATTTTGTATTAAACTACTTGATTTCTAGGACTATAAATATCAAAATGTGTTAAGCACAACTGTGCTTCTTCAAGTTAAATTTAGTACAGATCATGTTAAACTTTTGCCAAAGGTGTGTTTAATTTGCCATCTTCAGGCAGCTCTGTGGTATTTCTCATGCTTTCTGCGAGTGCTTGAAAGGGAAAGGTAGGAAGCCTTTTGCTGATAAACTGTCACTGTTCTGCAGCCAGTCTGAGCTGGTTAACAAGGTCTTTTTCCTACATAGGTATTGATTCAGAAGGACATGCTGCTAACTTTGTTGAAACAGAACAAATTGTGCATTACAAGGGGAGCAAAGCATCGTTTGTCCAGGTAAAGTCAATGGAAGGAACTGCTCAGTGGCTTAAGATATATAGATAGATAGCTCTGTCTGTGGGTCTAAATATAGATTATATGTAAGATGTGCACACACATAAATAAACTAAACTAGTCTGCTTTATTTTTAAATGGCAAGTGAGTTTGTAAGTTTTGTTGTTTTAAACAATTTCCATTGTTTTGCAGACCCGTGGATCGATTCCTTTTTTCTGGTCTCAAAGACCAAACCTCAAGTATAAACCAAAGCCACAGATCAGCAAGTCAGTAAATCATGTATGTGAGTGTTTGTTGTGTCTTGGGGTTTTAATATATTTCTGGGCTTGCATTTGTGTGATAAGGTAACAAACTGTCATCAGAAGAATAAAAATTAGCAATACTCAATTGAGCTTTACGTTTAAAAAGTAGTAGCAGGAAGCCTTGTGCTTGTTAAGATGAGTTCAGAACCTGAAAAAAATCCAGACATCAATGGGGTAGTTTCTCTTTGGTTCTTCTTTGCAACAGTTTTGGTAGCTGCACAGTACTTGTTATCTGTGGCTTGTTTAATAAGGAGAGCTGAATGGACTGTGGGGATGAAAGTAGAAATGTGTTAGCACAATAGAGAACATCAAACACTTTTCTTAGCTATAAAGCTACCTATGCGGTATCATCAAAAAGATTATTATAGAGATTTCTTGTAAATCACAGATCTTAATAGTAGCATACATCTGTCAACACATTTCCTTTCTCTTCTAGATGGATGGCTTCCAAAGACATTTTGACTCGCAAATAATTAGCTATGGAAAGCAGATGATTGTCAACTTGGTATGCATTTACTTGTTCTTCCTGAAAAAGCTGTTATTGTTTTAAGCAGGCTTTTGAGTAATACTGCCTCTCTTTTTCCTTTTCTTTCTCCCAGGTTAACCAAAAAGGTTCAGAGAAACCTCTTGAGCAAACATTTGCAAAAATGGTAAACAGCATGGCAAATGGAATGGTCAGGTACGTGTGAAGTGAAATAATACATTCTGTGTTAAAAGTTGAGTTTTGTCTCAGACACACCAAGTGATCAGTTCTTTGGAGGCCCTTACCAGCTGTCTGATTTGTTTGAATTTTATTTTTATGAAGTAACTTGCATATGACCAATGCCTCTGCCTCAGAGCTCACATTTTAAGCAGAAGTGAGACTGTGAAGCAAATATGGGACAAAGAGAGGAGACAGAATAAAGAAGGGAGCTCAGAGGCAATGGTAATGCCAGTATTGGAGTAATAGTATGCTATGAGAACTGTGGAGATCTTCTGCATTTTAGGAAAAAGAAATCGTGCCCTATAGTATACTAGCTTCTGGCAAAAAGGCTTGGTTAAATTGCTGACTTAGTAATGGAATGCTGAGTGTGAGCAAGCCAGTATTGAGATAAAGGAGGAAACAGTAAGGGGAACGTGTAATTTAAATGTCTGAACATCAGTGTGACAATGGGCCAAGAGAGTGGAGAATCACAAGAGAAATTTTATCTCTTTGTGGGAATCTTGAGTGCAGTACACAACCCTACAACCTGCTTGTGCTTGCTTTCACTAACTTCAAGAGGGAGGGCTGGCATCCAACTCCCACAGACACTTACCTCTACCTTTTCCTTGAAATTGCTGGATACTATTATTGTCACTTATATATGTCAAAGGACAAAATCCTACTTGTAAGCAAAAAGGCTTCCTGTTTTAATAAGGATTCACTCCTGTCTAAGTATAACTAAGGAATTGCAGAGTATAATATGAATGCCCTTGTAAGTCCTGACATACTCTGAATTTTTTCCAAGCTTTTTTCTGCTTGTATGATGCCCTGCTGCTGCCTTCACGAGGGTAGTTATAGATGTCTCTCACTTCTGTGTGCTTCTTTTGCTACTCTCAGGGGCATGTTTGTGTTATTGGTGTGGGGGTGTGGATTTCTCTTTTTTCTTAAAAAAAGACTGCATCTAAGGTGAGCTCTTTCCTCACTCTCACACCTAGGCTGGTATTGATACCTTAGCTGTACAAAGCTTGTAGAATTCTGTGCATCTTTGCTATACAGTCATCTGGTGGAAATCAAGATGTAAAATTCTGTCAGGGTGTGTTTTAGTGATGCTTGTTGTTCTGTATATGTTAAAAAGCAGTGTTTGTCTGCCCCATTTTCTTAATGCTGCCAAAATCCTTTTTCTTTGTTAACCAGTTTTGGTAGCATTTACCTGTCAGACTAAGACTTGAGTCTTCAGTTTATGTGTGCCATCTTTCTTCACGCAAATAGTCTTGAAAACTTGGTAAATAATAACTTTTGGTTTATGAATACTTGAGGGGAGGAATGTAATGTCCTGTAATTCACAGCGAATGTGTACATATATAAATGTTGAATCAAACACCACTTGTCTAGAGCACTTCTTACCAGAAATGAACTGGCTGTTAAAATCTTGTTCCAAGTCAGTAGCTGTTTGATTTTCTTATGACAGAGTACGTTAGCTGTTTAAACAGAACCTGTCTCAAGTTTCTAGAGAGCTGTCAAGGGAATTATGCTGCATGCCAGCAAAGAATGTTGCATTTCAACACCTGTGTCTCTTTCAAAGTGAACTGAAGTTCCCAATGCGGTTGCTTGGAAAAGAGGAGGGCAAAAGAATCCTGGTGGGGAAAAGAGATGAAATGGCACGCATATCCCTTCTGTACTTTCTGGAGGGAAAATACTAGCTAGAATTTAGAATGAGTAACTTGGAACTGAATGTGTACTTCCCCAGACTAGTGGCATATTGTAAAGAGACGTAAATGTTGTCGCCATGCACACTAAGGGTGCAGCCTCAGGAATATTACAGAGCACTGACAAAATCCACAGATATCTGCTGGAAGCAATCTCTAAATAAAAACAAATCCTCCGTCACTACCTGTTTTATAGATCAGCCATTCCCTGTGGGGTTTTCTGAGAACTTCACTGCAGTACATATGTAATCTGAAAAGATGCTTCTCTCTGAACAGATACGTAGCATTTGACTTCCATAAAGAGTGCAGTCGGATGAGGTGGGATCGACTTCAGATTTTGATGGATCAACTAGCAGAACAGCAAGATGAGTTTAGGTAAGGCTCTGCAGTTCTTTTACTTCTGTACTGTTAAGATGCGACCACTTTCTCATAGCTTCTGTTGTCTTGAGTTAAGGCACAGTAAAACAGACCTGTAATCGTCTATAAAGATGCATTCATTTGCACTAGTGCTTCCATATCTCTTATCTCTTGCTTGATACCATGTGCAAGGTTAGAGACCTGGTAGTGGGTAAGATGTAGAATCCTTTTGATGTCCTTTATGTCCTTTTTATAAAATGGTTCTGAGAATCTTAGCAACCCTGTGTTGTGACTCAAGAGCTGCCTTTGTACCTTTGGGTAAAAGGTTAGATAAATGAGTGTGCATACAACTGAAACTAACAAAAAAAAGGCTCCTTAGGTGATACTACTTTCATCCAAGAGTAATTCCATGTGATGTTGACAGCAAACTGTTCTCCTACATAGTGTCAAACACTTAATGTTCCTTCCACAGACACCTGCTCTGTTTTTAAAAGTGTTTTCTCTAATACATATTGTTTGTGGCACCAAACCTTGGCACTGGCACTGATTGTTAGCCCATGCGAAAATAAATAACCCACAAGGCAACAAATTCTCATTTTGTCTGGTCATATAAAATTAGACTAAATGTCCAAATAGATTTAAACCTTTGTTTAGTCCCACAAGTGTGTTGTTTTAAGCACTTCTTTGTCTTTGCAACTTGTAGATGTATAGATTGTTAGGGAAACCGTTTACTTTGTTCTGCTTTTCTGATTGCTTCCTTCCTGTTTCTAAAGTCTTGTGCCTAAAGCACAAAGTAGATCAGCTAAAACATTACAAAACTGGCAGTGGTATGTTCTGTCCTAAAAAAATGAGGTGAGCTGCAGACTAGAATAGGAGTCTCATGAATGAAATATCGTGCCTGAAATGAAGGCTGTGGTAATAGTATAAGTTAATCAGATGATAGTGAATATTCTCTGCCCACCACCAAAAAAAGCCTAAAAAAAACCACCTGAAAAGCTAAAGAATAGATTGGTTTTGAGCACTTCAAATAAGGAGAAATAAGCATGTAGGTTTTCTATACAGCAAGGATCCTTTATTCTTAGAATGAATACCGAATCACATAACTTGTTTACTGTCACCTGCCATTGGAGGCTTAAAGAGCCGGGTTTCCTTGAAATGAAGGCGGGGGGAAGGTAATGTGTCTCAAACAAGATACAAAAATGAAGGCTATTTCTCAAGATTAGGTTGGCTTTACCTTGCCTTGTTTTGTTAGGAACAGAAAAGTCTGAGTTATAATATTCTTAGAAAATAGTTCTGCAACACTGTGGGAGGTAAATAGTTCTGTGGAGGTTAAACAACTCAGTTCTCTGCAGGTTAAATCCAGTTGTGAAAACTGTCAGAAAGGAGAGCTGGCTTGCTGGGGTTTAGGGTGTGGGGGAAGGTGTTGGGTTTGGTGGTGGTGTTTTGGGTTTTTTTAATTTTTTTTTTTAGAGCAATCATAGGAGATGCAGCATTTAAACTATCTTATTAACCACAAATGTTTGCTCTTCAACTACACTAATTATCCTAATACCAGTTTGAGGCAAAGCTTGGTGGAAGAAAAGGGAAAATGAGATTTCACAGGTGTTATTGTGTCCTTTAATCATACAACAATGTAAAACTTTGTTTAACAAAACTAGTTCTCTCAGAATGACAAAAATGGGTCTTTGTTAACACAAGGTTGATCAAAGTAAATGCATATGCTTCTAAGGCTCTTGATTTTAGTACTGCATGACTGCAAGACTTCATAATCTTAAAATGCTGTACAGTAACAGTGGATCATGTGCTAGTCCACATTCAAAGTTCATAATTACATAATGGAGTAACTTAATCTACAGAAGATAATCTGTAAATCTTTTAGGCAACTGGAATTTTAATGCTGTGGCAGGATGAGTGTAGTTCTGTCCCATTCACACATCAAACTGGTAACTTGATCAGCATATTTGTTTTACCAGCTCAGTTATCAGAATAGTCGCATGCAATTCAATATTTAAAATGAGCTGTTTGTTATCAATTACAAGAAACACCTAGTTCAGTTGATTAAAAAGACTGAGGTAACAATTAGCATATGCAGTTGCAAGAGGGAACATCTGGTTCCCCCAGATGTTCACGTAATGGGGAGAAGAGTAAGTGACAGTAGCAGATTTTAAGTAGTGGCCTTCAAGATTTGAATACCTTCCTGGAAGAAGTGTGCCTGACAGCGTATGTGACTTTTTATGCAGTGGTGACTGGATAGAACCAGGTGACCAGCTATGTACAAATCTGGTTACTTCTGATGTTACACTCTGCTAATGATCTTGATATCTGTGGAGCTGGGGCCCGATAATAATTTGAGGGAAAAAAAAAAGTGGCTGACTTTGCACCAGAAGCTGTTCTTCCCAGTGGCATGTAACTCAGTATTGCTGGTTAGCTGTCTAAATGATCGTGAATACTGCCCTGAGATTACTAAATTTTCATATATTGATGCTGTTTGTCAGCATGGGAGGGGAAGAATTCAGGGAGGTATCAAAGTTCTTTGCCATGGCTAAGAACTCTTCATATACTCAAGACAACTGTGTTTTGGTTGCTAGAATATTAACTTCTGCAAATGTGTAGTTTATATGTACTGTTATCTATAAATACTTAGGTGGATTGTATGTGTTAGTTATTTTCTAGTTGACTCCGATGGTAAAATTGTGACTCAGCAGGAAGGAATATTCCGCAGTAACTGCATGGACTGCCTTGATCGAACTAATGTGATCCAGAGCTTGTTAGCACGCCGATCTCTTCAAGCCCAGCTTCAGGTAAATATTTTATTCTTGTTTAACAAGCTGGAAGAGGAAAGAGGCTTTCTGTTTGGAACGGATATGTAATTTTAACACTTCAGTAAGAGCTTGCATACTTGAGTTACTGTATTACTTTCTTGAAATGCATTGGCCAGACTCTAGTTTAATAAATATAGCTTTTTCTGAAAGCAAATCCTAATCTTTCTAGCGAACTACTAGTAAGCTACAATATGCTTTCTGCTTTAGAGGCTAGGTGTTCTGCACGTTGGACAGAGAATTGAAGAGCAAGCAGACTTTGAGAAAATCTACAAAAATGGTAGGCTGTTTATAGAGTTCAAACAAACACTTTTTTCCAAACGGAGTACATGACTTCCGTAATCTTTCTTAATGTTTTCCTATTCACAGCATGGGCTGATAATGCGAATGCTTGTGCCAAACAATATGCTGGAACTGGTGCCTTAAAGACAGATTATACAAGGCAAGTCAGCCTTTCTTGTAAAGGCCTTCTGGGTTTTGGGGCATGTTTGGGATTTTCTTTAAGTCTTCATATCTGAGAAGGCTATTAATTTGGGGCTTAAGCCATGAATGAGTCTTTCAGTGGTTCAACTGGTAAAACGTCACAGTAAAATGTACAGAACACCATTCTTCACTGTGTTTATATGAAAGGAGAAAAGGCTATCTGGAAATAAAACCAAAGAATGTGCTTCTTCAAGGCACATTTATATTGTGGGATGGAGAGAAGTGTAATTTTACTTTCCTACTTTGTTACAAGTATGTGTGGTAATAATGCAGAGGCAGCACTAGATAAATATATTTACATACAGGTATTCATTAAGCATAATACACATTTGAACAATGACTGAACTGCAAATCTGAAACTATCTTCCTGATTTTATAAGTTAATTTTAAATGTTTTTCAAAACTTCTTGCAGAACTGGGAAGAGAACTCAGTGGGGCTTAATAATGGACGGCTGGAACTCATTAATACGTTACTACAAAAATAACTTTTCTGATGGATTTAGACAAGTAAGTTAAGCTTTTAACTGGGGAAATGTATTTGATAAACATCGCTGTGCATTTTAACTCTTGCTCTCTGTTTCTTGTCCAGGATGCGATTGATCTTTTTCTCGGAAATTATTCAGTGGATGAAGTAGAACCTGCTAGTCCTCTACATGTCAAGAAAGATTGGAAGTTCTTAGCTGTGAGTATGGAGACTTTATTCATGATTGGAGAAACACATACAATCTTCTTGCTTCATATGACTAAATAGAACTTGTCTATTTAGTAATGAAGTGTTCCCTATAATCTGATTGTTTCTATGATACCTGTTTATTGGACTAAACCTAGACTGTTCCCTTGACAGAAAATGGAGTGTCCCTGAGGTATTGAAAAAACTGCTGCTTGATGCCTTTTTTTTTTTTTAAAAAATCTGCTTCATCAAGTTGAAAGGGAGAAATTCTACTAGTCACCATCAATGACTGTTTCCTTCTGCAGAAGAAACTTGTGAAGATCTCTTCTTGTACTTCATGCAGAAGCATAGACTGTAACACAAAAAAAATCTTTTTTTTTCTCCCTCCCCCTTCTATTTTGTGAAATGGGATTTGGGGACATCACGGGTTTAATTAGTGGCTGGTGTATCTTTTTTTTTTAAACAAAACATGCACTTTTTTAATAGATAGGTGGTATTTTAATTCTTAACCTAGTTATTGAACACACTCTTCCAACTTTTGGAACTATTTAAAATTTTAGTTGTACCTGGCAGCAGGTGAATCAACAATTAAAGCAACTTTATTGCAAAGCCAGTAATAAATACAGCTTTGCCGTACAGCCCATCTGAAAGGAAATTAAGGAATGTATGTGCTACTATATAAAGTGATTATTCCTTTTCCTTTTTCCCCAGTTGCCTATTATTATGGTGGTTGCTTTCTCCATGTGCATTATTTGTTTGCTAATGGCTGGTAAGTCACTATTGAATTTAATTTCACAAAATTAGCTTGCTTGTGTGTGAACTTCCTATAAATGGTTACCAGAAACCATGCAGTATAAAATTGCTTCTAGGTCATACTAAGAGGTGTTTGAGCATGGATCTGGATGTTGAGGGTTAGCACTTTATCCTTAATATGGGGGGAAAAAAAAATTAGGTACTATAGAAAGCAATGTTAAGTCACTTAGGAGGCAGTAAATTGCCCCCAAATTTAACTGCACCTGAGTAGACATCTAGCTTTATTATAGGCTGGATGAATCCCCAGAAGAATACCTCCCTAATTCTGGGCAGAAAGACAAGTTCAGACAAGTCAGATACAGGCATAAGCCTGTTCTGATAGATGTCCCTCTGATCTCAATCTGTGTTGGGAGCTGTGAAGGTTTTTGCCTTCTACTTTTTGCCTTCACTTTTCTAACATCAGTGCCAATAGCGTTTTTGACTCTGACTTCTGTAGCTGTCTGTTCAAAATATTCTAGGAACTGTGCGGCAAACAGTTTTCCTAGGTAAGGAAATAGAAAAAGAAAAGATGCCAGTACCCATGAAGGACTTCTAACTTCATTTGACAGCAGATCTCTGAGGAAGGGCTTGAAGTATTTTGCTTTTGTACTGAAAAAAACTCTTTCTGGTAACTGGAGATAATAGACTAAAATGTTTATCTGACTCTTAACAGGTGATACATGGACTGAGACGCTGGCCTATGTGCTTTTCTGGGGAAGTGCAAGCTTTGGAACTTTTGCTATCATCCTTTACAACGGCAAGGATTTTGTAGATGCGCCTAAGCTGGTCCAGAAAGAGAAGATGGACTGAATTTGTGTGTGTGGAAAGCGGCTTGGTACTGAGGATTCCTCAAGCCACACTTGGAGTCTCTACTGACCTGCTTTCCACACCGATTAGTTGTCTTTTTAACATTTTTCCTTGGCAGCGTGGGGGGATGGGGGAGAAAGAAAATCATGTCCTTTGGTGGTGGAAGCTTTCAACTGAGACCTGACTCAAGTCAGTTGCAATGGTCTTTGGAATATTGCATTAGTGGAGGGGGCTCCACTCTTACTGAGGTAATGCAAAGATGAAAGCCAGCTTTTTGGTATCTGGAAAGTTTTAGGAGGCAAGTGGACTGCTTAAGCTCGTAGTCCACCTGGGCTGGTTCAGCTGAATTTTTTGGTCTCTGTTGTGACAGGAGAGAGCTCTGATGCTGTTCATGTGTCAAAAAACCCAGATGTTGAAGCATTAATAATGGAGCTTCTAATTGTGGTCTCTGAACAAATATGGCTTCATACAAATAAAAAGTCTAGTTCCAAGACTTAGAGCTGGATTACATTTGTTGTGATAAAGTCCACGTTATGGAGTCCTTCGTGCATATTTGTGTGTGGATTCTATTCACTAAATAGAAAAGATTTTTGAATCCTAATGCTCTTCTAAAATGAGCTTTTTGTCCTGTCTTGTTTATCTAGGACTGATGCAATATTCTACTAATCATTGTTTGGGTGAAAGGACAGTGTAATTGGATGTTTCTGAAGTCGCAAATGTCTTGCACTGTTTCAATACTACAGTCTCCAGATCATGATTCATTAGTTAGTGAGTTAAAAGATAGCATTTTCTTTCTAAAGATGTAAATGAAATCAAAGAATGTAAAAATCCTTTGCGGTGTTTATCAAACCTTCCTTATGCTAAAGGTCCAAAGTATTCCATTACTTTAAGAATGGGTCACAACGTAAAAGGTGAACTTCATATTGTTTTGCTAGTCGGCTGCTTCTATTCTTGGTTATGTTGAAATAATTTATGAAAGAAGGAGTATAACAACATGAGGAGAAAGCCTTTAGTCTAAACTCCATGTTTGCACTTGGGAGCAGCAGCTTGCTTTTCATGCATGATACTGTAACACATTCTTAAAAAAAAAAAAGGAGGAAAAAAAGCTACAGAATAATTTGTGCTGGTTAATAATAAATGTGTGTCTTTAAATTTAGTGCTTCCAAGCTGTATAAAAATAAGTAATCCTAATCAAGGACCAATTTTAAACTATTTTGTCACTTATTTTATATGGTTTGTTCAAAACCAGACATGGAACTTGCTTAAGGCGCTGTGCATTGTTTAATATTTCCTGTAAGTACAGCTGTATATTCAGATTGCAATTATAAAATTTAAATGGGGGGAAGGGAGAAACATGTAGAATACTAGGACTAGCACAGTTGTCACTATTGAAGCTAGAACACAAAGCACTGATGCTCCAGTGTTTCCTTGTGTTATGACTGAAAATATGTACAGATTTTTGCAACTGTTAACTGTTCATTTTAACCTTGAATGTTTCTGGAGGCCTCTCTGGGTTTTGTGTAAACATAACCTGTTCATAAGCACTAGTACTTGCAAAGTATCCGTTTGCTTCTAGATGCTGTAATGGAAGTGCCAGTTGACAGTTAACTGGAAAATCCTCTAACTTAAAATTTTCAAAGGTGAACTCCATTATGGGCACAAAGTACAAGATGATCATAGACTCAGTGTTTGAACGTAATGGGTTTTGATGGCTCACTGGCAGGTGGCATTTGAAACTCGGTTCGGTTGTCTTGCAGTCTAGAACTAGATCTTTGCATCTTTGGTGAAGAACTTGTTGCAGCAAAGACCAAACTTGAATTGCTAATATAAAAGGTTTGTAAGACAGAATAACATAGGTTTTAGAAGTTGGAAGGCACCGGCATTTCAGTGCTTTGCAAAGAGTCTGTACTTCTAAAATCACAAATGGTGTACTCATAAATGACAATAAAATGTTCAACTTTTCTAGATATATTGTCTGTGGTGCATTTTGCGCTGTGGAGTGGACTTCCCAAATTGTTCCTTAGGAGCTGTTTCTCACCAGGATGGTTTGGTTTTGTGTCTGCTCATTGCATGTGAAGATCTTACTATTCTGTGCTTAAATACTGATGATCTTGCACCGTACCCTATGTAAGAGTTGGCATTAGCATCACCTTCCAGCCTTCATTTCCAGGTCTGGATGAACTACTGTGGCTGGATTTCTCTGATGCTTAATCCTTAGTGTCACCCCCTGGTGTCTCTTTACTTCTTCCCTCACCAGACTGCTTCAGGGGTTTTTAGTGCCCACAGCAAGAGTGCCTTAGTGTGAAAATTCAAGTTGTCTCCTTTTCCCACCCTCATTGCAGGCACGTATCAGCTTTCTTGTATTTTTTTTTCCCCATTGTTGAATTGCGGTCTGTTAGACAGTCCTGTCTATCCACTGCAAACTCAAACTTGAAATGCACTTGTGCCAACACACAGGTTCTAAGCTGGGTCTGTCCAAAATACTACTCAGAAGATCCTAGTGTGTACACCTTCAATCGCTTCCCCTATTCAGACAAAATTATTACTGCTAAAACTGTACCTTCTTTAAATAAAATAATTCTTTAAAGGTTGTACTCCGTCACCTTTGTGCGTGAGGCGGCTGTTAATCGCCTCAACCCCCCCCTTACCCCGCCATCTCCCCACCTCAGCGCCCACTTCCCCCCCCCCCGGGCGGGGCCGGGCCCCGCACCGCGCATGCGCTGCACCGCCCCTTCCGCCCATTCATCGCTGTGGACGGCGGCCGCTTCCTGGCGCCAGAGGCGCGGCGCGGCCTGCTCGGAGGAGGCCTCGTACCGCCCGCGCCTCGGGGCCCTCCCGCCCAGGGGCTCTCCTCTCCCCGCGGGGCGGCCGCCGTTCCCTGCCCGAAGCCGCCCGGCCGCCGCGCCGGCCTCCCGCCGCCATGAAGCTCGTCAGGTGAGCGGATGGAGGCGGATTGCCGGTGACCGGCCGCCGCGGCGGCGAGGAGGCCCGCGCGCTCAACGGCTGCCGCCCGCGCGCTCAACGGCCGCCCCCCCGCGCGAACGGCCACCTCGCGGGCCCCCTCCCTATTCCCCGGCCGTTGGGACGGTGGGCAGCGGCCACCTGCGGACCCCCGGATGGCGGCGGGGGCGGGCCGTCCGCCCTGCCGGACCGGGCCGGGCCGTGGGGTCAGCCGGCGGCAGGGGGGCCCTGCTCTCCCGTACCGCTACCTCAGCCCTGAGCTGGCGGCCTGCATAGCTGTGCGGCAAGGGGCTGGGGGCTGCTGGAGCGGGGCCTGCCCGGGTTCCTCGGTGAAACCACATTTTCCGGGGAAAAAAAAAAAACACCACCCCACCCAGATTTGGTTAGAATTTGGTTAGAATTACTTTCCTGAGGTCCAAAACGTTTCAATTATTTGTACAATAATGACTGTTTGGCCTGGAAGTAGGATGCTGGATTCAACAGTGTGTCAAGTCAAGTGTCCCAGGGGCCGGTGGTTGGGTGGGATGTGGGGGTTTGTTTGGGTTTTTGTGTCTTGCTCTGGTGTAATGCTTTACTAAACGTCTCCAGCAGAATCCATGAGCTCTGGGAACGCTGTCGTTGGAAGCTCAGGATGTGTGAATACTTGGTGCATATTGGTTTTTTGCGTCGGGATGTTAAACACATGAGGCTTTATGTGGGAGTGAACAATTTTATTTTTTTTTTAATTTCTAGGTTTCTAATGAAGCTGAGCCATGAGACTGTGACCATTGAACTGAAGAATGGGACACAGGTGCATGGAACTATCACAGGTATGGTGGCGCGGGAGACTACGGCAAAGTGTCGCTGTTACCTTTCTGTTAACAATTGGCAGCTGTGGTTTGGACTGGGCTTTTTTGTTTCGTACTCCCTCTTGTGGGGACCTTCTCTGTAAGATGCAGGAGGTGTTCTTTTTGATTCACATCTTTATGTGCAAGCTTAAGGTGTGTTTGTTACAGACAAGTCTGGATGTTTGCAGAAGTTGGTGGGAGGCAGCAAATTTGCTGTAGTCCTGGGAGCCTGACTGCAGGCTTTGCTTACAAACAGGTTTGGGGGCAAAGGAAGTAAACTTTTCGAAACCGTTGGCAAAGCTGGTGTAAGTGTAGTATTCTCTTAGAATTTTAGCAGCACGATAATATTGGTGTTGCAGTTTTACTGCCAAATCAAACTGGTACTGGATATACAGCTAGATTTTTATAAGGTGTTTTAGTACATCTGACTTTCATTTGTGAAATTGTGGTAAGCTATAGTCACATAAAAACCTTACAGCTGAATGGCCAGAAGAGAGGAGACTGGCAAATGTTAAGTGTTGATAAGGTTTTAAATCAGTTAAANTGTAATGGTAGTACAGATAAATGGCAAATGTGAAGTGTTGATAAGGTTTTAAATCAGTTAAACTTTGTGCATAGGCAATTTTAATTTAAAAATTGTTAATTTCTATTGAACATGTTTTTGCTCTGGTTACGGTGAAGAACTTCTATGGAAAGCATCTTTGCATATACTTGCACTGTTTTCATGAAACTGATTTGAAAACAGATAGCTTGATACAGGGCAGAAAGGAATAGTGGTGTCAGGAATCTGGTCCCTTGCTGTTGCCAAAGGTCTATCATAGAAGTTTGTGGGTGTTACTGTCTCACAGGTGCTTCTTTGTATTACTGAACTGATAGTTGCAGGAAAAGCCTTGATGGTTCATTATGTGATTCTCATACGTATTGAAAAATGTGCAGACTATTAGTGAAGGATGTTGGTCTGAGAACATTCGTGTTGGCATTACTTTAGAGACAATCAGGTATGTAGGTGGGGTACCATATTTAATGATGCAAACCCTTACAGTTAAGTTGATGAACGTGCTTGATCTCCTTTCCTTCAGTTACCCCAGGCTACTTTTAGAAACTCTTCTGCCCAGACGCTTAAAAAAAATAAAACTCAAACTTGGCAGAGTTATATTCCAGGCGATTGCTTAGGTGATTTTTTGGCCAGTAGCAATCTGCTGATATTTGGCAGTTAAAAATTGGCATTGTTTTGCAGCTGGATTCATCAACTTTGATTAGACCTGAATGCACCACCCGGGTATCTGATTGCAGCATGCTCTGTTGAACCCAGCTAGGTAGGAAGCAAACAAACTGCTTGTCCCCTGACCTCGGTGCTCCTGCAGGCCTAATTGTTGAGCAAAGTCTCTCTAACTCTGCTAAGAATCTGTAAAAACTTTGAATGCAATCCATATTTCTAAAATAACAGTCTTCCCTTTACACTGGTGCGTGAACTACGTTCGTAATTGCTATGCCATCTGCAATTTGTACGATCTTCTTTTCCAGTGTGTGGGTTGGCCAGAGCAGGCTTGCTGAAGAGGCAGGTTTCCTGTAATGCATTGTAGAAACCAAGGGGGCAGGGCAGGTCGAGTGGAGGTGTCAGAGAGCTGTGTAAAATCTAGAAATAAGGGGAGAGGACAGAAAAATGTATGGAATAAGCACAACGTAATTGGTTCTTCTAGTTCTGGCCTGCTACTCACTTACGTTATTTAAATAACGTATTTACATGGAAGACATCTTACAGTTTGTCTTTCTGTGTTTATGAAACGAGACAATAATTATTTTTACCATAAAGGGTTGTTTGTACAGAAGTTTGAACGCACAAAAGATTTTGTGCATGTGGGTGCCCTGTCACTGAATTAGCAGGTGTTTGTAAACTGCAATTTCCATCCTTTGCCTAAATTTTTTCTCTCTCATTTTGGTCTCCATAGTTTGAGCTTAAATTTCATGCAAGACTTGTGATATGCAAAATAAAAGGTAATATAGGGCACTTCTTAATGATTTTCAGGGCTGTTATTCAATACCTGCATTCAACTGAGACTTTATTGTAGTTTCGTATTGTGTTTAGCACTGCGTAGTGAGCACGGTACTGACTGCTTACAGTTCTTACATACTGGCTGTTCATGGAGTTTGTAACCACTATGATCGTTCCTTGCAGTAGTGTATCTTTTGTACTTTGATAGAAGGTATCACACTAGTATTAAATGTGTTTTATCAGAAAACAGATGCTTCTTTGGCAGTTGGACTTTTTCTAAGGCTTACAGAAAGAGGAAATGATCAGGTTATTTTGTCTCCTCAGAGCTTCATTTTGCTTCCTTTTAAAAGAGTCAAAAGACTAGTATTAGACTTCTGTAATAAGCAGCAGTTCATTTGTTATCAAAGGAATTGTTTTAACCATTTACAAAATTGCTATGAAGGCAGCAATTGATAAATTAGCAAGCATAATTTAAGAGAGAAAAAGACATGTCGTTTCCTTCAGTTAGAGGCTTAATTAATGAATGGCAGAAGCAGGTGTTAATGAACAGGATAAATCTTGAAGCATGTGCATACTTAAAAATAACCAACAAGGGACCATTTTGTAGGCGTTCATCCCTGAAATTAGATTTGTGTTGTTTCAGGAGTGGATGTCAGTATGAATACACATCTCAAAGCAGTGAAAATGACGCTGAAGAACAGAGAACCCGTGCAGCTGGAGACGCTGAGTATTCGAGGGAATAACATCCGCTACTTCATTCTGCCGGACAGTTTGCCTCTGGATACTTTGCTAGTGGATGTGGAACCAAAAGTCAAGTCCAAGAAGAGGGAAGCAGGTTAGTTTGTGCTTTCGTGGTCTGTGTTTGTTCTGCCGTTGTATGCATGTTAGTACTCTGAATCTGAAGATGTCTGATTTGAATGTCTTCATGTCTGCGTTTGGCCGCTAGTTTTTTCATCTGTGAGGGTTTTATACTGAACTGGCTAAGTCTGCCTTGCCCACCTTCTTAGTATCTATAGAGCTTTCTTTCATGTGAAATTATGTGTATGGCTTTTCATACATCTGTTTTTAAAAATGTAAATGTTTTTAAGCTTGAGTATATCTTAACCCATGACAGTCTCGGTGTTGACGCCAAAGAGATTTACATTTCCTCTTCTCTGAACGTCTGCTGTTTCCCCAGTTTGTATGGGGAACTTCACGTAGCCTAATGGGAAAGTACAGAACAGCCTCTTCAACAGTGCTGAATGCTTCACTGAAATCTCACTTGATTGTGGATTAAAAAAAAAATTTGTCAAAGAACCGAATTTGAGAGACTTGAGAATCTGAGGGACTCAAGGCTGTATTCTGATGAGCAGCTCTCTAGCTTTGGCTCCCAATAGTCTTCCGCTCTGCGCTCTTCCTGGATTTTTTTTTTTTTCCCCAAAAGAAAAAACTTTTCCTTAGAAGCCTAACAGTGCAGAGAGTAATTCAGTTTTAATCCACACTATTAAAGATTAAAATCCAGTAAATCCTGGAAAATCTGTAGGTTGTCTTCAGGCAGTATGTATTTTGCCCAACGGCTAGTCTGTGGGTTTTTAAAATAGTAAATTTCAGGTGAAAGCTAATTGTGCTCTAAAATAACGTCAACCATTTCTCCTGTAATTAGTATTTTAAGATTTTGGATCTGTGGTCTGTGATCCATGCGTATGTTATGAATTGGTGTGCGTATCTTGCTGAAGCGGTATAAGGAACACTCTGGTGTGTGCATTGCAGAGTGCAAGTGTTGTGGCTGCTGTCTTTGAGAATAAGGATAAAGCTCCTGAAAGTTGACTCCTCTCACATCCATTAAAAATAATCTGACCACATGGAGAAATTGGAGTATGGTTGGATTACGTTTGATGTGATGTGAACAAGAACATCACTATTTCTTTTCAACTTTGAAGAAAGAAAAGGAGCTGCAAGAGCGCTATTTACCTCAGTTTAATACTCCTTGCATCTTCACTGCACTGAAGCACTCTCAGACCGCAGCTGCATTGTGCTGCACTTTACCTTGATCTGTAAATGCCCTTGGGCTTCAAAAGCTTGTAACTCACGGTCTGTCCCTGGCAAATGAAATTGTCGGTGGAAGGCAAGATGGTGGCCGAGAGACGTACGTGGCACATGCGCCGTGGGTCTGAGCGTGCTGGCACTCAGCGAACATGACTCTCTACTGATGCTGTAATCATTGAGTCGGTGTTGATGCTGCCATGTGTTTTACAAAGAGTCAGTCTATCACCAGCCAAACAAATCACACCTTGTTTCTCACAGATTTGTCCTGTGCCTCTGCTCGTTCTGTTGTTACTGCATTTCTAATCTAATACCATCAGATGGAACAGAGTAATTGCAGCCTGCTTCTTAATGTGGATGCTACTGTGTGTCTCTTGCCCAGCCACCCACTTCCACAAAATTTTAAGTTTCTTGAGATCTTTTTCAGCCTTACATTGACAAACTTGTTTGAAATTAACCAGTAATTTCAAAAGTTTGTAGGATGGCCTTGCGGCCTGATGAGACAGGTTGTGTTTCTTTAGGAAAAAGAGGTAAAACACCACGTTATCACCATAGGGATCATATGGTCTCTAGCAGTTGCTTGCAGCCTGTGTTATTCTGTGATTCTGTCTTCCCTTTACCATTAAATAGTGGTACTTAAAAGTAGGAGCACAAGGCCAAGACCTTGGCCTGAGAATTACATCTGAAATTGGCAGAGGCATCATTGAAAACAGCAGGAGCTGTTTGGTGCTGAGACCCTTTCAGAATGCTGCCTTTTCACATGGTGCCGGAGCCTGGGAGTCTCACAATGTGTTAAAACTCGCATTTCCCTTTAGCAGACTACTTTATAAACTACAATGCAAGCTGCAGCAAAAAAAAAAGTCATGTCCCTTGTAATTAGTAGTAGCAAAATACTCGTCTTGCCTATCCATTTTCTGATGCCTGAAAAACTAGATTTTATCAAAAAAAAAAGAAGAGGAATCATAGTTCTCTGTCAGACTTCCAGCGTTTGGAAGCAGCCAACTGTGACTCCATATCCCCTTGTTCTCTGCAGTGAAGCCAAAGACAGAGGGCAGTCTGTGGAATTGGTATACTGAAAAACCTTACGCAAAAGATGAAAATATTGTCTGAAACTTACTGAGCATTAACAGACATATTATCTGACTTACTGCTTCCCTGTGATGAGACACTATGTTGTTTACACTTGATACAGAATGTTTTAATCAAAATGAAAGTATTCCCGCGACTCACTTGATTTATCCTTTTTGTTTCATCTGCAAAGTTGCTGGAAGAGGCCGTGGCAGAGGCCGTGGGAGAGGCCGGGGTCGCGGAAGAGGAAGAGGGGGCCCAAGACGATAACTTCTCACCACGCAACTGCTACAAAATTCTGGGCAATTTCGGCTATTTTTTTGTACAGGTCTTGTTTATGGTATCCATTTTTAATAAACTGAAATGTGGAAAAGTTGTCTTTCCTTTGTTAGTGAAGTCTGGGGAGGGAGGCATGTCCTGTGTTTAGAGGCTGCTGCAGACTAAGCATGTCTTGTTGGTTTTGGTTGTTACTGTCAAGGCTTCACCCACCCCCAAAGGCTGTATAGTTACCTCTTGCTTTTTGCCTCAGAGCAAGAGACTTGTGTTGGTGTGCTTTAACAATGTTGGTTTGAAATTAATCCCTCTTTTGTAAGGCACTTGCCCTCTTCTAATGGTTACATAGTTTAGACACTATATTAAGAACCCACATCCCGTGAGTGTGTCTTTAATGTTGTTCTGCAGAGTGACCTCTTTAAAGTTCATAGATAGAATTTTACTGTTTTCTATTACATGAAGCTTATAATTTAAACATGTTGCTTTCTTTATACAACATTCACATAGGGAAATCAACCAGTTCTGTGGAACTGCTGGATTGTTACGTCTCATGATTAAAGTATACCTGGATATGAACTTTGTCAAAGCTAATTATATGGCATACTTTTGTTGGGTGGGGATTGTAATGACAGATTTATGACAGATTTCTTTTAGTGTACTTAAAAAGTGCATCCCTAGAAAATACAAAGTACAGGACAGTGCACAATTACATACTAGAAGTGGAAGTTTCCTTCTTCTGGAGATGGGAGAACTTCTGCAGCTCATGTATATATATATATTTATATATATAAACTGCTTTGCTGGACACAAGTGTAAAAGCAGCAGTGTTTGCCACATTTATCTCAAATACCATCTTGCTGACTTCTCCCTTCTAGGAAAAGGATTACTCACATTCGCATTGCAAGACTTCAACAGTTTCATCTGTTGACAAAATACAGATGTCATTTCAAATAATGTGCGTGGTTGAGCATGGCTTTCTTGAATGGTCAGGGCATTTGCCAGTACTTTGGTGCAGGAACATGTTTAGTTGGTTGCTCATGTTTCCACACAGGCAGTGCTACAACAGGGTGGAAAAGAATTACCTAACGTTGTGTAATGGGTTGATATGCTGGTTAATTGTGCTAGCATTTAGTGAGCTCTCTTCTCTTTTTCCCCTCTTACAGAGGCCGTATTAAAGCATCATGTTACAGAAGAGCTTCTTTTTTTTTTTTTTCCCCCAAACCATTGTGGAACCTCCTAAGAGCACTTTTTGGTCAATATAGCACCCACCGTTCTTGACTCTATAAATAGCTGCTACAAATAATGGTTGCTGCTGTCCAGCACTGACGATGGGGGTAAGATCTTCCCAAATCCAGCTGTCGGCATTCATGCAACTGTCGAACAGCTTTCCCTCTTCAGTCTCTTCCTTATAAAAGTTACTAGTGCCCCCAGGGGTATGCACATGGTGGATGCTGCCACCAGCAGCCCGATCACCGCGAGGGCGTAGCCTGGGTAATCCTTTGTCACCAGCTGCCCCTGCAAGGGAGAGAAGAAGCGTTGAATCTGTGGGGTCCGCGGTTTTCGGCGTCCCGGCGTCGGGTCTGGGGCAAAGCTGTGTATTTCAACAGGACACTGGAGAAGCACTTGCAGGCTGCGGCAGCCCATGACATGGTGCTTTTATTCATCCAACCTTACAAGCTTAAAATTGGTAAGAACAGAGCTGCTGACAAAAATATTGGGGAAAAATTTTCTGTCAGCTTTGGCAAGGAGCAGATTTTGGCTTGAGTCGTGTTTCTTAATGAGATGACCTCTGTCAGGTCTCTGTGTTCCTCTCCTGGAGCCCGTGGGCTCACGCTGACACCAGTCAACAGGCCAAGCCCGCCATGGGTGCCAAATGAGTGGTGACATGAAAACAACGTGTGTAATTTGTTTCCGCGTGCTAGGAACATTTCCACAAAAGGTTATGAAACCAGTGATTACTTATCCAATAGTAATCCCCCTGTGATAAATACACAGTTCAGCATTCATACAAAAGCATTTTGGCCATGAAGAAAAGTGTATATGGGAATTATGAAAGCTATTTATTCCAGCAGCGGCTCAGTTCTACCACTAATTTTGTTCAAAATACTACACTTTGGGAGTAATTTTTCTGTTTAAAGTGTATTTTTTTTTTTAAGATTATATTTGAATTTTCAACATGAATAAAATTTTACTGTTGGAATGGGTTGATTAGGACCTGCAGAGGGAAATGAGTCCGTTTTACAGAACCATGGCATAGTTGTCACTAGGTCAAGTTTTCCCTGTTTTACCTTTCTACAAAATTAAGGGATGGCCCCAACTCCAGCTGCAAGGTGTTAGAAGGTGGTTTTGTGGAACAATGTAGTTAGGAAGGAAGGCTGTGTCCTTGCAGGAATTAAGGGAAGTTTTTTTTTTAAAAAAAAAAAAAAACACCAACCCAAAACTCGTTTACCTGTGTGGCATCCCATGCTTGGTATTGCAGCGTTCCCGTGAGGATATAGTCAGTGATGTAAAATATAAATAGGCTTATAATTAGCAAAGGACTAGCAAAAGCCCACATAATTTTCCAATACCAGTTTGGCTTGCGTCCAATCATGGTGTGAAGATCTTTCTCAAACCTGTGTTTGAAAAAAAAAAAAATAAACCACGAACATATTTTTTAGAAGAGCTGTGTATGTTCAATCAATACCTTCGTGTAAGTTACTTCAAAACCACCTACAGAATTAAATGTGGAAGCTGGGAAAGGGGAGCACAGTTGTGCAGGAGACTAATGAGCAGAGAGGCAGCGTTGGCCCAGAGTGTAAGTTCAGACTGTTATTGGTGTAAGCTGATGGAGAAAAGCAACGCTGCTTAAATACAGTGGAGAAAACACTCATTTTTGTGTAGCTGAGTTGTTCTCACCACTGTTACTCAACTGCCTTTGAGGCGGCACTAATGCTGGAGATGGTACCCAAAATCATGCAGGAAACCTGGGTCTGACTTGAAGGCTTTGAACACATGAAGGACAACGTAATGCCAACATCGGTGCCCGCAGAGGTGCTGCGCTAGTGGAATAACGAAGCAAATACTAAAGCCTTTTCCTTTAGATGCGCTGAGCGCAAACACCTCTGCTGCGTAAAACCTTTCCTGACGCTGAATTTTACTTTTACCCACAAGGCACGGCTTGGGAGAGCAGCAACGTGCAAGGTTTGAACCCAGCCGTACTGGCGCTCTTGTGCTCACGCTGAACTCCTGTGAAAGGAGAAGCGGAGTTTGGGCAGAAGGTGCTTTTGAGACCAAAGAACAAGAAGAACAGGGAGCAGCGTGTACGGCTCATTACCGCTCCCCTGCCTGCAGAGGAGGCATCAGCCCAGCTTGTCCCCCATGCAGCCCAGAACACGAGGCCCCGGTCTGCAGGGCAGGGGAGACCCCATTGCCTTGCTGATACCATAGCGTCGGAGAAAAATTTAGCCCCAAGTGGTGTTTTTCTTGTTGGCCAGTGGCCACACCCCTGCTAGCCTGCGATGAGGAAAGGAGGGTTCAAGCGTTTACCTTCTTATCCCGTAGATATAACACACAGCGATGGTTTCTACCAGCACAATGAGCAGCAGCGAGAGGGTGGCTGCGTAGTCGTTGAATATGTCAAACCAATAATTTCCAGCCTCCATCGTGAAGGTTAGGCCAATCACGCAGTTAATGAAACACACCACACCTGCACGGATAAAACACGGACCCTGCCGTTACACCCAAAAATCCAATTGCGTGGGCAAAATGTCATACTTCTTGTGACTAGAAAACTGGTGGAATTTCTACTAATTTCTGTTGGGGAGCAGCTTTCTCAGAAGAGAAAGATAATTTTTTTTCCCTTTGGAAATGACCTGGCTCCGTGCGTGTGTTTGTGAATGTGCTGTGCTCGTGTAACCTTAAATTGTTGCTCCTTAGACCTGCGCACTCACAGCACATCAGCACGGCAAAGACAACTGAGTCCTAGCTATAGCCCTGTCGTGTGTGTGCACAGCATCTGCTGTTACAGAATCACAGAATGGTCAGGGTTGAAAGGGACCTCTGGAGATCATCTAGTCCAACCCCCCTGCCAGAGCAGGGTCACCTACAGCAGGTTGCACAGGATGGCGTCCAGGTGGGTTTCAAATGTCTCCAGAGTGGGAGACTCCACAACCTCTCTGGGCAGCCTGTGCCAGTGCTCTGCCACCCTCCAAGTAAAGAAGTTCCTCCTCATGTTAAGACAGAACTTCCTATATTCAAGTTTGTGCCCGTTACCTCTTGTCCTATCGCCGGGCACCGCTGAAAAAAAGACTGTTCCCATCCCCCTGGCACCCTCCCTTTAAGTATTTGTAAGCATTAATAAGATCCCCCCTCAGTCTTCTTTTCTCCAGAGAATCTGCACCAAATTTTCACCGTGGCTGCTGTTTTGCTATTGCTGCCAGGCATCCAGTTAAAACAGGTTTTTAAGGTGGGACAACTTATTTTCATGCCCAAACGGGAGCATTTTTGGCCAAAGACTGAGCTGGTTTGCAGTTGGGCTATCAGTGGTGTGGCTGAAGACCTACTCACTGCAGGTGTCTTGACATGTCTCCAGGCCCTTTTGAGTATCACCAGTTAGTAGCAACCAGTCTGAATGGGCTGGGGTGCGTTGGGGATCCCACAAATACACAGCCGCGATTGCCCTAGAGCTTTGAGACGCCCCTCCCCGAGGGAAGATGCTGTACAGGGCTGGGCAGGATTTCCCAAGGGCAGGCAAACCCTTCTTAGCAGCGTATTTGATATTCTCCGCTCCACCCGAGGTCAAAGAGGGACCTCCTCAACAGCTGTGGGACACCAAAGCTTTTTGCACACACGTGCCCTCTCCCTGCACGGCCTACACCGCTCGTGGCAGGTGCTTACCTGAGATCACCTCCTTGGGGAACCGGGCAGCAATGAACTTGCTGTCGGTCAGCGGCGTGAGGATAGCGGCGGTGTTTCCCAGCATGCTGCCGATGCCCAGCATCAGCAGCATGATGAAGTAGAGCACGGAGTACAGCTGGGGCACCTCCATGTTTTTGATGGCCTCAGAATAGACTATAAATGCCAGCCCCGTTCCCTGGACGGCCTGTCGGTGAGAAGCAGGTAAGAAGCGAGTTATGGGCAGCTCCTCAGCTCGATAAGGGACATAAGAATAAGGACACATGAGACTGATCCTTCACAATGACAAAATACACCCGTGGTGGTGGGTTCTGCACAGCAGACGCAGATGAGATCATCACCGATTTATTCAAACTGGACAGAAACTGGCACAGTCCTGCTCACAGTGGGAACATTCACCCCATACCTTTGCGACCTGCCCTGTCCTGCAGATGCAGCCAGCACCCCGACTGCATCGCCACCCGTCTCAGTTGCTAACGAGCCAAACGAGCCCCTTGCCCAGTTGAGCCAGTGCCTCCCAGCCCATCCCAAAGTGCAGAAATGAGCCCCCGGCCAGGCGGCTCCTCAGGGTGTGGATGTGCCCATGTGGAGCTGAGGGGCTGCCCGGGCTCGGTGGGAAGAAAGGAGGGAGAGAAGCCCCAGCACCAGCACTAAGCGGTGACTCACCGTATCTAGCTCAGCTTCCAAGCTGCAGTTTTTAAGCTGCGGCGATAATTGGGCATATTCCTGTGGGTAGGTGGCCATGAGGTACTCTTTCATCTCGTTGAGGTTGTCTGCTGTTAAAGAGCCTTCCTCCAGGTCAAAAGCGTTCATCAGCAGCAGGATCACCCTGGGAAAGATTATAGGAACTTGATGGCTTTCAGGCCAAGGTATAAGATCGATGCCGGTTTTACCCCTCGTCCCCTCTTCCATCAGCCCCTACATGGGGATGCTCTGCTGGTCCCAGGGCTCCAGTCGCCATGGGTAGGAGCCCCGGTACTTCCAGTGCGATGTTGGGATGTTGGCAACCTTCTGCTCATCTCCGCTTCAGAGGGAGCAGCTCCCACAGCCACACCGCCGCTCCCAGGCAGGTATTTTGGGTGCCGGCCAGTGCCAGCTGGCGTCTCTTCCCTTTTGCCCTCTGGTCCCACGTCCACACCCCACCAATTTAATAAGCCTTTTGGTGATGAGCAGGTACCTGCAGTTTGGTTTCCTCTCTGATCAGCAGATAGATTGAAAGCTGTAAAACTATGAGTAAGAGTGTAACTGCCGCAGGCCCTGTGCCAGGGACTGCATGTGAGCTTGCTGCCATGGGGGACGATCCCATGGGCTGCTGAGCACCTCCAGAGCATCACCGCCAAGGAAGCTGCGCTCCTGGCACAGGGCTTAGCCTTAAAGGGGGGGAATCTGAGCATCATTGTATCTTATTAATCAGCCCCCACACACACAACCCCCTCAAAGCATGTGCTAGGACTGGGGTGCAGGAGAAAGCGCCGCTGTGACTTGCCCCAGCAAACTCATCCTCTTGACCTGGCCTGTGCATGGAAGTGGCACCCAGGGGTCACAAGCCACACCAGCTCTGATCTTTCATCTCATCCTTCATCGCTTTAAATCGCACCATTAGCTTTATTAGAGCAGTGTCAGGGCTGGGGTCAGGGCAGCTCTGGCAGCGCTGTGTGCTGTTATTTATTTACCTACCCCCTCTTACCTTCCCCAGAACGGCTTGCGGTGGAAAAAACAAATGAAATAATGCCAGCCTCTTACTTGTTTATACAGCTTTCGTAGTTAAACGTCGCTTTGAAGCCGTAGATGGAGAAAGTCACGATGCTGGCAAATATGGACGTGGTGCTGTTGATGATCGAGACGATGATGGCGTGCCTCTCGCAGTTGTTGCTGGGCTCATTGTAGCTGGCGAACGCGATGAGGCTGCCAAAGCCCAGGCCCAGAGAGAAGAAGATCTGCGTGGCGGCGCTGATCCACGTCTTGGGGTTCGTCAGCTGCTCCAGCTGCAAAACCAGATGGGGAGAGCAAGAACGTGAAGCCGTGCACAGATGCCCGGCACTGCCCTTTCCAGCCTGCGGGGATGGAGATGGGGACAGGCCCCTTTGTGCACCCGTCTTAGCTCAGGGGTGGTTTTTGGGCAGAGTTACTGCTCAGTCTGGAAGTAATATGCTACAGGTTATGTTAATGGGCAGTTCTTTTTCTGCAGGAGAAAGGAAGCTGCTCACAGGCACCATGGCAGAACAGCCTCCAGCAGCTCCCAGCTGGGGGTTCCACCTGCCTGACCGAAGCTGCTGCTGCAAAAAGCCAACGTAAGGAAAAGGAGCATTGCCACCTTTTAAAAAAACCTACATGTTTGGTAACTAATAACATTTCATGAAAAAAAAACAAAAAACCCAGTGTGTTTTTTCTCTACCTTTGGTGTAAACATGTAGACGAGCCCATTCACAGCACCGTGAAGTGTTAATCCTCTGATGAGGTATATGATGAGAACGCAGTACGGCAAAGAGGCTGTTACATAGACGACCTGGGGAAAGGAGGGAAAATACCTTGGTCTAAAGAACACACAAAAATGATCATAGTAGATGACCTCTTTCTCACTTCCTTTACATAAATAATTTCCATTATTGTGTTTGCTAGCGTGCATTAATCTTTAAAGAAATATTTTCAGATAAATCTAACTTTAGATTTAGGTTTTAGGGAAACAATTTTTTATTAATAAAAAAAAGACCTGTGCTACTGTTCCCAGGCTCTTCTCTTTGACTGGAAAAATAAGAACACAATCTAAAATGTTTGCAGCATTTACAAACTCAGTTCTGCAGCATTTAGTGGAGTAACACCAGTTTGCAGCCGTCTGTCAAGAAGGCATTAGGCAAAAGTCTTCCACCATCTGCTCTAGGAGGAAGGTGAGCAGGTCTCATAAAAGGTCAAAATTAGACTTGAATGAAACTATTTTAATTCAGATGTGAAAAAGCCTTTACGTTAATGTAACCCAGATGGGGGGAATTAAATCTTTCAGTTGTCTTCCATGAAGTTTTCCATCAACCCCCTGAATTTGAATCTAAATGTTCAATGTCCAGATTGGAAAAAAGCCACTTGCCAAAAAAAAAAAAAAAGAGAGAGAGNGGAGAATCCCATCACTTTCTCTTTGCTGGGATGTACTCCAATAGCGCACCCAGAAACATATATAAAAACTAACTCACAAAAAACACGTCTTCCCAAGCTCTCGGGAAGAGAATTGCCTGGGGAATTAAGAAATATTCCTCCGATTTGTACCCACCTCCGCTGCCTGCTGCCATCTGCCTTTCCCTGTTACACACCTGGAGGTGCAGCAGCTTCACCTTTCCCAGCAGGACAGCCCTGCGCCCGCTGCCCAAACCCACGGCTGTTCCTGCACAAGGGATGCAGGGGAAGGCCCCTGCGCCACCCCCTCCCCAACAAGACCCTGCCTTCACAATGCTGTTTCCATGCTCCTTGGCTATTTAGTTATTTCTTTTTTGCCCCCAAAGCCAGCTGCAGCAAGTTTAAGAGGTTATTCTTAGTTTACAGTCTCCTGGCTTTCTGCATTCGGCTAAGACGATTTGGGGATTACAGCCCTCAGCTTGCTTCTTAGTGCAGGCTCAGCCGGGACATTGCTTTTTTTTTTTTTCCCCACCTTTCTCATAACTTCTGCTGCAAATAAAAAGTGAGTGAAAATGCCCGGTAGATGTCATTTTTTTTTCTTGCAAAGACTGAGGAACAGACATCTCCTGACGCGGCTCTGCTGTGGCAGGTGGCTTTCCACAAGGCCAGCAGCCCGGCAGCTGGTTTTGCAGCAGAGGAGGCTGCATTTAAAGGACTTTTTGTTTTCTTTTCTTTTATTTTAATATCACCCAGTGCTTTTATTGAGCCTTCTTCATTTGCAGCTTAATGGGGTGGCAGAGGCAGCAAGGCTGGCTGCTCCGGGGGAGACGCCATAACCCCAATTATCAGCAGCCATGGCTGCTGCCTTTTCGGTGTTCGTTTATCCTCCCCATGTCCTACCAGGGCTCAGCGCGGCTGCGCCCGCCTCTCACCTTGCCAGTGGACTCAGTGCCGCGGAGGATGCAGAGGTAGACCACCAGCCAGGCCAGCATCAGGCAGAGCGCCTGCTCCCACTGCACGCTCCCGCTGACCTCCAGCGACGGAGAGATATTCAGGGTCTCCCGGTACCAGAAGTACTGTGTGGACGACGTCTTCTCGCACTCCTCCTCATAGCCTGTGCGGTTGCTGTTCAGGGGGCAGGTGGCCCACGGCAGGGGGTCCTGTGAGGGAGGGGAAGAGCACGGGGCGAGTGCCCACCATCAGCATGGCAGGGAGAGACAGGGCATTGGTGGGAATGAAGGTGAGGGTGGCTTTTTGAACCCTGGGCTTGCTTGTCCCCACGTTGTGCTGCCTGGGGCTTGGGATGACCCTCTCCCCTGGGAATGATCCTCACCCCTGGGAATGACCCTCTTCCCAAGAGCTGACCCTTTCTGATACTCTCCCCTGAGAACGACCGTCTCCCAAGGACAGACCCACTCTGGGGATGACCCTCCTGATCCTCTCTCCCAGGGCCAACCCTCTCCCCTGCCTTTGGACAGACCCACCCCAGGCTGCAGGACACCATGGCCACCAAAGCATATGTAAGCAAGGCACTGGGGGGATGGCTTTGACCTACATTTTGAGAAGAAACCATGATGCCCCTGGGGACCCCCCAGAGAGGGACACCCTTGTCTCATTTTTTCACCCCAAAAAAGCCCTGGGTGGGTTTCTGGAGCTTTTGTTCCTCCCTGGCTGGTGATGGTGCTGGGCAACATCCAGCACCGACGCAAAGCCACCGCAACCCTCTGTGGCCACAGCGGAGCCGAGCTCTGCCACCGGGTGCCCACACACCTGGAAGGAGTGGAAGAGGTACCAGAAGGCCCAAGCGTTTATCACGTTGTAGTACATGGAGAGGAAGAAGGAGACGACGACACTGGCGACGCCTGCAGGGATGGAGGGAGGCGCTTGGTCAGTGGCAAAACCCCAAAACCCCATAACGCCCCGTGGGGGCTTTGCTTCTGCACGGCCCCATGCACAGGGCTTGCCCCCACCGCTGCAGCCTCCTCCTCCTCCCGTCAGGGCTATCCTGCACTGGATTTTATACTTAAGCCCCTGGGGGGGTGAATATTCAAAGTATCGTTAAAAACAGAACATGCTTGTAAGCAAATTAGAGATAGTTTGGGCTATCAGGGTAATTTAATAACATAACTATGTAGCTAGGAGCAGACATTGGTAAACATTAGGCAGTGGCAGTAGGAAATTAAGGCACCATTTTATCACTCAATGGCGAATTTGTCAAGGCGATGCTCTTGGGGTCAAAGCCCAGTGTAGGCAGCCCCAGGGGCTTCACACCATGATTTTGGCAGCCTGCCTGAGGGCAGGGGACCCACACCTCTGGGCTCGGGGACCTGGTACAGCAAGGCAGGGTCTGGCCCTGATGCCAAGGGATGGGGTAAATGCATGCTGTGGGGCATCCGGATAACAGCTTCGTTCAGCCTGGTAAGACCCCAGTAAAACCCCAGTTGCTGCCTGGTTTCTTCTCTGAAAGACAACGCTCTCCATTCAAAAATCACCCGCGTTCCCCAGGCACTTAAAAATAAAGATGAAAACTGAGAACATACCGACTCCACAGAGGTAGGGGCTTATTATTTTCCAGGCACCGATGCTGCCCTGACGCATGCGCTGCCCCACGGCCAGCTCCAGGTAGAGCAGCGGCATCCCCTCGACGATCAGCATGATAAAATATGGGATCAAAAAGCCACCTGCAAGAAAAACCCAACAGATGGCCTTCAGCAGATCAGCAGTATAATAAACACCGGGTTGCCCTATTCACGGTCAAATCGTCCCATTAGTGTCCCAGGAGGTGGCTGGAGCTGGGTCCTGTCCAGGCACCTTGTGTCTTGAGGGCGCACCACAACCCTGAGGGACATCTCACGGGGTTTCAGGTGGTATCCCACGATGGCGGTGGGCACCGAGTGCCCGGGTGTGGGGAATTTTCCATGCGCACTTGGCAGCGCTGGGATTTCTGCTGTTAAAATGTGCCGGTCGCCACCTCGGTGTGGCGGAGCTGCCCAGGTGCTTTGCGGGCGATTCGAGCAATGTTCGGGGCTGGGGCTGTTAAAGGGTAACTAACCGCCAGCCAAACCTTGTAAAAGATAATGAGAGAAAGAGGACGAGGGAAAGATTTACTTCTTGTGCGGTGGTCTGCGGCGGAGCTGAAGCACTCGATGAAAAAGTAACAGCAACATCTGCACTGAATAGAGTTTTAAGTAACATATTGAAGCCTGGCCTAGCTTAAAAAAAAAACCCAAATTACAAAAAAACTACCCCCAAACCTCATGCTGAGGCTGAAAATGCCAGCAAAGGGCTGAAGGCTTTTCTCCCAGGGTTCCACCTGTGGGAGCAGACCCTGGGACAGAGGCACACAGCCTCCCTCTGCCCCACATCTGCTCATCCCTGCTTCCCTGGCACAGAGCTGTAGGGATGCTCCTGCAGAAGAGGAACAGCAGGAACGGATGGGCAGGCAGCAAGGGAGGGGAAAGGACCTTCCCACCTGGCAACTAGGATGCACTTCAGCTTAAATTTCTGCATGTGAAAAAAAAAAATAAATAAATCCTTGTCCTCGACTTGGGGCTTGCTTTAGAAAGAGCTGCTGACTGAGTCAAAAACTGGATTTTTGCGAAGGCTTTCCTGCTTCCCTTTTTACAGCAAGCCAAAAATATTTACGTAAATATCTCTTATTTAGGATTTAATCTGCGGCATTAACATTCCTCGCAATGGGCTCGGTGCTGCGCTGCAGAGGAATGAACTCCGGGCAGCGACTGAGGCAAAGAACTGGAAATAAACACCGAACAATAATCCGGTTTATTCTGGGAATTAATTTCCCACCTCCTGTCTCTCTCGTTATTAGAACCCCTTTGTTAGTCTGTTAGATAACTTCCTATGCCGCAAGGGAGCTGTTGGAGGTTTAAGAGCTCCTGCAGCCGCTCCATCCTGGGAGGGATGGAGGATGGAGGCCACCGAGGGGAGTTTTGCCATGTACTGCAGGGGGGAAACAGCATTAGGCCCTTTGCGAAGGCTTTTCCACCCTTCCAACACCATTGACGTGTTCTTGGTGTCGGCTTTGCCACCTTGCAAGGAGGAGGAGTGCCTCCAGACTCGCACTTCACCCCAACGTCCCCCCCCGGCAGCTGGCGGTGCTGGGGCTGAACCCCCTGCCCCTTGCTCTGCACCCTGTTTGCACGCAGATCTTGCTCCTGATGATACTTTCCCTAAAGGGCAGAACCAAAAATGTCTCATATAAGTGACTCGGGGCAGCTGTTTGCACCAGCTCCTTATCCACTGTGGACCAGCACAGCTCCAGTGACTTCCCTGCTCATTTACACCCAGCGTTGCTCCCTACGGTGCCAACCACCTGTGAAAACCAGCCCCCAGGCCAGATCCCTGCAGTTGGGAGCACGTGTGGAGTGTGCCCCAGGTCTGGTCGAGGCACCAGGCTTGGCCAGAGGCACCCCCACCTCCGCTCAGCATCCCACCTGGTGCCCAGGGACTTCCTCGCTCAGGGCTGAGCGCTGCTGAGCACCCCCGCCTTGCTCTGGTGGGGTCAAGCTCTCTGGAGGTCAGCAAGGAGAAGGAGACAATATGCTGATGAGCAGAAATGCCGGAGGTTGTAAAGACTGCAAATACTCTGTTTATGAGTATCATCAGCGATAAGGATGCTATTGCTCTGCTGGGCAGGCCAGGGACCGGCTCTCTGCTTTTCTACAAGGAAGATACCAAACGAGCAGTTGCTGGCATCCCCCCTAAGCCCAGTTCCTGGTGTATCCAGCTTTTAAGTTTCTGAAATGATGTTTTTGTCTGCGTGGGTTTTGCAGACCCCTGGAAAGCCACCAAATCCTTTTTAAGAGGGTAGTGAAAAACAATTAAGAAAAGCAAAGCCTGCTGTTAGGAGTTTTAGTTTCACGGCAGGGAGAGCTGCCTCTCCCCTGGGAAATGTAACCAGGGAGGACAAAAGTGGTAGAGAAACTACTCTTATATAAACATGTTTTTCAGAAAATACTTGGGTTTATTGAATCTTTTTTTCTGGTTAATTGAGTGTTCCAGTTTTGGTTACATTTCAGAGAATTTTCACCATCTGATTTTCACACTACTGATGGCCGATAAGAAGAGGATAAACCACGCAAAGACCCCGGTGTCTGAGTTTTGGTGTCCTTCAGGATGTCTGCCAAGATAGGCTGCTAGTGAACTAATCACGTGCAGTTTAATTGCATCCAGAAATACTTGCATTTTAAGCTTTGTGCTAGAGTTCAGTGTCAGACACGAAGTCCTTACCCTCAGAAGCATCTGGGTAGAGGAATACACCCAGAATTACTGCACGTCTATCACTCCTGCTATCTGAAACACGTAAGAAAGCTTCAGCCACTGCAGCATCTAGCTTCTACTCTAAGTTTACCCAGTGTGTTATCTGGATTTTTCCGACCTGATCCCACAGAGCAGCTCTGCTGCCGTCCCAGCACTGAGCTGGCTTTTCAACAGCTAGCATGAACCAACTCCTACCACCGCACGTGCATTTAGAAGTAAGCTACAAGCCAACA
Source organism: Anarhynchus alexandrinus (assembly GCA_008711295.1). Taxonomy (NCBI): domain Eukaryota; kingdom Metazoa; phylum Chordata; class Aves; order Charadriiformes; family Charadriidae; genus Anarhynchus; species Anarhynchus alexandrinus. The sequence continues at coordinate 2,965,433 of VUYV01000059.1, forward strand.
AAACAAGCACAAAACAAGCAAAAAGCACTTAAACATCCCGATGTGTTTCTACCTGAAAGGAAGAAAAGGCAGAAGCAGACCAGAAGCAAATAAATGAGGCAGATCCTCATCACGGCACCTAATGCACAACTGAAATAGGTCCGACACTACAACAACAGATGCAGTGCAAGAAGCAGTATAAAACTGGGATGTCTTATAAAGAGAGGCTCTTTATAAGGAATCTTCAAAACATGGTCACTAACCAGTGGTAGCTATATACTAGAAGAGATTATTAGTGTTGTTTTTTTAATTAATCTAATCAACTGACTTTTGATTTCTAAGGAAGAACATCCGTGGCTGGTATATGATATAGACATCATCTTTCTCCAGTTTGGACCTAGGAGAGTGATAGACTTTCAAAGAACTGTTTTGTTTTGTTTTGTTTTTGAGCCCAAACCAATTTATCCCCTGTTTTCAAAGCTTCCTGGGAGGCTTTAGCTGCGGAACTCCTGTTGATTAAGGAGTTTCAGCCAACTTCAGGGCAGATTTGCAGCCAAGTTATCACCTCCTAACTTAAGGCTTTGTATAAGAGACAACACATTAATGACAGCAGCTTGAAATGATACATCTGATCCTTAAATTAAATCAGCACAAGCATTTCCCTTTCTCATTATGTTCCAAGTGAACGAACAAGGAACTGAACTAGCTTCTGACGCCTTCGGAGTGGTTCAATGAGGCAAGAAAGTAATAAATTAATACCATGTGGACCCACATCTCTCATTCTACCTCCATCCTTTTTACAAAACATGGGCCTTCTCGCTGTTTCACTGCACTTCTACGAAACGAGCGCCACTGTGTTGGAGCAGCTGTCAGGTAAAAGCCTTATGCTAAAGAATACGTAAAATAGAGCAGCAATAGGAAAGATGGCACACCAACAAAAAGCCTGACCTCCTGCTCTGCGCTGGATCCTGCTGGGCGGACAGGGCGCTAGCACGGACAACATACATTTGGATTTAAAGCTTGCCACACACTCCTCCTCGAGGGAAGCAAGAAACATAAGCCGCACTTACCTCCTCCGTACATCTGACATAAGTATGGAAACCTCCACACATTTCCCAGCCCCACAGCGTAGGAAATGCAGGCGAAAACAAACTGCAGGGGATTGTCCCACAGTGGCCGGGATTTCTCCATCGCCTACTTGCAGGCAGAGGTTTCAGGAGAGCTTTCCTGCCTTCACTCCTTCAGGTACTCTGCCAGCCCTGCCTCAGACTCCGCGCCAGCTTGGAGGGGAGGGAAAGGCGGAGGAGCTACGCTTGCCAATTCCTATCAAGCTTTTTAATTACTAATCTTATTAACAGGCACATACTGAAGTAGGAATGCTGGTAAATAGATTATAGACACACACAGAACTATAAAATTGGTACTTTGGGTGAATAGCTGCTTGGGTTTTGACCGGTATTTCTGGGAAGGATGTGAGCCCGGGGATTTTTATCGGCTCACATGCTGACTTGACACAGGGAGGAAAGAACCCTAGGGCTGCAGCTTGGGTTTGGAAACGGGAAACTCCTTCCCCATGGGGCTCTCTTCCCTAGGAGTGGCATTGGTGTGCGTGAGGTGCCAGGTTGGATTTGATAGCCCAGAGAAGGGGTTCCCACACCATTAGGACTGAGCTTAGTGGCTGTCAGAGCTGGCTTCTATTCCCAATGTCCCTTGACCTAAACAGGTCCTTGAGCATCCCATCACTTGCACACTGGAGCTCAGCCCAACTGGCCCAGCACACTCCCCAGTTGCAGAAGTGGCCTTGAAACAGTCCCTATCAGCCATGCAGGTCCCCTGCAGCCTTGAGTACAACACTTCGGTTTGACTTTTTGGGAATACGACTCTCCCTCCACGTGCTCTGGGTGTGTGCGAGAGCGCAAAACAACCCAGTCTCTTTTCACTTACCTGCATGCTCAAATCCCACTACCACAGACGAACTTTTCTGAAGGGTTGCGGTTTTAAAATACTTTTAAGCAGCAAGGACCAAATATTTAAAAAGGCCACCGGGAAAAGGCGCCTGTGGCCCACTGTGGAGGCAGGAGGGCACAGGAGGCCTTTGGGTCATCTGAACGTGCACTGAAATGCCGGGCCCGAACATGAACCCTGTGTGCTTGGGCCCCTGCCAAGGTACACGTTGAGCTCAACCACTTGAGACAGGTCTCCCACTGAAGGAGGCTACTGGCAGCACCTGTAGCAATAAAAAGGGTCTGAACCAGTCCAAAGACTCAACTTCCCTCCTCTGTCTAAACGTGAGGGGTTTTTTTTCATGTCAGGACTGGGCACCTTTCAGGCTCGTTTTAGAAATAAGAGCCGCCGAGCTGCTGGCAGTCTCATCCCTCCAGCGCCAGCAACTTGCTCCCCGGCAGCGCCGCGTGTGCTGCTCCAGCGTCCCATCAAGGCACTGGCAGAGCCGAGGCATCCAGCTGCGGGTACGGGTGAGAACTCCCACCACGGGGCTTTTGGACACGAGCCCAAACTGCGGAGTACATCATGCAGAGTTGTTGAGACCAGCAGAACAACGCTGGTGGACTTGCTGAGCGGCCACCTGTAGTGGCAAAGTCACAAAGTGGGACGCCGCTTTTTCACGTGCTAGAAAAGGTGACTGCAAAAGGTTTACGCGTCTCCCAGAAGCGAATCCATTCTTCATGGCATGTTTTAGCGCTGCTGGAGATTGAGGTTGTCATTGGACAACACCAGGGTTTGCCAAACCCTCCCAGAGTACAGTTTTGTGGAAGCTCGTGGCTCTTCTGCAACATCCTTGCTGCTCCTGTCTCGCCTGCGGAATTGCAACGTGCCAGCTAGCCCTGGAAATGTGTCACATGGGTAACCCTGAATTCTGCTGGAAGGAAAAATCCAAGGCAATTTTAGGTCCGTGAGCTATTAAACTGAAAGGCACACGCCGAGAAGCTACAGATATGTTAACGGTCCCACCTCACAAAAATTTTTGTAAATTATTAAAAAGTTAAATGTCTGTCACCGCCTGTGGGATTTATTACAAATTATGCTTATAAATAACTTACAGCATTTAATAACTTGCAGACAGGACAGCCTTAAAAATAGCACATTGCTAGCACGTGGGATGCTTCTGTGTTGAATAGATTACTGCTACTGATGAGCATAATCAAGTTAAACATTTCCTTGGCTCTGCACCTCCTTCCCATCAGATTTCAAACTGGTTTACTGATGGACTGGCGAGACCATGCAGGCAAAGAGGTGTGCTGTCCTCGGCTTGGGTCAGGCCAGATCAGGAAGTTCAGATGCAATGAAATGAATCCTTGCCGCTCTCACAAGCGTCAGGCTCGTAAGCGGCTTCAATCACAAACTACTATGAGTTTTTTAAAGGCAGTCCTGCACACAGGCACTGGGCAAAGCGCCTGTCATCCAGTGGCTCCTTGAGAGACAGGCTTTAAATATACTGGAAGGTATTTAAATGGGTAACATGGATTCTTCCTGTGGGACTTTCCATACACGCTTCAGATAATCAATATGCTATTTCTGATGCTATTCAAGATTTCATCTCCTTTGAACTTCCTTCCTTTGGGTTGGGTGAGGACTTGGGCTTTATCTGCGAGGACAAAGATAAGCCCTTAAGAGATACGTGCAAGAACTGATCATTTCACTGCTCACATTAAAGGAGGATTGGAAGGATCTTTTTCCCCCCCTGGTACCTAAGAAATGGGAGAGTGTGGGGTTTGGGGGAAGTGGGTGAGAAAGGGTGGGCGTTCATCTCCATAGCAGGCCAGGGACTGATGGGACAGCATGAGACCTACCCTATGTAAACCTAATCAGAATCTCATAAACAAAGCAGAGAATCCCATTTCTCACTGAAGCAAAACTGGAAGTACTTAGGTAAAGGTACCAGCTGAAAATCCTGAGCTTATGTCTCTCGACACCAGCACAGTAAGAAGCCAAGCACTTCTCCCAGATACTTAAAACACAAGCAAAAAAGGGAGTCTGGAGTCCTAGCAACAAGTTGGGGACCATGATTCAAGGGTGGGAGAGAAGCTTAACAGATCTATTGCCAGAAGAGCTGGAAACAAGGGAGGGGGGAATAATAATAATATAGACAACTCCTAGATAATTCCACCACGTAGCCTGGACTTTATTATGCTACATCCAGCATAGAATTGTTTTGGTTGGAAGAGACCTTTAAGATCCTTGAGTTCAACTGTTAATCTAACCGTGCCAAGTCTACCACTAAACCATGTCCCTTGGCACCACATCTACAGGTCTTTGAAATACCTCCAGGGATGGTGACTCAACCACTTCCCTGGGCAGCCTGTTCCAATGCTTTGCAACCCTTTTGGTCAAGAATTTTTTCCTTAAATAGCCAATCTAAACCTCCCCCAGTGCAACTTGAGGCCATTGCCTTTTGTCCTATTGCTTGATACTTGGGAGAAGAGATGGACCTCCACCTCGCTACAACCTCCTTTCAGATAGTTGTAGAGAGCCATAAGGTCTGCCCTCAGCCTCCTTTTCTCCAGGCTGAACCACCCCACTTCCCTCGGCCACCCCTCATAGGACTTGTGCTCCAGACCCCTCACCAGCTTTATTGCCCTTCTCTGGACACGCTCCAGAACCTCAATGTCTTTCTTGTAGTGAGGGGCCCAAAACTGAACACAGTACTCGAGGTGCAGCCTCACCAGTACCAAGTTCAGGGGGACTATTACTTCCCTAGTCCTGCCGGCCACACTATTTCTGATACAGGCCAGGATGCTATTGGCCTTCTTGGCCACCTGGGCACACTGTTGGCTCATATTCAGCCGGCTGCTGACCACAACCCCCAGGTCCTTTTCTGCCGGGCAGCTTTCCAGCCCCTCTTCCGCAAGCCTGTAGCATTATCTGGCGTCGTTGTGAGCCAAGTGCAGGACTATAACCCTAGATTTAAAATAAACCCTCCGGGCTTTCCTTGATGAGCCAGATATGTGGGAGGGGGACAAAGTGTCAGCAGGGGCCAGCTCTGGTGTTTAGAATCTACCATTCCTGGAGGCACTCCTTTCCAAATGGAAACATGCTGGTTGTTAGCATACTGGATGATTATCAAAGGGTAGTGAAGGAAGAGTTTCTACAGCCTCTCCAAATGTTTTGTGATGTTATCAAGGGAAGCAGATATACAGCCAAGAGAGCTGCAGCCCCCACATATGGTTTTTCTGCTTGGATTGCCTGTTCACAGTTGCTAGTCTAAGCTCCATGTTTCCTTACTTTAGGAGAAAGAAAGAATCCAGCTGGATTTCCAGATCTTTGACAACTCATAGGCCATGGCAACCGTTGGATGATTGCTCTACATGTAATTGGAGATTACAGTTATTCCTCTGTTATTAGGATTGCAACTATTCCTTTCAGCTCATCACTACTTTCCCCCCCACCCCCCCCCGGTACCTAACAACTGTAAAAGTGTGGGGTTTAGGGGAAGTGGGTGAGAAAGGGTGGGGGTTCAAAATTAGCTGCTTGGTTCCAGACTGTAGATGATGCCCTTTGATGTCTGTAGCCTGAAGTCATATCCAGCCCCTTAATTGCCCTTAAAACTGTTTTGCACTACGTCAGTCTGCAGAGATGAATAATATAAAGCATCTTTATGGAGGCCTTATCCCCAAGAAAGCATGCCTGAAATGAGTCCCTCTTTTTATTTTCCTTGCTTTTCTTTAGCACCACAGCTCTATCCATCTTGTAACAGTGGGTTTTTTATGGTACCTCCATAAAGGTGCAGTCAACACAGTTCGTGTTCACAGAATTGCACCTACTTCACCCAGACCTCAGAACCTACTTGTGTAAAGCAGAAGACCCACAAAGTGGCACCTCACTAAAATCAAAAGGATGCCTGGCCTAATTAGTCAGTTCTTCTGCTTGTCTTCTGCCAGTTCGTGCTTTCTCTCCTGTCAAAGCTTGCCTGCAGTTTGGGGAGGTCTCTGGGCAGCTCTCTTCTTCACCAGCAGCTGTCAGTCGTGAGCTGCTCTGTCAGAGTCGTGCACCAGCTACTGAGCATCACCATCATTTATAACACTCCAAGATACTACATTAACAGGTTCCTCAAAATAATAATTAAAAAAACGATAAAAATCAAAGTCTCTAGATATTATGAGTGCTGAAATAGAATGACATGTATCTACCCACCTTTATTTGAAGAAGAGTTGACTCCAAAGAGGCTGCCTAATGTTTCACAGTATGTCTGAGAGGAGACTGATTAGAAGGGCGGATCTAGGTGCCTTCAGGGAGAGTTCTGTAGTCAGCAGAGCAGGGCAGGAATCCTGGGCCAATACTTTACTGGGACATTGTCAAAATTAACAGTCATAAGGTAACTCCCATGGGCACATTCTCTGCTCAAAGCCAGTTCGAAACATTTACGATTATAGAAACATAATTATGACAACAATTCTTACCTGCTCACATATGAACTTATCTTCATATCACATTAAATTGTTTTATAATGCATTTTAAAAGGCCTGGCCGCCTAGAACAGCTCAAACTTTTAAAGCTTGATCCATCCAGCCATGTGACAACCCAAGATGGTTCACATTTGTTTCCTGAGGCAGTAAGAATCGTTTGACTGTGGTCTGACAGCATTTGGTATCATGCAGAAGCCAAGAACAGCCCTTGATAATGCCAGGAGGGGGAAATCAGACTGAGGAATCTTGAGAACTTTTTAGCTGAATTGAATTCTAAATGCCTGGCAGATGACTGTGGGTTTCCTAAAAGCAAGGTATGTGGGAAATGTCCAAATTGCAGCTGTCCTTACATTGGTCTATCAAATAAAGAGAAGCACTTGCAGTTTTAAGTATTATATGTTAGTATGCAACTTAGGACATAAAAAAAAAGAGGCTATTATTCACAAGAGAAAAACGGATTAAGGAGTATTTTATGAACAGTTAAAGAACACCAGGTAATATGCTGTCTCATTGAGAAGACAGCATGCAGCACTGCATTTATTAATGACCAACTGCTTAATTCAAATCACTGTTACAGCACAAGGTTGGTTGTTAGCTGTCAGAGTCAGTAATAGCAAAGCTGAGCTTCCTAAATTTCATTCCTGTAGAAAATATGCTTCAGTTTGCAAGTGAAAAAAACCCCAACCACCTAGCTTGAAAGAGATTTGATTCCTGCAGATCAGACAGTTACAGAGAAATTTTCTTTTTAAACATTCCTTTCAGGCCTAACTAGGGAATTAACAGCTGAAGTGGAAGAAATGGATGATGTCTGTTTGAGCAGCATGGTGAGCTTCTGAAAATCAAAGGCTGGTAAAAGCAGTATTAGAATTTACACTTCAGGGAAAGAAGTGAAGTTTTAGAAACATGGGACACAATCATGAGAGGTTCACATGTCATCTCCATCCTCAAAATATTGTATCTATCTCAAGAAAAAGAGAATCGCTACTGTATAATGCTCCAGGTCTTCTTTGACAGATTACATTTTTTCAAGAGCTCCACCTTTTCCTTAGCCATTGTGCAACACAAACTAATGTCAGCATCACACTGATCTCCTACTCACTAAACTGGCAATCTGCAAGCCAGGTAATCAAAGCCAGTGTTTCAATTTTGCCCTGCACAGTTCTCTACAAGATTTGCCTTACTTATTTGAGGACACAACAAGGTCTGTAACCATGCTTGTCTACAGCCAACTTATTTCACTAACACCTATCCATATTCTAAAGTTGAGAGTATACTTTCTTGTTGAAATGGTCTCTAAGCAGATAATGAAGACCTATCACAGAGACAATATTCCAACTAAGTCAATAGTCAAAAGACTTACCAGAAAAGAGAAAAATAGCAAGTGTCATGAGATTCTCCGCCTTTTACCTGCCATTTTAGAAACAGTAACTGATCTCATTAAAATTGGTTTCATTACAAAGAGAAACACAATACTCACCCAGACAAGTACTCCTGTTGGTGTCAACATAATTGGTCTGAGCAAACACAGGCCAGAAAGCTCTTTGGTACATCCCTATTAAGAACTTAACATTTCAGTGACTGTACAAGGGGGAAAATAATACCTTTCATTAATTTACCTGACACTGCATGAGGAGTATGTCACCCCATAAAGCCCTACTATCGTGCTACAGCAATGATATCATGCTACAGACACAGGACTTTATCCCAAACCAATCTTGCTTAATGAGTGAGGGAAAAAGGACAACAAAAGAACTTATAGACTGCAAATGTATGGCAGATTTGACTGAGGCATCACTGCTTGAGTAATTTTAACAGCTTTGTCCATTGGAGAAACAATGAGGAAAAATAATCCGTTTCAGTTCAAGCAGCTCCTGAGACAAGCACTTGGTGTTTAACACCACCAGTTTCTGTAGCACGCATACACCAGCCTTTTCCCAGCCCTGCCACTGGTACACTTTTTTTAGAGCTGTTTGATGTGGTGTGGCTTTGGGCATGAAACTAATTTACATGTTCGCATTTCTAGCAAGATTCTTTACTGATCTGCCACTCCTTTCTACAGATACTAAAAAAAGAGCTATAGAAAACATTCCTATAAAAAAAAACAAAACAGCTCCTTTCAAAAGTAAGTGTTTGAAAACACAATGGTTTTATTTGGAGTAAAATACAACATACATATGAATAGGGACATGAACAAGTAGAATGTACTATTAAGAGACTTCCAGATAAATGCAAGGCAGAGGATTACAAGCAAAAGACTTGATAGAAGTAAGTTGTTTTCTGGTGAGGTTACAAGAAGAAAGGAGAAGAAAACATCTAAAATAACTTATTTCCCAAGGAAGTTGCTCCATTAGCAACTTCCCTATGCTTTTCAGATTATCATCTTGACATTTAAAAATACTGGCAAAATCAGAATCTGCATTCTGATGTTCAAATTTGTTTCAAATAAGTTCAAATGAAAAAGTATACCTCCAACTAGTGGGTTTATTTGAAATGGTCCAGTACTACTATAAAGCATATTTACCTCACTATCTAATGAAAACCCTCCGACAAAATGTTACTGACCACATTTTGCTGAGGTATGAGAAGTCCAGTGTGATATAATGTTACAGAATCAGCACGTTCCTTTCTTTTCCTCCTAATTTTTACTTCCACTGATGCAATTTTCACATATAATGCCACTCCATGGCTACATTAACTATAGAAAAGTAACAACCGGAATTTTCACCTCAGATATGTGAAGAAACTCTAATGCTTACTTTTTTTTTTTCTTTCTTTCTTTTCTTAACAAAAATAAACTCCTTTCTTTGTAGAGAATGGTCTCAGTTCTTCAATAAGCTCCTGCTTGCTATTTCTCAAGGAATGTTGATAGTTAACAATTAAAAACATGGCTACAGAAACTAATACCTATAAATCGTAGGTTTATAAGGAAGTAAGATAGGCATTTCAGCATCTTACTAGTATTAATAAAAAGTTATTTTAAGCTCTAGAAGCAAAAAATATACAATTCAAAACAAATTATTGAAAAATAATATCAGTCTACATTTTTTTTCTATGGCAGCTTCCGATAGATCAGATGTTCTTGGTGTTTTAGTCCTCTGGCTCATATCTGAGGATTAAAAAATAATAATAATAATTAAAAAAACCCCACTAAAACAGAGTAGAAAATACCCAGGAGACATTTTGTCACTAAAGAAAATATGAAACCCAAGTGATAAATTACTCCCACTAGTGACGCATTCCTGTCAAGGCTTGCTATAGGACTTAGGGCACAGACAAATGTATATGTTTTTTTAGACTATTTTCTCATTTTAAAATTGGCCAGTTTACCAAATAGTAGAATGAGGGACTGACCAGGAACCTACCCACAAATCCCAAAATACAGGCAGAAGCTTAAACAGAATTTTTAAGTTCCACCTCTGTCCTCCTACAGCATAGTCTAAGGCATCCACGTTGCCAAAGCTCACTTGACATTTGCAGAATGACAGTCTTCTACTCAATATAATGGCCAGGGTGCATCTTTCTTTACTGAATACGGGCCTAAACCCCTTCACATACTGCGGACTTCTCATTCCCATAAACAAGCATGGAAGAAATAAGATAATGCCAAAGCATCTGGTACATCTCCCACCTGTATCTCTTGTGTGTAGCAACTGGGGGCTTATCTACCACACCCATGAATATTTTGTATCCTCTCCATACTAAATTGTCTCACTACTTGCTACACAGTAGCTGCTGTTGCACACATCAGCCTGATTCACCTAGCATCCATTAATAGGATTGGCTTGTCAAAAAACAGGGAACAGCCTACTAGAAATTCTTTTTAAGGGAAAATTTATAGTCAGTTTTAGAGACAGCTCCACATTTATAAAAACAATGGGGGCAGAATATGGATCCAGAACAAGGATCCTGTTTGGACAGACTGAACACCACCACTTACTTGGAAAGCTTTCTACGTAGATCCTTTATCTGTTCATTCTTCTTAGTGAGAATCTCTTTCATGTTGCGATAGGCAGCTGTTTGCTGAAATTTCTTCTCTAATTCCTACATAATAACAACACCAACATATTATTTACATATTACAAAAAACAGGCTAATCTACTTTTTTTAAAAAGATTACTTGCTTTTCCTCATTAAGTTTCAGAACAGTAGTTTCTCTAACTTATTCAAATTTAGATGAAGACAGCTAGTAAATTCAAATGATATTACTGGAAGAGAGAGAAACGCAAGCTTTATTTCCTAATGAAATCAGGCTAAAAGTCTTCTGAAGACTAGGAATACACCTTTCATTCAAAAATGTCTATGCAGACAAATGTGCAACTTTTAAGTAGTCACCTAGTTATAATCATGCAGTTAGCTGTGGTTTTGCTATTTTACATAAACATGTGCTTTTCCACTGAAATAACAAAATTACACTAGCACAAGTGTGACCCAGTAAACTCGGCATCCTGTAGTGTATGCTTGTTAAATTACTAATCAGTTGAAACATGAGTAAGGATGTCATCTTTACATTACGATAAACTACTAACCTTTTCAGCTGTGGATAGCTGATCCTGAACCTTAAGCAAATCATGTTTTGTTGTTACCAAGTTCTCTTCCAAGAATTTTTGGTTTGCAGTAGAGTCATTCAAAGTCTTCTCAAACTGGCATTTCAAAGCTGCCACTTTATTCTCCAGCTCAGTGATATCCTGGTTTGCATTAATCTGCAGAAGAAGAATGTTTAAAATATGTCAAATGCGAGAGAAGAAATATTTAAAATGTCAAGTGCAAAATTCCAGATAAAGTGGGTACACCTTATTTTTTAATAATTATGTTCACACTATTCCTGTAAAACCTAAATTAGAAGTGCTTTAAGTAAAAAAAAGAAATAGTTAAAGCACTACCTAATTTAGAACTTTTAAAAAATTGTTAATAAATGCATTTCAAATGTTAATAAATGCATTTCAAAGATGGCTAGAATGCCTTCTACACCAAGTTGAGATTTTAAGTTCTTGTACTTCACTTCTTTAGGAATTAGGTGAAGCCACAGGATAAAGCATACCACAAGAAGTTGTTTAGCATACAGAAATAGGAAATTACAGTTTAAGATCCAAATGTCTACTCTATAGTGTATTTTTAAAGCAGGTAAAATATCACAGCCATTTCAAAAGCTGTTAGGTAGGTAGGAAGGAAAGGTAGGAAAGTAGGTAGGTAGGAAGGAATACAGGTAGGAAAGGATGAAAGTGTTAAGGCTCATATTATCAGTCAGTTACTGATATTGCACTGTTCTCAGATGCATTACAAAAAGAGCCTCCACAACTGCTTGTGAAGCAACTTTCCCGTTTCCTTGTGAGAAGAAACAACCCAAACTCTTCTGGACGTGAGTTCTGGGTCACAAAACATTATATTCATGTCACTGTTCTATGGATTTCCATTTAAAAAAACCCAAATGTCTCAGGTTTAAAAGCTGAAGTTCAAACTCTCACAAGTATAATGAGTCAGGATGAGGCTGAACCAGCAGAACCTTAAAAAGAACAAGAATCTAAAACTAAGAAAACTCTGCTCCTTTTTCTATGTGGAAGGTAAGATTTGAGCATAGGAAACCACTTGATAATACTACTGGTACAGAAGAAAAGCTTATTTTGAATTTTGAGATGGAGTCCAAGGCTGCAATGGTGAAAAGCACTACATTGTATAGTGTTTCAGATCAGAATAGACAGTGATCATTTTTCTAAACTGTAGCGTAAGTCAATTACGTAAAAATTCTAAATCCTTAAGTTAAACTGATCCAACAAGCAGCTACTCACAAACCGTAGTTCACACAGTATGTGGAACCATTTAAAGCTACTTAAAAAAACAAACAAACAAAAAGTGCAGATTTGCTGAGTTAAGAGTTGTTCCTTAAGAACCATTGTCATCGGCAGTCTTTTTTGTCCAAACAGTCTGAAAGCTACTGCTTTAATAAGCAACTGATACCCATGCCATAAAAATATGGAGTGAAACCAGATAAAATTTAGCACTTTCTTCAAACAACTAATACTTTAATTGATTAAATAACATAGCACATTTCAGCACTATATCTACTAGCTAGTTTCAACAGTATATATATCGCTGTAAATAGAAAATGCAAGAGAGCAAATTAGGACATGAAAGCTGCAGAAACTCAGCAGCGCTGACATTGAGGCCAATTCATGTTTTACCAGAAAAGTAGGATGAGATTTCGTTCCAATCTTTTAAAACTACAAACACTATTATCCAGGACTTAATAAACCCCTTTAATATTTTAAACCTTTACTAATTTAAGGCTTAACAAAACAGATAAAGAAAATATTTGCAATGAGTGAGAGATCAAGTTTCCTATTAAATAATATTCCTGAATACAGATTTTGAAAGTTACTAGATGAAATTATAACGTATTATGAAAGCCAAGTACATACCATAAACCAGTTAGAAAGCAAAATAAAAAGAAATCAGGATTAAAATATGAAAGTTAAAGTGGAAATGATATTGAACTTTACTTCCAAATCTGTAAATACTGCAGGAATTTTAAAGAGTCAGTTTCTCAAAATAATGGGATTAAAGTGTTCTAATTTTGACAAAAGTTTGAATTGAATGTTTTAAATTTAAGAAACAATCACACATAAGCAAACTGTAGAAAATGCTAATTATTGACAAAATGAAGGTACAAACTTAAAAACCAACCAAACAAAATGACCTGAACAGATTTATCTGTGTCAATCTGCATGACTTCTAGCTTCTGTCTTTTTTCCACAGCAGCAACTCACCGTGTTTGCATCCTCATTTATAAAAAAGAAATTCAAGTAGTAAAAATAAACAGTAAACTATTTTTGACAGTATGTTGATATGGGTAGAGCTACATACAAATCAAACATTTTTAATCTGACCCATGATCATTGACATTTGTAGCAAAACTTCAATTGATGTTTAAGAATATCGGACACATATAAAAGCATTCAAGTTCTTGAAGTCTGAAGTGAGAAGCAACAAGTCTGGCTTGTCCATGTCAATATCAAGCGTGACAAATGCTTGAAAGAATTAGTGTTTTACTGTTGCTATAAAAAACAGGTTAGATATTATTCTTTCATTAGTAAATTGGGAAGAAACAAACAGAGATAAATTTGTAACTGTTAATACAAATATCACCCCTGAGAATACAAACTCTGGATTACTACTTCCTGATAGTACCTGGAATAATACTTTCTGATAATAATTTATTATGGTTTTTGTGACACAAAATACGTGTCATAAAATCAACTAACATTCTGGATTATCTGCTGACTGACAGACCAGCAGCAACATGACAATGTCGGCAGAAACATGATGATACTAACTTGAACTTTTGTATTTGCTAGAAAAGAAACACACTATACAGACCAATGTTTTAGATGTACAGGCAACGGGGGGGAGGGGGATGGGGGGGGTGGAATCTCAATTATATTTACCTTTTAACTTCCTTGGATCATCTGTAAATCCCTCAGTGACTTCTCTAGTTTGGTCTTTTCATCTAGGGCAGCTGTAGCCTATAAGACATTGAAAATGTAAAACTTCAGAAACATATTTTAATTGAAAACATGACAATAAGAACCAGGGATTCTTATTTAGCTATTTTTTAATACGTAAACAGCATTAAGTATCCAAGCTTACAGGGCATTTACCTGTGTTTCTATGGTCTTGAGTCTGATCTTCAATTTTTCATTTTCTTCTTGGAGACAAGCAACTGTCTTTGGGTTAATGAACAAGAAACAGTTTGTTAACACTCTTGTGCTATTTCGAATTTTCCAAATATTTCAGGTAAGAAAATACGCTTCATAGCTTAGGAAAGCAAACAAGCTTCTAAATGCTTATCAAAACGGCCTCCATAAGAAACCAGTAATCCATTTATTTATTGTGTTTTCTGCCTCAGTCAGCAAGAAATTTAAGTCTCCAATTCTACTGTAATATATAGGACCATTCACTTAAATCTGGCACATGCTTTACTGAACTGAGATTAGTGAGCTCAGGATCTTGTATCAAGACTCACAATAAAGAAAATTGCATGTTCAGAGATGCAAATCTCATTGCTGCTTATCATTTGTATTTTAAATCAACAGGCAAGTAAGAATTTATTCATAGTTCCTGTTTAAAAAGAGATAAATACCAGGTTACTGCGTATCATGTTCTGTTCTGTGTCTCAGTAAACAACCATGTTTTATCAGTTACAGTAAATTCACCATATAAACTTTGAATTCTTTTTGAAAACAAAAAAGACATCAGATGCACATATTCAACAAAAACTGTTGTGAAACAGATTTTGAAATTATTTTTGAAAGAGAATTACGTTGATCTGTAAGTAAAATACAAGTCTGAATTCTTGCATGCTTTTATTATCTATTCAGACATTGTACTTGACAGATCATTTTGGTAATGCAGGCTAAAAGACAGAAAATGCAATTAACTCCTTGCTAAATTTCTTGACTGCCTATTACTTAAAAGCGTATTGTAAGAAGTGTGGCATTTTAAAAAAGTTCAGTTGAACTAAATGAATTCAATACCTAATAAAAATATTGACAACATTAAATATTAGAATGTGTTTTGTAATTATGAAAATCTTTAGCAAGTGGGAAATCAGATGTTTTCAAAACTATTAAATTCAAAATTCTTTTAAGTGCCCATTTCTTTAGGAGGAATTTAACCAACTAACAAAAGAAAAGAGACTGAAATGTAATAGAATTGACTTCAAGTGATACAGCAAATGTCCGATAACCTAATAATTTCCGCCAGCTACATATTTTAACTTATTTCCTTCTTGGAAAGCCAGCCAGCTGCATAGAACAAACTGAGTACTGCTTTCTACTAATTTACCTCAATAAATGGAAAAATAAATAATTACAAAGGTCAAAATGTCTTTGCAAAAGGAAGGTCAATATTGCAGTACATGTTAGAGACCATAACCGCACAATGAATTTAAGATGTTTTACAGTATTAAGTAATTGTTAGCATTTGACTTTACATCCTGAGGTATATTATGTTGATGTCTGTATAGCGACAAGCACATTATACAAATATTACTGTACAGCTATCCAGTTCAGTTGAATAAGCAGAATGGTCATTAACCACAACGGCACAAACACACAAGTTCTCACCTTGTTTAGCAGCTCTGACCCACCTTCATTTAATGGAGCCAGTTTTGGTTTAATGAGATCTGCATTGGGCTACAGAGACAAAGGTTAAAAAATAAAGTTATACAGATTTCTACGAGGAATAAAAGTATTCCATTAGTCTGTAAAATAACTATTGACAGTCAATTCATCTTTCTTTTGTAAAGCAAATGAATGATCTTTTATTTCAAGTTCATTTTTTGCTGGTACCTTGGCTCCTAAATTATATACTTCACTTTCAGCTAAAGTTAAAACAAAAATATTGCAGAGAGACATAAAAGGATTGCAAACTTGAATTTACAAAAGACTACCAATGCAGCAGCAGTCAAAAGACAAAAGAGTAAGGAAAAAAAAATATTTGAGCAATTGTAAGAGTAAGAATTTTTTTTTTCCCCAGTTCAAATTAATTTTCTTATTTTAAGTATTCAAATATAATCTTTATTAACTAAATATACATTTACACTACAAAACAAATAAAGCGGAACCATAATCATACAAGATAAGCTAGAGTCACATCTATATTGTGGAATCTTCTCAGCTCTTGTCTCCATGTTGGGACAAAGCCTTGGGACAAGGGAATGTCCCAGTCTTACCCCAGTTTCCAGGGGAAAGGGAACCCAGGAGCAGATGCTCCAACACACGCCTGGTCTAACTGATTTTGGATGAGGATTATGAAGCATGCCCTGGGTGTGCAGAATCTGCAATCTAAAAACAGCCAAGGCAATTCAGTCTGAGCACAAAAATGCTACTTTTTGGAGACTTTCAAAGGTCTTTTCGAAAAAGGGTGGGCTTTTTTGGTTTGGTTTTGTTTTCCTCTCTTAAGCACAAAGAGTCAGTACTAAGTATTTTAAACATCTGTCATAACTGCACATGACATTTGATTACTATTTGATTAAAATAAAACTCTACCTTCTTGTTTGAAGATGTAAATTCTGACTTTTCAAACTCAGCAACCTGTTCCAACAATTCTCTTAAAAAGAAAAATAAAGGGAGGCATTTATTTACTGAAAAACACATGTATGAAACACATTTTACCAGGCTGATGCTGTGCACTTTATTGCATATAAAATTCTTATTAGAAGTACAGAATGAAGTCCTATGCAAAAACAATAAATGCAACAGATCATGTCATACAATGCTATAGTATAAGCATCAGAACTGTAAGATTTACCATCCTTGATTAAAATATAATCTACTCAGACAAAGGCTTTTTAATCAAATCCTGTCATCTGCTCTTAAATGATTAATTCAAGTAAGAATATTACCAATAAAAACATCTTCCTGACAAATTTGAAATTATTGTATATCTCGCTACTTTATAGACAGAAGACCTGAAACCAAGCTATCATTGATACTATAGTAAAAGAATAGGTTTTTATGGTTAGGAAAAGAATGCAAATAGTCAACACGTTGAAGTTTTCTTATTAATGAAAGGCATTCTGTATAGTCTAATGTATGTTACCGATTCTCTAATTCAGAGACGTCTGTCTGTAGCTTAAGGTACCATTTCTCAGCCTGCGAAAAGAGCTGTCGCAGAAGTAAAACATTGGTGTAAGTTGTATTTATGAGCTCTGACTCCACTTCACTGTGTACAACAGTCCGCAGTCCATCCAGCATGTCTATCACCTCATCAACTGTGAAGGTCTCCTCAACAAGTCTAAACAGAGCAGTCAAGATGAGTCATGTATGATAAAGGTAACAAATTTGCATTGTCATGAGATCTCACTACGCAGATATCACTTTTACATAATGCGGTGTTCTTCTGAAAACATCCACTGTCAGTCATTATTAGATGACCATGGCACTACAAATTGGTTCCTGTATTTAAATTTTCTCTTGGAAATATTACAATCACAAGTATTACTTCCGCTACAGTCTTACATCAAATTTAGACATCAGAAGCAAGATCTAAAGTAACATAGATATTGATAGCATGACATTAATTCCTAAGAATCATAGAACGGTTTAGGTTGGACAGGACCTTGAAGATCATGGAGTTCCAACGCCCCTGCCATAGGCACGGACACCTCCATAGTTTTGAAAGGACTTGACTTGTAACATTTGCAAAATTATTGGGTCTTTCTTCCTCACTAAGAACATGCAAAAGCAAACAAAGAGAAGTCACCTCATAAAACATTTAAACTTGCAATTGTTGCTAGCATATTTTGCTTTATTCTTGCTCAGAAACACATCCCCTGCCCTGCTACCTGCTGTCCTTAAGGTCCTGGAAACAAGAATCCACTGTTTTGAGACACAGGCCACGCTTGAAACGAGCAAAGCGCATGTAGTTGATCACTTCATTCTGGTGGTGCTCATTAAGGCCTAGCTCTGCCTGCATATAAGGATATAAGCACAAAGATAAATATACACTGAAATAAGTTAAAAAGAGCATAAGTATTGTGAAGACTTGCCTTCTGACTAGTTTTTCCGCTTGCTTTCATAGGGTTATGTTAACTAGTATGCTAAAAACCAACCGTATTTTCATATGTGTAACTTCTACATACCTCACATAAGTGGTCCCCCTTTGAAAGCACCAGTGCTTAGAAGTAAGTCCTCAAGTGATCAGTACCATCAGAAAAGTCATAAAAAATCAGACACAATCAGAGCAAAAAGGCTACAAAGCATCAGAATCAGAGGGACTGTAGGGGAGTGGAAGCTCTTGGATAAATGTGTCTTTGTATTACATACACACTTGTGTAATCATAGAATTATTTACATTGGAAAAGACCTCTAAGATCATTGAGTTCAACCATTAACCTAACACTGCCAAGTCCACCACTAAACCACATCCCTCAGCACCACATCTACAGGTCTTTGAAACACCTCCAGGGATGGTGACTCAACCACTTCCCTGGGCAGCCTGTTCCAATGCTTCACAACCTTTCCTAATATCCAATCTAAACCTCCCCTGACACAAATTGAGGCTGTTTCCTCTTGTCTTGTCCCCCGTTACTTGGGAGAAGAGACCAACAACCACCTCGCTACAACCTCCTTTCAGGTAGTTGCAGAGAGTGATAAGGTCTGCCCTCAGCCTCCTTTTCTCCAGGCTAAACCACCCCACCTCCCTCAGCTGCTCCTCATAAGTCTTGTGCTCCAGACCCCTCACCAGCTCCGTTGCCCTTCTCTGGACACGCTCCAGCACCTCGATGTCTTTCTTGTAGTGAGGGGCCCAGAACTGAACACAGTACTCAAGGTGCAGCCTCACCTGTGCTGAGTACAGGGGAACAGTCACTTCCCTAGTCCTGCTGGCCACGCTATTTCTGATACAGGCCAGGATGCTATTGGCCTTCTTGGCCACCTGGGCACACTGTTTGCTCATATTCAGCTGGCTGTCGACTGCCACCCCCAGGTCCTTTTCTGCCGGGCAGCTTTCCAGCCCCTCTTCCCCAAGACTTGTGACCCAAGTGCAGGACCTGGCAATGTTCTGAGTAACATAGCTGAATGATGTATCTTTTATAGATGTACTAACAAAAATACACAGCAAATTACATTATGTTTTTGTGCTAGTTTATATGTAAAACCTTGAGACTACATATATAACCTTAAGTAAGAATCTGAATTTGTTTCTCAACAGCCTATTGCCCAGAAACAAACATTCCCAGGGCAAATTAAGGAGGAAGCATTTTCAGATCTGACTAACGAGCTCTTCTATGTATGCCTCTATATCAAAAGAAGGACGACTGGCGCAGCCAATTGCATTAGAATAAATCTTGCTCATGCAGGTAGCACAAGTCACAAGGAGGCACAACAGGGTATGAATGGGGGGTTCATAATCACAGTCCCTGGAGAGCTGATGCAACCAAAGGTGAAGTCTGTTTCATTTACTCCAATGCACTTAATATTGCTGGTGTTGGAAACAGCAATGTAGCAACTCAGAGTTAATCTGATTGCGTTATCCTTATTAATCCACCTGCACGGGATAGCTCCAGGGAAAACACTAATACTGCGATACCTGGATGAACAATACTGAAAATGTGAGCACAGATCTCGACTGCCTCAAAATTAAAGACAATTTAGGAAACAGCAAAAGCAGTAAATAAAACAACCCCTCACAGCACAGTCACAAGTCTGATGTCTCCCACAAAGTCCCACATCCTGCAAATGACAGAACGTACAAAACATTCAATGTTCTCTCTGCTTTTGCTGAGTTTGCTTTAGCTGAAAAGCTTCTATTCGTTACAGACAGAAAGGAAGACATATGCCAACACCAGTGCTGAAATCTCACAATCCAGACAGCAGCTACAAGAGGACATTAAACTAATAAATAAATACACAAGCACAGGCCAAAGCCACTCATGATCTCCAAGCGTTAAGCTAACCGGGCACGGGATCCTGCAAAAACCCCAGGCCCCACCAGTCCCCGTAAGGTCCAACAGGGCTGGCACGGATGCCCAGGACGGCGGCAGTAGCAGCCGCCCCCTCAAGCGCCCACTGCACGACGAGGGCCCGCCTCTCCCCGGCAGGCCCGGACCGGGCCGCCCCCCTGCCCATCCTCCGGGCCGACCGGCCGACGCGGAGAGCCTCCTCACGACTACTGCGCGGCTCGGCGGGGCTCTGCCCCGCGCTGGGGAGCAAGGCCGGCCAAGCAGCGACGCCACCCTCCGCCCCGAAGAAGGGACGGCCGGAGGCGGCTCCGCTACTCACCATGGCGGCCCCGGCGCTCGGAGGGCGGCCGGGCTGAGCGGCTGACTACGGCCTGGCGGTTGCCATGGCGAACGAAGCCTCGCGAGCGCCCTACGCTGCGCTCCGATTGGCGGCGGCTCCCTCACGTGACTCTCGGCGCCCGCCCACCCCTACACCCCGGCTGTTGCGCGGCCTCGTCTTCGGCGCCCCTCCCTCTCGGCGGGCGGCGGCGGCGGCCGTTTCCCGGGGCGACCGTCGCTCTGCGCCCAACCACCCGCCCCCTTCCGCCCTCCTCAGCCCAGCGTCCTGTCAGGGCGGAGCGGAGCGGAGCGGGGCGGGATTTCGGGGTTCATCGGTGGGGTTGTGGGGTGCCGTCCTTCCCGCCTCTTCCCCGGGGCGGCCTCGAGCCCCAGGGCCTGCCGCCGGGCGGGGAGGGCAGGGCAGGGCAGGGCTATCGGGCCTCGGCTTGCGGCCGCGCCGGGCTGGGCCGCTTTCCCTCGGCTCCTTCACCGCGGTGGAAACGGGGCCGGGCGGAGGCGGGAGCAAGCAGGTGGGAAAATGTGTGGGGTTGTTTTGTTGGGTTTTTTTTTTGCAACATCTGGGGTATTTTTTGCGGTTTTTTGTTTGTTTGTTTTTCCTGAAGCCATCAGGAAATAAAAGAGTTGTTCAGCTTTTGGGATGCTTTTCTGCTCTCGCTGTTCAAATATGAATGAGTGGGTGAAGGAGTCTCCTGGAGACAGAAGTTGTGGCAGCTGGATGGAGGTGAGCAAAATGCATGGGAACCTCTTAAAATGATAATAAAAAGGTAAGTGGGTATGCATCGATGAGGTTTGTAACTGGTAAACCAGTTTTGTTTAAGCACCCTATTCTGCACCGAGATTTTTGCATTCAATATTACTGCACGACATGTTGCAAATTTGATCTGATCTGGTTCCTATTACTGCAGTGATCCCGCTGAAACTGACTACCTGTCATGCTGTAGCCTAACACTCCTATACCGCTCTAGTGTGACGGAGCGAACACTGAGATCACAGAATCAGAGCACAGTTGAGGGTGGCAGGGATCTCTGGGGTTCACCTGGACCAACCCCCCTGCCCAAGCAGAGCCACCCAGAGCCCATTGACCAGGACAGTGTCCAGACAGCTTTGGAAGATCTCCAAGGATGGAGACTCCACAACCTCCCTGGGGCAACCTGTGCCAGTGCTTGGTTGCCCTCACAGTGAAAAAGTGTTTACTGATGTTCTGGGTGAACCTCCTGTGTTTCAGCTGGTGCCCATCACCTCTGGTCCTGTCACTGGGCATCACTGGGAAGAGCCTGGCTCTGTCCTCTGTGCACCCTTCCTTCAGGTATTTATACACATTGATGAGAACCCCCTGAGCCTTCTCTTCTCCAGGCTGAGGAGCTCCAGCTCCATCCCAGCGCTCTCAGCCTCTCCTCATAGTAGAGGTGCTCTGGTCCCTTCATCATCTTTGTGGTCCTTTGCTGCACTCCTTCCAGTAGCTCCAGCTCATTTTTGTACTGGGGAGCCCAGCATCGGGCACTGCACTCCAGGTGTGGCCTCACCAGTGTTCTGCTGGAATCTCTTCTTAGGGAAGCCACAGCAAATTCTTGGCTCAGACAAGATTAATAGCTTTTAAATATGGAGTAATGCCTCTTATATGACAGAACCTGAAATTGTTAAGGATCTTTGTTTATAATGGTCTGGTGTTGGACAGATGCATGCATTATGGTTAGTGGTTAATAAAACTGAAACCTGGACACCCCTACATT
This sequence comes from Anarhynchus alexandrinus, assembly GCA_008711295.1. Taxonomy (NCBI): domain Eukaryota; kingdom Metazoa; phylum Chordata; class Aves; order Charadriiformes; family Charadriidae; genus Anarhynchus; species Anarhynchus alexandrinus. The sequence continues at coordinate 2,987,362 of VUYV01000059.1, forward strand.
TAATTTTGCTAGTGCTCCATAAAGCAAACAACCAAAACCAAAGCAGCAAACAGAAATCACAGCAATAATTATCTTTAAAAATAGATGGATGATACAAAAATGAAATAAATATGTTATTTTCCCAGCAAAAGCAGCATGTATATGGACTCAAGTATAAACAGTTTATGCTGTTTGAAGCATTTTAAAAAACATGAAAGGATCAGAGTCTTAGTCATATCAGGGCTTTACAAATCAATTTTAATGGACTTTATTTATAGGTGATAATCTGTCAACGCAAAGGGAAGGGAAGGGAGGGGAAGAGAATAGTTCAGCTTGAAGAGACCCACAATGATCACCTAGTCCCACTGTCTGACCAATCAAGGGCTGACCAAAATTTAAAGCATGGGTATTAAGGGCATTGTCCAAATTCCTCTTGAACACTGACAGGCTTGGAGCATCACCCACCTTTCCAGAAAGCCTGTTCCAATCTTTGACCACCCTCTCATAAAGAATTGCTTCCCAATGTCAGAAGTCAACTTCCCTGTTGAGCCATTTCCATGCATCTCCCTGGATACCAGGGAGAAGAGATCAGCACCTCCTTCTCCACTTCCCCTCCTCAGGAACCTTCACAGAGCAATTAGGTTACCCCTCAGCCTCTTTCTCTGCAAACTAGACAAACCCAAAGTCCTCAGCTGCTCCTCATAGGACATGCCTTCTAGCCCCTTCACCAGCTTTGTTGCCCTTCTCTGGATGAATTTGAATACCTTCACATCCTTCTTAAATGGTGGGACCCAGAACTGCACACAATACTCAAGGTGAGGCTGCACCAATGCTGTCAAGCCAGGACAGATAGTCATCAGCACCTCGCAGTTTGGTATCATCAGCAAACTTGCTAAAGGTCCATTCAACTCTCGCATCCAGATCATTCATAAAAATATTAAACAGGACTGGGTCTAGGACTGAACCCAGAGGAACACCGCTGGTGGCTTGTCTCCAGCCAGATGTAGTCCCATTCACTGCAACCTGTTGAGCCCCACCATTCAGCCAGTTCTTCACCCAGCACACTGCGTATCTGCTCATCTCGCAGTTGGACAACTTGTCCAGAAGTATGCTGTGAAGGACAGTGTCAAAAGCTCTACTAAAAATCCAGAAAAACTACATCCACCACCTTGCCTTCATCCACTAGGCAGGAGAAATGTCATAACTTACGAACGTACTGAAATGTCAAAAAATTTAAAAGGGAAATATAAAAAAAGTTCTAAGAATCCACATTAGTGTATTTGTGATATACTTTCTCCTCACTCCTCCTGACTTCATTTTAACACAGTGAGGCAGAGAGGTAATATACAAGTTTTCTTTTAATACGATTGCTAAGGATTTCAAAGCAAGAAGAGATATTTCACAGATACTGTTAAATTAGAGAATATTTCACGAATGACATGTTTGTGATCCTTTAAAGTGACTCAGCTGAGTTGCTGGATGCTGCTGGCCACCCATGGGAAAACACAGTTTCTGCTGTCACAAGTGAGACTTACCAGTACCACGCCACCCATCTCTTCTGCAAAACCACTAATAATATTGTGCCTGCTGACTTAATTCACTGAATGAAACCCATTAATCCCCCTTACTAGAAATAAGATTCGGCCCTGTAAAATATCTCAATAAATAAAGTTATTAAAACGCATGTTTAACTAGGGTGGTCTGATGCAGTTTAAAACGGTGACGCCTAAATACATTCCTTTGAGTGAATGAAGGCCTGGAACATTGGTGCAAAATACATTTTGGAAAACTCATGGCTCAACACTTCTTTGAGAAAATGACAATGCATCACATCTAGAAACCCACATTCTAGCCCTCAAAAAACACCTAATCCATCTAAACTAAGTTTAGTAATTCATAGAATCATAGAATGGTTTAGGTTGGAAAGGACCTTGAAGATCATCGAGTTCCAACCCCCCTGCCATAGGCAGGGACACCTCCCACTAGACCAGGCTGCCCAAGGCCACGTCCAGCCTGGCCTTGAACACCTCCAGGGATGGGGCCTCAACAACCTCTCTGGGCAACCTGTTCCAGTGCCTTACCACCCTCAAAGTGAAAAACTTCTTCCTAATGTTTAATCTAAACCTGCCCTCTTTTCAACATCATTAAAAAGGTCAAATACGCCTTTCTCAAGCTACCAAGTCAGAGAGAGAAAGAGCCGGGGCTTTGCGGCCGAGGCAGCCCGGCTCCCCGCAGGAGCGTCGAACCTTGTGTCTGCCATGGCAACCTTGTGTGACAGCAGGGAGGGAATCAACCTGTGTTGTCGCAGGTGGCTTCTGGTTGCCAGTACCTTGTTTTCTGGAGACCCAGCTTGTCATGTCTGGGATCAGATTCACGGCAGTGCTGCCAGGACCTCCACCTGCAACTGGGTCACTTGAGGGGAAGTTATGAAAATGTGATGTAACCTCAAAAAAAAAAAGAAGAAAAGAAACCAAACCAGGCAAGTCTTACACATCTCAAAATTTACAACTGAACTCACAAACACTTTTGGTCATTGTAGTGACTCTGTACATCCGCTGGAAGTGGGAATAAACACAGAAAGCCCCAGGAAACCCTGTGTGCAGTCTGCATAAGCAGGTAACCTGGCTGAAAGTGCATTATTGGTGGAATAAGAAATGCTGAAAAGATCCACAGAACCACGCTCTTGACTTGCAAAGTGCTTGCGAGTGTCTAGGATGGGAATGGTATTACACAGGGGCATCTTTTCTTTGCTGGAAGAGATAAGAGCCTACTCAATGGAGAGCAACTCCTGCTTGTCAGGAGTAGCCCAGGTGCTTTGTCCTGTCTCACTTTGGGGAAACAAAGAGCAGCTGAGGTGACTTGTCATGTCCACTCTTGTGTTCCTAGGACTCGCCTCAAGCGTTTTGATCAGTACAAAGTTCCTAGATAACATGGTTTGCTTGCATACGAGAGGCACTGGTCTCACTGAGTGCAAATATCCTCCTCGTAGGGGATGGCACATCGTGGCCGTGGCCTCTCCTAAACAGAGCAGCTGAGGTGAGGGATTGCTGAACCTGCAAAATAGCTTGCTCGGAGAGAAGCAGGTTAATGTTCCCCTTTTACTTGGGGAGGGGAAAATAGATATATTAAAAGACAGATCGAATGCAAGCACAGTGCAGTTTTCAGGAAACCTCGGTCAGCCTCAGCACAGGGTGTAACCCCAAGTTTTGTTCTGTTTCTGCAAAATCTTTCCAGCACCTGATCAGCGCATCAAGCCGAGTACGTCTCTGCCATTAGCACATGCACTAAATGAGGAGCTTAAAAAACCATCCCCAGGTTGTGCTTTAAATTAAACACGCTGAAGTTAAAAAGAAGAGAAATAAGAAATGCTGGTGGTTTTCGTTTTCCCACTTACTTTAAACAAACGAAAATAAGCATTGCACTTACAAGTTCTCTAGATGAGCGTGGAAGCAATGTATTTGTGAGGAAAACAGAGATGCTTAGTTTTGTAATGTTATGAGCTGGAGGGAAATCACAAATTATGTCACGATGCATGCTGCTATCGCAAGAACTGACTGCAGCATCTCCGTTCTGGTTAGGAATGAATTGACTTTGGACAGCACCGAGCGAGGATGCAAATAGGGAACTGGCTTGGGAGAAGTTTGGCAAGAGGATTTGTAATGTGCATGCTGTTCTCCTGCTTCTGTTCCCACTGTCGGGGGCAAAAATGCCGTTGTTGTCAGTGACGCTCACTTAATAAATGGCACGTGGCAGAAAAATAGCGAATAGGATGAGCAGCCACCCGTGTTCTGACCTGGGGACTTATCTGCCCAGGGACTTTTAGGACCGGCTGTGTGAAGTGTGTAGGTTACATTATACTTACTACTTTGCTTCTAGGGATAATTGGGCTCAGTCTAATTAAAGCCACTTAAATCCAGAACGTGAGGGCTCAGGTTCATGGAGAGACCAAAGGATGTGAAGACCTTTTGCGTCAGAGGCTTTGCTCATGGGCATACCTTTGCCCTGCTGCAGTTAAGGTAGCTCTCCCAAGGCTGAATCACCTTGCATTACACCGAGGGCCAAACTAGCTTGAATTAGGAGTAATTACCATGGCTGAGCTGTCAGGCAGCCATTTGCCAGCCAAGAGGAACTCATGCCTAAGCCCAGAGGCTATGCCTGTGCTTTCACACCTATACTTTCCTTAGGAGATGCCCTGGGGTTTAGCTGAGAGCTGTTCCTCCACCTCTGTTTTCTGAGCTGGGTGTCCAGGAGGCGAGAGAGGCCACATGGCATATAGAGCTATCATCGCATACAAACCTACACCTCTTTCAGGAAGAGTTTCAGGATGACAACTAATTATTAAAGATATGCAGACACCGTAGCAGGGTTTTTTCAGCTGAGCGTGGAGCACCCTGGGCTCCTTCCCCTTGGAAGGGGGTGCCACGCTGCCAGCGCTGGAGCAGCGTGGCTCAGCAGCAAGTGACAGCTGAGCCTGACCCAAAACCTAGTCTGAATCATTGTTTTCTCCATAATTGGAACTAAGCCTGAACTGTGATTCGGAAATTTTCTTGAAGTGTGAGTGGAACGAGCATCAGTCACAGGTGAGCACCACCCAGCATTTAAGTAAAACCCTTTACCTTTTACCTTTTGGCATGGTGGTGCTCGGGCTCCCTGCAGAGAGGGGAATTTAAATCACTGCAATTTGCATGCCAGCTTGCCAGGAAGAAGACAAAAGGTGCACGAGTTCATATATTTATTAACCACTTCTCGCTGCCTTCCTCTTCAAAAATCTTTCCTGCCACACTCTTCTGGATGGCTGTCATGTAAGACGTGCCACCAGCAGATGTGACTGCCTGCAGTCCTGCCCTGCGCCTCCCCAGTTTCTGTGGCAGGAGCAGTCTGGATTTTCCTCCTGAAGGTAGTGATACTTTCATTTTACTCCATTTCGCTGTCGCTGGCAAAGCACTTGGTGTCGCGGGGCGTCACGCAGACCCTGTCATCGCAGACCCTTCCATCCCGCCCCTGCTCGCTTGCAGCCTTGGTGGGCATCCGTGGGGAGCTGCGCCTGTGGATGGAGCGGGCAGGACTAGACCCGGCTCCTTGCTCCCATCCCAGCCTCCCCAGGGGACACTGGCAGCTCCCCAGAGGGATCCAGTTCTTGTTCGGGGATTTTTTCTTTTCCCCAGTGAAAGTGTTTTCCAGCAGGACGCGGCCATGCTGGGAGCAGCCTCTGATTTGCCCAGTGCTATATGATGCACATGAGCAGAAAAATGATGGTATGAGAGGTCTTCCCTTTGCTATCGAAAGAGCTTACCAGGAAAAAGAAAACAAAACCAAACAAAGAAAAAAATAGAAAAAGAGAAGATTACCATCTGTGTTTGAGCCACCTAAACCATGCAAACCACAGAGAAAACAGTCTGTAACAGGGCTAATTAGGTTGGGGTCCGGGGAGCACACACCCACCTCAGACTACAAAAAGCCCAAAGCTTAATTGGGAGCGCAAAGAACAAACACCGCGTGCGGCAGTGTGGCTGCTGGGTGCGACGGCCGGGCTGACCCCCCTGCAGCGACCGTCCCCAGGTGAGTCCCCTCCTCCTCTATTGATGTCTGTCTTTCCCACGTGCAGCCTCCGTGGAAAGGAAACCAAATTACAAATTGCCTTTTTTTTTTTTTTTTAAAAAAAAAGCTCATCTGCCATCGAACTCACCCAGTTACAATAATCTTTTTGATTGCAATTTAAGGTAGGTCTGACAGCTAAAAGAAAATAACTTTAAAAAGCCCCCCTGGGGCTGTGCAGCTCTGCAATTTTGGAAATGGGTACCAGGGAGAAATCTGTAACTCTCCGACTGCCACAGGCCACAGTCACCTCTGGGTTGTACGTGGCAGGTCTCAGCCTCGATAGCCGAATTTTGCGCCATTGTGATGGGGACAAGGCTCTGCTGGTTGGAGATTTCAAGTTGCTGAGGAGTTTCTGAACGAGGCGTCGCAGCAGATGGAACGCGGCAGGTCTGACATTGCCGCGTAGCCAGGAAGGATGAGTCATGCGCTTAGCACAGCGATTCCTGAAACCGCGGTTTCCCCCCCCAAAAAATAAGCAAAAAGGGATCAAATTAATTTTGATTAATAAGGAGCCCCTCCTTGTCTCAAAGGACGGTCTGTTGCTTGTCTGCTTTCCATGCGCTGTGAAGTTCACCGTAGAAAAAAATCAGGTGCTGACTAGAACATCTGAAAGCTCATTGTATCTAACCCCACATTATTGTTCTTATTAATACAACCCATTAACGAGCGCAGCAGCAACGACAAAGCAAAACCCCCGCACCAGGCGGCCGCTGTGGTTAGCACGCTGCCTGCTCTGCGCTGTGGCTGAGGTCGTGACGCTTTGCTTCTTGGACGGCGGGAATCAAGCTCAGATTTCGGCTGAGCTGCTGTCTGGGCTGGAGCCAGATGGGGATGGGGATGGGGACAGGGGACGGGGACAAGGAAAACCCCTTGTGGGGCTGTTGCCGCCAGAGACTTTGCCTTGTAGAACCATGGCCTGGGAGCAGCCTCTGATTTGCCCAGTGCTATATGATGCACATGAGCAGAAAAATGATGGTATGAGAGGCCTTCCCTTTCAAAAGACCTACCCAACACCATTCGCATATGCGTGGTTATGGCCAGTCTTAATTTCTGCGTCTTTTATTTATGTGTGGTAGATCTGATTTATAGGTGTTGTACAGGTGGTTCCTTGCAGTCTGCTCACACGTTTTTACCGGTGTAAATTCTGCACCGACCTGTAGCGTTAGTATGCTGTGGCTATTGCCTTGGTTGTCTGCTTTGAAAAGAAGTCAAATAAAAAAATACACATATTTTGAGTTTTCTGCATCAGAAATTCAACCAGTATGCACAGGGTGCAGGTGGCATCATTAAAAGCCAAGTGCTAAATTTATACCTGTGCTTGAAACTCTAGGGACCTGCGTAATTCTGGGTGTAGTTCTGTCTCTTGATAGAACACTTAAAAACTAAGAGCACATATTTATGACTGGTTTTATTTCTTCAATCTACTTTTAAACAAAAACTCTGTGTCTAGAACTAATGTTCCTTTATTGCAAAGATCTCATGATGCCAACCTTGCTCCGAAACAATTCAGATTCATTAAAGCTGCTGCATGAAGATAAAAACTGGAAGGATTTGCCCCCAGTCTGTGGTCTCTGAATGCAATGATTTCTAAATCTAATAAATTTCTAAATAAAGTGAAAAACATTAGGAAGAAGGTTTTCACTTTAAGGGTGGTAAGGCGCTGGAACAGGTTGCCCAGAGAGGTTGTTGAGGCCCCAACCCTGGAGGCATTCAAGGCCAGGCTGGACGTGGCCTTGGGCAGCCTGGTCTAGTGGGAGGTGTCCCTGCCTATGGCAGGGGGGTTGGAACTCGGTGATCTTCAAGGTCCTTTCCAACCTAAACCATTCTATGATTCTATGATTCTAAATAGATGAAAACAACTGCATTGCACTTTTTTGAACAGATTCCAAAGCCCTGCAAATATTCGCCGCAAGCGTTCGCTTCAGCACTGAGAGCGGGGGAAGGGATCAAAGGCAGTTTGGGCCAGAGGGTGCCACAAACACCGGGACGCAGCTGCAGGCACACTCACCGTCCCTAAAAGTAGCCATTTACGGTCAACTGGCTTTGCTGACGAAGTTGCTAACGCAGCTAACCCTGAGGCAGGCTGGGGAGGCGAACGGCACGCTGCCCCAAATAATACTGCGGAAGGTGTTTTCAGTCAGGTGTGGTGAGAGGTTTGGCTCTGCGCGGCAACCTCTGGGTTGCATGACCTGCTTTTGAAGGCGACGACGTCTGGAGGAAAGGTCTGCGCTAACTGGAGGTCCAAGGTAGCGCCCACGGGACCCACCTCGCGCTGTCCCCTGGCTTTGTCCCCAGGTACTAGCACAGGCGGGCTGGTGCGGAGCGTGTTGAAGACTTAGGAGTGTGTGACTCGCGATGAGCCCACCAGGCTCAGCTACCTTTTGTGGCGGCAGACTGACTCGAAAAACAATCTGCAGCAGGAAAAAGCAGTATTTTCTTGTTTACTGGGGCATAATGATCTGCTTTGCAGGCCAACAGCAATAAGCATCGTGCTTAAACTCACAGATAAGAAAGAGATGCTGCAGAGAGAGATTATCAGTCGCTGCAGAGAGAGATTATCAGTCGCTGCAGAGGATGCAAATATTTTAACACTGCAAACTGATACTAAAGGCAGGTACTTTTCCTTGTTAGTTGCCAGACGATTTAAGAGACACGTTTCATTTATTCTCACGAATCTTGGAAGATATGGTGCTTTCAGATGACTTTCTATTTTAATGTGTGCACGGGGGACTCTACATCTTATTAAAAATGAGATCGCAGTGACTTTAGTACGTCAAAGGACTTAATCAGCACGGTGCCATAGAGAAGCCGAAGACATAATGTAGGCTAAATGTAAATTTGTAAAATGGAAACATCTAAATAATTCAAACCAGCGACATCAATCTCTATGTGGTTTGTTTGTCTCCCGTCTGGACTCATTTCAAAGAGTTGAGGTTTTTATTAAAAGAAGAAGAAGAAAGAAAAGAGTCACAGTTCTACTTCACAGCTGGTTTGAATCAGTTGTTTTCCCCCCATCTTTCCTCTCCCTAGGTTACAGTGTCTTCTTCAAGACCGAGGAAAGATCTGGCTGAAGATGGCAGTTGCAAGCATAGTGAGTATACAGCCATGGTGCTATGTAATCTTCCTTTTTCTTCCCCCCCCACCCCTTTGCCTCCACCATTTTTCTGCCGCTTGAGAGCCGACGGTGCCATCCCACCACAGCAGTAATACAAAACCTTCTTCCCCACCTCGTTCCAAGTTGGGGATTTTGGATTTTGTTATGTATTTGAAGCTGCCAAACCACCAGTGTTTTAAGTGACCTGGCAGATATAATGCTCTCACCACCTGCCATTTTAATAACTGAGGTTGGCTGGTGGCTGTGAACTGCTCTTTTGTAAAGAGTTTTTTACTCAACAGGTCATTTTTATAAGTCTCTGCTGTGCCACATGCTTCAAGCAGTCTGGAACGTGCCGTGTTTCGCTGGCAGCCTTTGCCCGTTCCCATCTAAAATGGATTATACTGGGGATCTTCAACTGCGTCTGGTGGAAAGGGTGGGATTTATGCTTTACTGAGCCACCTCTCAACATAAATTTGCCTCCTGTCCCATTATAGGCCACCCACCCTGTCAAGACCAGCCTGGATTACTACAGGAATGACAGCGCGGTGCTGTCCCTGTATGGAAACCTGGTGAACGGCACAGACTTCGCGTGCGACAAAAGGCAGGTCAGGCAGTTTGCTCGAGCCTTCCTGCCGGTGTTTTTCTGGCTCATCTTCTCTGTGGGCACAGTGGGAAATGCCTTGGTCGTGCTCGTCTATTGCAAATACCGCTTCAGGAGGAGCATGACCGATCGGTACCTGCTGCACTTGGCCATTGCGGACCTGCTCCTTCTCTTCACCCTCCCTTTCTGGGCCAAGGCTGCCTCTGACGGCTGGATCTTCAGGAACTTCATGTGCAAAGTCGTCAACAGCATGTATAAGATCAACTTCTACAGCTGCAGCTTGTTTCTAACCTGCATCAGCTTTGACAGGTACATCACTATTGTCCAGGCGACGAAAGCTAAGACTTCTAAGCGAAGGCGGCTCCTGCGCAGCAAACTCATGTGCTTGGCCGTCTGGCTGACGTCCGTGAGCCTGTGCATCCCAGAAATCATGTACAGCCAAAGCACGCGGGTAGGTGATGTAACAGTTTGCAAAATTACGTACCCGCCAAATGTCAGCATGGTCTTCAGGGTTACTGTCCTGGCCTTGAAAGTCACAATCGGATTCTTCCTCCCACTCGTTGTCATGGTTATTTGTTACGCCCTTATCATCAACACCCTCCTCCAAGCCAAGAGATCCCAAAAGCAGAAGTCCCTGAAGATCATCACCATGATCATCACCGCTTTCCTCCTCTCTCAGTTCCCGTACAATGTTCTTTTGCTGGTCAGAGCCATCAACGCTTACACAGGGGTGGTGTACAGCTGTCAGGCTGCCGACCGGCTGGACATCGGGCTGCAGGTCACCCAGAGCATCGCCTTCCTCCACAGCTGCCTCAACCCCTTCCTCTACGTCTTTGCTGGGGAGCGGTTCAGGATGGCGCTGCGCAGGGTCATGCAGAGCAGTGGCTGCTGCCGGAGCGGGGGCCAAGAGCAGTGCTCCTCCGCCTATGACAGCCAGGAGCACAGCTCAAACTGGTCCTTTGCCATGCTGGGCAGGCGGCGGGTGAGGAGCTCGCTGACCCTCAGCACCCATTTGACCTCCTCGGTTATGCCCCCTCCTTGCCAAGTCCTCTTGTAAGGTAGTCCCACTGTCTCCCCTCTGGAGGAGCACCAAACTCTTTGGAAACCATCTGTATACCTCAAAGCCTGTCTCAGAGGAGGAGGGAGGGCTGGGGGCTCCTTGCCCGCCCCATCCTCGCCGTGTGGGACCCAACTGGGGCTTGCTGGCTGAAAGGAAGGGAAACCTTTGGCACAGGGCAGCAAAATGGAGCCACGCTTGTTGCAAGCAGAACTGATAGAGGATAAAAGTTATTTTTGTGACAGCTGTAAATACCCGGCCCATCTGCAGCCCAGACCACAATCTGAAATAACAAGCTTCATGGGGAGGCGATAACCATAAAATCATAGAAGATTGGCCCAGCGACGGCAGCAGCAGAGGCAGGTGAAGGGGTGTGAACCACCATCCCATCCAAAGGAAGCAGCAAGAGGGGGTTCAGCCTCCGTTTGCTGTCCAGCCGGGGTCTCCCGTGGAGGTGACCAGGTTTGGGAGCCCTTCTCGCACCTACACCAGATCGCCTCCGCTGTGAAGGAGAACAGCCTTTAGCTCCTCCGCTGGTTTATTGCAGCAGGCAAATGCTGCTCTTGGTGCCTGCGTGGGCAGTTTGTGTTGCAAAGGAAAGCTCATCGTTCATGTTCATAAAAATGATCATCACAGTCATTTCAGAAATAGGTCTCTCTTTCTCCTATATTTTAGCTGTGTGATGTAAGGTGAAATTAGGTGCAATTTATTTGCTATGGCCTCTATTGTGATACTGGCACTTTGCGCGGTCCCTGCTCTGACAAATTGCACCTTGCAATAAAAATTCGGGGACATTAGAGACGCTGAGTTGCCTGTCCTGGAGATATTTGCCATACTGTGGTGCATAGCCATTGTAAAACCCAAAAAAACCAAACCCATGGTTCAACAGACTGCCGGTTAAGCGCTGATATCTTTGCTAAAGGTGAGGAAATATATTTAGCCTGGGGCCAGTAAGACAGAGAGTAATTAAGTGTCAAACCTAACATTAACAAAATTTGGATTGAGGCTGCAGGTTGGTGGAGGCAGCGGTTCCCAAAAACGATATGCTGTAATGTATCCCGCAATTTCTATAGGGCTTTTGGTGCACCGGTGTTGGTGCCGTAATGGTGCCTGAGGCCTCAGGGCACCGCGTGGCCATTCCCCCCCTCGCTCGTCCCCTCCCGGGGACACAGCATCGCCTGTCCTGCCTGACCATAACCTGCACCTCCCAGTCCTCAGTCGCCAAGTTGTAGTGCTCAGGGGGCTTTCTTTTAAATAATCACATTTAAACTTTTATTTCTTACAGGAAGAAAGTGTTTTCATTGTGCGTTAATCATTAAAGCGTGTCGATAAACACGAGCTTTCTGCAAGGTTTGCCGCTGCTCTTCTAGCTAATAGGGTATATCCAAGCAGATGGGTTTCTAGTTTCATATACATTTATGAGGATTTTTTTTGGTACTTTTTTACCTTTTCCTTAGAGAAAAAAATTATGAAAGACATATGTATTTTTTACTACATGTGTAAGAAGGCTTCGGGGGTTCTTTGTTGAGCTCAGTGCGAACGGAAGCTGAAATTCTGTTAAATAAAGGCACAGCCACATACAGCGAGGGGATGAACTGGTTGTTTCTCGCCCACGTGTCCTTCCCATGTTTGGATCCGTATGCATAACCTGTTTCCAATGACGGGATTTATCCCTTCCGAAAAAGGCCAGAGGAAAGCTTTGCTACCGGGCTTTACTATGCGTGTCTAACCCTTGGGGTGTGGAAGCCGCAGCTGAGGACCCCGGAGGCAGCGCCGGAGTGGGTTTCGGCTCCGGAGGCGATGGGTGGGGTGCAGTTTTGGGAGGGAGGGCAGGTTTCGGAGGGCGTGGGAAGAGGGAGTGCGCTGGGGGCAGATGCTTCCCTGCGGCAGCTGAGCCCCACCACCCTTTCCCAGGGATGGGGATGAGGGTGTTCCTAACCCAGGGGGTCCTCCCAGCCCCAAAAGACCCCTCGTGTCATAAAAACAAACAAACAAGCAAGCATGCAAACCTTAGCTGCTGCTGACCCGCCATTCTGCCTGGTGGCCTCAAGCTCCTCTTCCCTGCCCAGCCTCCTGCCGGCCCCGGGAACTCGCATTTCGGGGCCTTCTGCACGAAGGTAAAAGCTTCTCTGCTCTGTGAAATGTGGTGGGAAATTTTCATGCTTGGTCAGAGAGTGAAACTGTTGAGGGAGGCGAAGCGGCGATGAACTTTCAGCAGTTTGGGGCGTCAGGGTCATCCCTGGGTCACGCACGTCCCGTTCTGAGTCAGGATGCTCCTCGCCACATTGCAGGGGGAAGCCGGGGGACCAGACCCTCCCTGGGGTGGTTTTTCCCTCATGGGTTCTGTCCTGACGGGGCTGCCTGTGGTCTAGCAGCTGCTGGTGGCTTCCCAGGCTGCCAGTACCCCCCAAGCTCGAGGGGAAGCTGCCTCCCTGCTGCCCCGCCAGATGCAGCCTCCTCCCTGGCAGGGTCCCTCACCGCCAGCCACCACACAGCAGGGACTTGATCACGGAGGCGCCTGCTGCCATTGCCCTCTCCTCCATTCTGCCGGGGGTCTCTGTCCCCCAGCAGCACAAGTCCTTGCAGCCAAGCCCTCCCAGGGCTCCTTTGTCCCTCTACCCTGAGGTTTTAGCTGGATTTATCCCACTAAAATCCCTCTCGTGCCTCCCTAGGGTGTTCCCAGCCTTCAGCCGACACCGTCTCCCCAAAGGGCAGGTTTCCCGAAGGCGAGGGGTATTGCTTCCCCTGCCCCACAGCACCTCATGCCTCCCATGGGACATGGGATGCTGCCCGTGCCTTACCCACAGCTCCAGCAGGACAGTCACTGAGAAGTTCTGGGAGAGGCCTGAGATCTTCCATGGCTCCCCTCTGCTCTCTTTACGGCCATTTTTTTCCCAGATGTTCCCAGTTTTGGGTTGCAAGTCTCCTCTGCTGTCCCTTTTCTTTGAAGGAGAAGGTCGGCTTGTCTCTGCCCTGAGCGTTGTTGCATCTTCACCCTGAGACCCTTCAACTCCTAGTCCCCACCTCAGACTTCAGGGAGCCAGAAGTGTGCCAGGACCCCGGATTTCATCCCAGCAGGAACCTTGCCAGACCTGCCCACTGGCCTAACACCCCCCAAACTATGCAAAAGCTGGGTGCCACGCTGTAGCAGGGACAGCCACAGCAGCAGCTTCGGGTTGTGATTGATTTGCTACGGTGAAGGTCTCAGAGGTAGCTGCGACCGCGGTGCAGGCAGTCACGTAGCATGGCGCCAGCCTGCTTGTGGTACAAGGAGAGGAAGTTGGGAGAGCTGATGAGAAACTTTCACTCTTAGCAGGCAAACCCGCCTAACTGATCATAGAATCGTTTTGGCTGGAAGAGACCTTTAAGATCATTGAGTCCAACGGTAAACCTAACACTGCCAAGTCCACCACTAAACCATGTCCCTAAGCACCACATCTACAGGTCTTTGAAATACCTCCAGGGATGGTGTCTCAACCACTTCCCTGGGCAGCCTGTTCCAATGCTTTGCAACCCTTTTGGTCAATAAATTTTTCCTTAAATTGCCAATCTAAACCTCCCCTGGCACAACTTGAGGCCATTTCCTCTTGTCCTATTGCATGTTACTTGGGAGAAGAGACTGACAACCACCTCGCTACAACCTCCTTTCAGGTAGTTGCAGAGAGCAATAAGGTCTGCCCTCAGCCTCCTTTTCTCCAGGCTAAACCACCCCACCTCCCTCAGCTGCTCCTCATAAGTCTTGTGCTCCAGACCCCTCACCAGCTCCGTTACCCTCCTCTGGACACGCTCCAGCACCTCAATGTCTTCCTTGTAGTGGGGGGCCCAAACTGAACATAGTATGATGGCTGCTCCTGCCTGAAACATAGATGGGCTTTATAGACGCACCTCTTCCAGAGAGCAGAAAAACAATGGACAAGTGTGAAAGAATGGCAATGGGTGCTGCAAGCATCGCTGTAGATGACAGCAGTAGATAAAGCAGCCCAAGTGTAATCATCCCCAAAACAAAACCATTGATCTGAGTTCAGTATATGCAAACTCACCATCTCCAATTATGATCTGGATCAATTATCCATCATTTAACTGACCAGACACCTAGTCCCATCACCCCTGTGTGCTGCCTGTTTTTTCCAAGCCTCCCGGGCCATATGCCTCTTGAAACCGTATATTTGGACTTCAGAGCATCCCAGTGACATTTCAAGGGCTAACAGAGAGGATACTGCTGTCTCATGGCAGCTTCACATGATCCCCACAGCAGAACGTCGTACTGGGTGTGCCAAGGCCAGTTCTTAAGGTGGGTTTAGGCAGCACTAGGGCTGGGAAAGCCTTGCCCCTAGCGCCAAAGAAGGGAGGAGATATTGTCCAGTATGGCTGAACGTGGATTACTGGAGATGTACACAAAGGGTTTCGACAGCTACAGCCTCCCCCGCAGAGCTGTTGTACAGCAAGGTATGGTGGCTTACACTGTATTGCAGGTCCTGCGTACTGCGGGCTAGGCTGCAGAGCTGGAGACTCTGTCCTAGCGAGAAGCCTCCGAGTGTGGAGCTGGGGCTGGTGCTCCTGCTGGAGCATGGGGACGGAAGCGTTGCAGCCTCCACCCCAGCAGGAAAATCCTGTGAGGAAACAGAAGTAATGGATAAAAGAACCAATGACTGGTTGTGATGGTTCCCATTGTCCTCCTGACCACATTTGGATGGCCCCAGGAGCTGAGACGAGCCTACGCATCTACCATGTGCCCCGGTGCTGGGACTACAGATGCAAACTCAGAGGTGACAGGTGAAGAGAGCCCCAACTCACACAGGGCTTCTTTCCCTTCCACAGCTGTCCAACATAACCCAGGTGTACAGACCCGGCCAGGACCTGGGGAAAACCAGACAGGAGCCCTAAGCTGAAGGACAATGCTGCTCGGTGTCGTGGACGACAGTGAGTGCAATTGCTGTCCTCGGGGTGGCTTTGTTTTTGCTCTGTTGTACTGTACAGATGTGACCTTTCTCCACCAGCATGACAAACTATTTTCTATTTTCCTTATTTTCTAATATTTTTTCCTGCTTACAAGATCACACAATCATCTGATTTATCTTCCAGTCAAAGCTGTCTCTATGAAGCAGAAAAGGGACACACACTCTCAATGATATAGAATTTTATTTTTTAATTCCTGAGGTTAAAAAAGGAAAAAAAGCATCAAGAAACATTCCAGTACACAACCGTCTCCATCTCTGTAACTGTACAGACGCTGGTATACATAAACCTCTTTTTCTCCCATCTGGAGTGTGAAGTTTGATGTGAATGGGGTTTGCAATTCTTTGGCAGTTAAGACCAAAAGATGCTTCTGAACAAGTTACAATCTCAGTGACTGAGCAGAATTGAAACTATAGTGCAATTTCAATTTTAAAAAAGGAGCAAAGTCAGGCTTCTGTAGCTTTGCTATTTTGTAACGTGGTACACTCTCGTGCAATACATCTCAGTGATTTTTCATAAAGCAACATTGAGTAACATTGAGTAAAGGAACACTGTCGTTTTCTTAAAGCAACTACGTTCTTTCCTTCGCATAAACCTCTGCATAACAAAAAAAAATATTACCCTCCATTGTTCCAGCACCCAGGGAAAACACCCAAGGGCTTATGCTGACCACAAGGTAGACCCTCTTTGTCCCATGAGTGTGACATCCCCTTAAATCAATTTCATGATCGATTTCAAATACTTAACTGCATTGCTGGGGATGGTCAGCTAATAAAAGGCCTAATTAAAAAAGTGAGCTGAGAATCTGTAGGTAAACAGATTTATGAGTGACCCTGGCACAGCTCACGCGAACAAGCGCTTTGTGAATGGGAGTATAAGGTGCTTGAACAAAATCGTCTCTGGTACAAACCTACACTTGTGCTGAGTCCTTTATTGCGTTTCTGTGGCTCCAGTAATAAAGTGCCTGGGACATTTAAACAAAAGGTCAGTACTAATGACAGGTTCTTTACTGTCTTCTCTGCACAGCCTCTGAGGTGGAAGAGACTCCCTCTTCTAGGTGACATGATGGGATTCCTGTTCTTGAACAGTTGATTTGAACTGTTGCGCTCCTGTCCACTTGTTGTACCTTACCAGTTTGAGTATTTCCTCTTTTTAAACTTTTTCTCCTTCCTAAATACTCTCCTTGGTTAGAAGCAAACCTTTTCATCTTTAAAGTACAGGTTCTGGCTTCCACTCTTAATCCTCTTTCAGAGAGCAAAAAAGCCACAAAACTACTCTCATGGGGCAGGAAAACCTGAAGAAAAGGTACCATAAAGACTCAAATGCTAAAAAAACCCTGATGCAGTGGGCTTTTTTTCCACTCCTCCCAAACAAACGTTTCAGCCAGGACTGTCTACATGGAAGACTTGCAGGGAAAAATCTAGCTTACTGGATAGAGCCAATTACTTCAAGAGTTACATAAAGAGTGGCTTAAAAGTATTTGCCATGGGATGAAAAAATGTTAAGAACTGGGATGCAGAGAGGAAATCCAGAGGGAAGTCTGTCAAATAAATTTGAATGGAGATATTTCAAATACTTCTGAGCAGAGATGTCATATTTTGGCCTAAGATATTTGACAGTGTCCCTTTACCTTACATTTGGCATTTTAAGAAAGATATCCTAGTAAGATTAGTATTCTAACTAAAACAACAGCAAAATGCTTTAAAAAACCACACCTAAAAGCTTAAAGGAAATCTGCAGCAGACTTCAGTAACAGCCTGGTAAAATTGCATAGCATATGGTACACAGTACTCCATTTTTAAGCAATAAATAATCTCTTCTTGCCTAATTAAATATAAAACATAGCTTCAACACTGAAATATGCCATAATTCATGAACTGATCCGTATGCCATTTTATTGCCTGTTTATTGCCAGCTTCAGTCTCTTGCCCATCTCGTTTTCATGCACACAGCCGGGTAGGGGTTTAACTGCATTGCAGCCTGTTCCCTCAGGAAGGGGGAGCAACCCAGGCTGCACCTCCCACTGACCCCTCTGCCTGGCAGAGGCTGGGAAGCCCACCACCAATACTGGGAAGAGGCATCTGAAGGGAAGGGAAAGCTATCGAGGAGCCAGATGAGCCAGACACCTAAAATCTATGTGGCTCCATGAAAAGTAGTCATTCTTTCACAATCTTTTTCAAGATCACTGTATTTATACATCGTTAATAACCGGAATGAACGATTAGCAACCTTTAGCTTTATCTGCGGTATTCTTTTCTTTCCTATGATCAGAAATTTCCCTCTACCTCAGCTGTTACTATGTAAACATCCAACACTTGTCTTGTGATCTCCATCTTTTAAATAACCAGCCTTCTGGTGTAGGTGATCCCTTATGGGTAATGGATCAGAGCAGCAACACATGAACACCAGCTGGATTCTCCTGGCTTCCTTCCCTAGTCAAGCTGATATCTCCAATTCCTTGACCTTGTTTTTTACATTTACAAGTTTGCCCCTTTCCCCTCCCCTAAATAATTTGCTTCCGTTTGTGCTTGCCCTTTTTTCCTCCTTCCCCTCATGTTTTATTTCCTGTCTCCCACCATGACCCTTGTTTACCAGCTACAGTTGCCACCAGGAGTCTACAGGGTTCCTGGCAGGGCGTGCTGGTCTTCTACCAACTGCTGCACTAAAGTTTTCCAGGTCTGTCTGAGGTTTCCTTGGGAGAACAATAACGTGAGAAATCAGACACACCTAAAATGATGAGGAGGGCTGTTTGGGAGAAAGAGCTTTTCTCCTTTCTCCCACCAAACGTTTTGCCTTTGCATCAGATGACAGGAGTTTGAAACTGAAAAAATCTGCTTTCAGATATTTTGACAAAAAGTTGAAATTCTATACAGAAAGCAGACAGTTTGCATGGAAATTTTGTATAAATGAGAACCCAGTCTTCCCTTAAAAGGCAGTGTTTACAGCCAGCTCTGTCCCCAAATCTGAGATGGGAAGTTAGCAGTTGGCTAGGACAACTGCAAGGGTTAGGAAAGGGGCAAAATACTCATCAGAGAGCTCATCAGGGCTGGATATGCATTTGGTTTTGGATGGACTTTTTGAGACCGATTCAAACATTATTGCTACCTTCCACATGGTCTAGAGAGAGGGAGACTGCCAACCTCCTCAGAAACTACGTTTTCCTGTGAATGCTGATGACTAAGGTGCTAAAGCAGGAAAAGGCAATGCTCCTCTTCCTAATATCACACAGTGAGCAGTACTTCATTCTACAAATGATACTGCTGATTCTGCCACTGGTACTCACCATAAAAGCTGATTTCAGTGGACCGACTTACAGAGTACGGTGAGCAAAAGTGAAGGGAGTTGCTGCTTTGTGCTGTATTGTTTTATAACGGGTATTCAGTACCAAAGCATTTGTAAAAGCCAGTTAAGACTTACCAAATCTTAGCCCAAAATGTAAAAAAACCCCTATGTTTGCTGCTTATAAAACTTGGAAAAGGTAAAAAATTCTAGATGGATTACAATATATGCCTGTGAAGACTGAAGTATTGCATAGTTGTTGTTCTGACTCTAAAAGCATTAGAGCAGAACAGAAATGGTTGTTTATTCCTCAGTGAAGAGGTCAACAAAAATACAAATTTTTCTTTAAATTTCCTTTTGAAGGATATTTTTGGAAGAAAAGTAATTCAATTTTCAGTAGAGAATTTCAGTTTGCATTTAGACACCCCCACGCTTATTTTTCTCCCCACTGAAAAAAATTTGATTATTATTGACCTGTTAAATCAAACAACATGGCTTTTCAGCAATCTGTACACAGTACAGAACCATTAGTGTTCCTAAAAAGGCTTCCGGTTTTTAGTGTATACATATTCTCTAAGTGCATTATAACTATTGCATAGTTTCAAAATCTTCAAACACAGTGGTAATCATAATGCTTACATGTACATAAATAATAGCATTTCTTAAAAATTTAATTAAAAATAACACAGTATAGTCAAGGCTATGGAAAATCACTTCCATCATAGATGACAGGTCGCTCGACAGCCAAGTGATAAAACACTCTTTTTGAGATAAATCTGTCAAGGAAAACAAGAGAGCAAGATGATCACGTTAGCAGAAGTCAATGAGACAGGAAGCCTTAAAAGTGAATTGAGTCTTTCAGTTTATACTAAGGCAAAAATCTGACTGGTGTTAAGAAGTATGCCTGTGCAAGGGCTGTCAGGTCTGTTGTTAATAAGATGACAATCCTGACTACACTCTCTTGGAAAGAGTAACAAATTACTTGTTTACTTCTGTTTACCTTCCCAGAGGTTGAGACAGAAAAGTGGAATTCTGCTATGGGGGGAGAAAAAAACTCAAACAAGAACAAGAACCAGAACTCAGCCTGAAGATCTTTCAGCAAGCTGGAACCAATTTCTCATACTTATTTCTGAATGACAGAATAACGGTATGTCCAATCAGTTCCACAGTCTGTAAAACCAAGCTTATTTCACCTTTTACAGCCAGCTAAGACCTACCTAGAGAATGTGTTGTCAAATATCAGCGTGTAGATTCCAGAGTTTCTGACTTTCACCTGTCCTCTGATAGTTTCCTTATGAGAGTTGCAGCGGGTCATAGGAATAAGAACCTGGAATTCAACACAAATCAAAATAAAACTTGCTATTTGCCCTATAAATTGCATTTGCTTTCAGAAAAATATTTAGACTTGAGCCATCTTGAAGTTCCCAAAGTGCATATGTGCCTGCAAAACTATTTATTTTCACTGATTAGCATTAAAAATTCACCCAACTAAAATCTCACAGCGAGACATCTGTTTTCCTTTGATAACCTCTTTACAGCATTAAGCTATGTCTATAAATCTCTACTTCAGAGACAGAATCAAATCCTGATCTTTTTAATCTTAATCTGAGCAAGTTTACTAACATCAGCAGTGGTACATTAAATCTATACAAATACATCCAAGGCAGGATTTAGTTAAATACGTGTTTCAATATATGCTTTTAAAATCCCTGTATTATAAAATAAGCTTTCTTAGAAGATCTTAATTGTTTATCTTATCTAAGCTTACAGCAAAAGTGTGTGTAACCATCTATCTTGCTGTAAAACCCTAGCAGAGACAGTTGTCAGAACAGCAGCAGACATAGATCAAGGATGACCCTATACAACCCAAAGCTATATGGAGTAGATATATCAAGACAAAAGCAACACGCACTCTTCATTCGGCTTTCAGATTAAGAAGAAAAGATTTCACATGGAGTCAGTAACCGTGGAGTGAATTAATGCATACTATGTAAATGTGTTATTCTCCCAGTGAAATCACAGCCTTAGAGCTCCCCCTACCACAGTGGGTTAAACCAACAGCTGCCTTGTCTTCATTAAAACTTTGCAATTAGCTGAGGAACATAGATTCATTTAATCCATAATCCTCATGAAATATGGACAGCGCATATAAAAACTGGTACCTTGGGCACTGGCAAAGACATTTTGCACACCATCAAGGCACTTCAGTATATGTTTCACTGTTAGAAATGCAGATAACCCTATCAATTTGTCTCCTTGTAGCTTCTGCATAAGAGCCTGGCAACATCAGTCTTTAGCAGCTTATACATTAAGTAATATTGAGGAGGGAAAAAAGAAGAATTTTGCAGGCTTGGAGTTTTATTTTTGCTTAATGATAGTGGGTGAATTTCAGATGCGACCGATAGAAGCTACAGTGCTTTTCAACTCAACTTTTGCAGGCAATATTAAAGAATTAAAGATATAGTTCTGCCTTCAGGAGAACTGTAGCTTAATTGGAAAAACAAGTCCTTAATGCAATAGCAACTGGCACTCTTGTGGAGACCTGGCAATACTTGCTGATTCCTCTAGGCGGCTGACTATAGTGTACTACAATCTCTAAGGTAGTAACGAAACAAAGGCCTTACTTTGCACTGATCCAGTGGTGTGTCTTCCGATTCTTGGTAGACAACGCTGAAGGATATGCTTTTAGGGTCTGATGAAAAGATCCAGCTAATTGTTAGTCCCATCTCTGTAACGGTGATGGGAATGATACTGTAGGTGCTGGATTTAATGAATAGCTCTCTGTTGCTTTCCCCAAAATTTAAGATCTCTTCCACTGTAAGGGGTAATTTGATCCTGTGAGGGAGTAAAATACAGTTATTTGAAGAGATTCAAAGTGATTAATCGGACAGAAACAATAACCATTGCTTTCTATTTTCCATCTATTTGAGGCAGACTCCACAGCAACTTTGGGCCAGGTCGACAAGATGCAGGAAAATTCAGCCTTGAATGGAGGCAAGAACTACACAAAAGATGACTGATATCAAGCAATTTCACTGCTCTGGCAAATGTGGATGTTATTCACTTATTTATTTCATTTTGACTAGAAAAATCTAGTGCTTGAATAAAGCTTTGTCAAGTTACTACGATAAAAAAAAGAGTCTGCTGCCCTCTACTGTTCTTTTTAAACACAAATTTAAACATACAGTAGTCACCTAATTTATCCACATTTCTAGATATCACTCGTTTAGAAAATAGGGATTGGGAGCACAGAGGGGACAGATGGCAAGTGAACAGCAGCTCTGCCTAGATCCTCTGAAGCACCTAATGCTACAGAGGTGTAATGGTCTGTTTTACCCAAGCAAGCTGCATAAAAGCTGACTCAAAGTACTTCCAATTAAAAAGGAAGTTCTTAGCACCTAGATAATCCTGAGTCCTGAAGCATCATATTAGCCTACCTCATTCTGATATCTATTTCAGATTGCAAACTGTGAGACCCTTAAACAGGATAATGCTACTTGATTTCTTCAGGGGAAACTTGTATTTTCTAAGAGCCGTGGATCTCACCTACATTACTCTAACAAAAACTGCCATATCGCTTTTTAGGCCAAATAAATTGTTTCCAAATCAATGAGATCACAGTAAATCACAGTACTGTGATTTGTTTGTCAGCAGCTATCAAAAATAGGAGATATCAGACAGTCACCATGATGATTTGGTGTTCTAGAGTAAAGAGGAGTTCAGTTTCCAACCATGACTACACAGTGGTTAGGGATCACAGATGATTTATTATGATAACTATTGTACTCTGGCCAGAGAGGAAGCTTTATATGAAGTTTTGCTTACCTTGTTACTTTTTCCTCTTAGCTGGAGTGTCTCAGGTGATCTTTGATTTTAATAAACTAACGATCACTCCTGGTTTTGCTCTACAGCCCAGTTGTGATTTTAATTACTCCCTCATTTATCTGGTTCTCCAAAGAGCAGCAACAAGGTTGAAACATGGACTAATTTATCTCCCTGCAGTCAAAAGTTTAAAACTTTCCCCATAACTAAGCCAAAATTGCAAACCTAGGCTTAAGGGGAGAGTGAACAAAGGGGAATTTCTGCAAGTCACAGGCATTTTCATATGTTAAGATTTCCTTCTTGGCTATGCAAGTGACATGCTGTATCACTACTGCATGTAACTATTAATTTCAGAGCAGGATACATGCAGAGAATTGTGTGCACACAGTCCATGGAGGTTGAGCAGAGGCTTAGCTGAACATTTTATGCTTTGGTATATATCAACCAGAGCAGGCCAGACAGCTTCTGTGAGGCCACAAATAAATAATAGATACATGCCCCAAAAGGCAATGAATTCCCTCCCCATGACAAAGGTCTGACTAGCACCGCACTCCTTGACTTTCCTTTCCAGTTTCTTCCAGAGACTACTAGAACTACACAGCCTTCTCTCTAAGCCCCCTTTCTGTTCACAGCACCTCCTGCAATAAGAATAGGAAGGAAAGTTTTCTTTCTTATTCTCCATTGGCACGAAAGTTTTGCAGGACTGAAAAGAGAGGATCTGGCTCATTACTGCTGTTCTGCATAGTTGAGCTATACTCTGCTCCTCCTCAGACCAAATTCTACTGTGAGACACAAGTGATCCGCTCTTCCAGGAGTCTGCAAGACTTGTGCTCACAGAGCTGATATCTGAGCTCAACCTTTATTCTTTCAGCCTAGTAGTAATGAAATTGTTCTGCTTACATGATTTCTCCCGACTTCAAAAGGCATATCTCAGCATCTTGAGCAACTTGCCACTCTTCTGATTCATCATAGGTTGAAGAATTACACGTGCTGTTTCTAGGACAAGAAGAAAAAGGAAAGGCATGATTCCCTGAGCAGTATGTGGCCAAATACCATCTGCATGCTGATGTCTTCCTAAAAAGAAAACATTTTGATAGTCATGATGCCAAATCATAGAATTCTTACTTTGCACATTCTAGTGACAAAACTGCCTGGGCAAAACCGCAGCCCTGTTCTGCCAACCACTGTGCACAAATGTAAAACTGTTCCTATCCTGTTTTCCTGAGCTAAGAGGAATACATACGTCCAGAACATCTTTTCAACGGTCTTAAGATAAATTCCCTATTGAGATGCTGCCAGGTTTTAAACATTCCCTGGCAGGTGGAAATCTTAATGGAGGGCAGACACAAGCAAAACAGTCTGGACTTGTCCCTTAAACAAAGCATGCACAGGGATAGGACATTGGCGCTGGATGTAATCTGTGAGATATTTTACAAACATATTATCCAGTTCCTTACTCCAACAATGGTACATAAACCATATTTTAGCCATAGAATCACTACCATGTATTTTCTTTTCATACAAGAAATACCGGATGATTCAAACACAAATACATCAAAGAAGTTGTTACAGGACAACAAAGCAGGATGCCTCCTCCCCAACGTGATGTGTCCAGGAGAGCAGAGGAAGTAGATGGAAGAACCTGCCATCCACTCCTTACCTCAAAAAGGGTGCATGCTCTCAGTGAACACTGGAGCAGCACCAGCTATGAGTTACAGGGCTGGGACACAGAGAGAAGAATGAGTTTGAGAGTCAGTAAACAAATGCTGATAGTTTCCGAGTAAGTTAGAGGTTCTCTAACTGATATGTACTTTGCTTCCCCGCATCTCAGCACGTTGATAATTGAGACAATTAGGCTGCCGTTTCCAGAAAAATGTCAAGGATTTTTATATACAGGGAACCAACTTGTTGGTTCCTTCCAAAAGCCAGTGGACTCTAATAAAATATAATATCACTTTTATGTGCTTCTGAATCATGAAGTGTAATCATGTAGCAAGGGCATAATTGCCACACATTCTGTTGATCACTTATCAAGCCAATGCACAGTTTAGCATTTTCTTTTAAATCCTACAGGATCTTGCTCTACAAGCAGCACTGCTGAGTAGGAGAGCAGGAGAAAACATCTCCAGGTAACAGCAGCTTCAGCTGGTCATTAGCAGCATCTGAACACACTGTGTCAGCACATGCAACCATGTGTGACTTTAGTAGGGTGACACTATTGATCTGAACCAGGAAGAATTTACTGTTATGACTGCAAATTAAATTGCACCCACTGTCTACGTATTTCCTGAACTTATAAAGCACTTCTTTAGAGTCATACCACTACTGTTAATATTCTAAGGAGAAAGCTGCGAGCTGCAGGGAAAACTCAAATGTGTGAGTAAGTGCCAAAACCTGAGCCATAACCAAACATTACCTGACCACTGAAATGTAGGAATGACATAAGACATGTTGGTCCATAAATGTTCATACAACATCTATGCAAATATAATTAGATTGTTCACTACCTATCTTTGTACAATTAGATAAGAAAACTGATTCTTAAAAAAAAAACAAATCAGAAAACTAAATTATAGCTTGTAATCCTATAGATATATTTTGCTTGCACAGTATGAACAGCAACAGACTTCATGCTGTGATCCACAGAACTCTCCCTTCCCATTGTGATAGGTACACAGCCTTAATTTCACAGCCTTGAATTCATAAAGACCAAGAGAACGACAGGACTATGGTCTTCTCAGAAGTGATAAACTATGATTTATCATGCAATGCCATTAGAGTTCCTTTTAATTAATCCATTAACCTCACCTTTCTTTTGGGAGCCTGAAATGTAAATTAAATCCCAGGACCAATAAAATTTTCATGTTCTCCTTTAACACATGATTTCCTTTATTTCTGCTGCTGCTGCAACCTAACACATGGTTATGTGGTCAGCTTGCCACTCGGCTGCTCTAACCAATAAATTCACCGCACCTACTCCCTACAGGCTAACGGAGCACTAAGTGTCCTACTTTGTCTCTTAAATCCAAGTCCATTACAATCACAAAGCAAATCCTCTTTCTCCTTCTGATGTCCCATTGAGAACAATGGTCTAAACTAAGGTCTGGTAGCACGTGTGGAAAACACAAGAAACACAGTCTCATGATTTAACTGGAGCTCTCCTCCCCCTGACAAGAGAATTTATTCTTGCATGACCTATTCACACTAGGTGGCAGCGTTACGGCTGTTTCTGCAGCTTGCCAGGTCCCCAGCTTACAAATATGCACCCTCATGCATTAAAATCCAGACTGTTTCTCTTATTTTCTTTTAAAAACAAAATGAAGTGGGGCTGAAAAGCAGGAAGAACTGAAGCATGGAAAAGACA
This sequence comes from Anarhynchus alexandrinus, assembly GCA_008711295.1. Lineage (NCBI taxonomy): Eukaryota > Metazoa > Chordata > Aves > Charadriiformes > Charadriidae > Anarhynchus > Anarhynchus alexandrinus. The sequence continues at coordinate 3,013,115 of VUYV01000059.1, forward strand.
CTACACCAAGAAAACAACAACTGTGGTTGGTTCAGCAAATCCTTGAGACACATTGTCAGAGGCTGGTCGGATAGTTTGAAGAAGCATCACTTCACACTTGTCCTGTTCTTATGCTCTTCCTCAGGCGTCTGCTGTTGGTCATTGTCCCTCAGCTGAATCAACAGTGTGGCTGTTCTTATAGATGGAAAGCATTTCTTACAAACGATACTAGCATACTGTTGTGACCAATATCACAAACACCTTTGGGAGTTAGAAATAAGAAGTCCCTTTCAGAATTCAAACCTGAAAAAAGCCAGTTCAACTCTGCCCTCAATAATTTTCTGTTTTCAGAAGCACTTGAGCTCTGGTAGCTGTAGCTATGCACCTAATGTGTCGGCTTCACCTGGCTGAGCAGTAAAATCCCATAAGCCATCTGCCTGTCAGCAGCACAATGATTTCTGAAGATGACTTCAGTTGTCCAGGGCCAGAAGCTTACTGAAATGTGTGAAAGCCAGAAACCTGAAATGGAGAGTGGAGGCTGTACAAGGTCCCTTAGAGCTGCTTAGTCCAGCAAACACCTCTGCAAATGTCTCTAATGCCAAGAACCAACCAAAGGCGTTATGCTGGAGTGCACAAATGATTCCTCAGGCCTGCTGTCACCTAGCAGGTCAGACCCATCCCAGGCACCCTAACATAGTTATAAGCCTTCCTCTCCAGCCCAACAAAAAGAAAGAAAAAAAGAAAAAGGATGGCAAAGGATCAGAAGAAAGGATGCACAGACAGCCCTTGGTGTGGGCAAGAGGAGAAGCATGATTTGGGATGGAGCATGGGGTTTACACAGCTCACTGAGTTTTTAACAGGGTACAAGAGAAGTATCTTGCATGAAGGAGTATGTATGGGTGGGAGGGGGATGGAATGGTCATGGGAGGAGCCTGACATATGTAGGGATGGGAAAACATAACGTACACAGCTGATGAAAAAAATAGATGGACACGAAGATCCACCACTATGTGTTGTGGGTGGCCCACATATTGGTATGTAAGAAATCCCAGCCATTTCTCAGAAAAAAATGTGGGCTTTAGCTATACTACATCTTGTATGAGAAAAAAAACCCAAAAGAATTTGCCTGCCTTGAAACTACTTACACTCTCTGTAAGACCAGAGGCAACTGGTGCATACAGAGAAAGCAAGCTAGGGAAACAATCATGACAAAGGGATATTTCTGTGCTCCAAGGGACAACATGAAAAATCTTTTGAGATTTTTTTAGTGTTGTGATATGGAAGAGGTTTGGCAAAGGCTCTGAGATGATGACAGCTTTCAGTTGTCAATCAAATGCTGTGTTTGCAAGAGGTTCAGATAACAGGTTTCAAAATGAGCAATTTGGGATTACCAGGGTGCTTTCAAGTCCCCTCCCCAGCAGGAGACAGCAAACCGATGCCTATCAGAATCAACACTAGAAATACTGCCAAGCCGCTGCCCCAAAGATCGTTAAATACTGCACAGTGTATAGGTCACCAAAGTTATAGCCAGCTCTATGGGTAACCCTAGCTTTTTTCAGTTGAGGTATTTGGTCCCAAAAATTAGCTGTTTTTTTCTTAGGTACCTTAGAATTTTCTCCTTGCACAGTTCTTTAGAGGATATTACAGGGAAACCGAGGCAGAATTATAGGAGACGTATAGGAAAGGCAGCTTCTGGCTTAGGTTTACCCCACTATCCCCCAAGACCCCCAGGCCCTTTGAGCAGAGCTGCTGCCCAGCCCACAGCACCCAGCCTGTACCTCTGCACAGACTGCTCCATCCCAGTGCCTGCAGGTTCCCTCCAGCTGGTGCGGTTTCTGCACACAGGGGGCTTCACAACTATAAAATTAAACATTCTTCAGACTGACCTGTCCACAAGTAACAGCTACTCTCTCAGCCCTCTCCCTGAGATAAACTCACATGGCCCACCTCTATTTTTACCATAATTCCCAGGTTCATAGAATCATAGAATGGTTTAGGTTGGAAAGGACCTTGAAGGTTACAGTGATAATTCACTCAGGCTGGAAACAGAGGTTTTTTCCATTTCATGGAAACAGAGTTTATGAAACAAAGGAGGAAACAGGTCAAATCACAGTTAGGCTAGCAAGCTGAAATAAAGCATCTCTGAGTTTCTTTTGAACCCAACAGCACGATAAAGGGTTGAACACTGCTAACACTGCAGTCTTCTTTTGTACAGAGTTTTTTAGAAGTTACACAGAAGTGAACCCAGGGTTCCTCGTGCATGGATAAGGGCAAATGGATGTCAGGAGGGTACTGGTCTCCATGGAAAGGCCATCTCTGCCCATACAGTCTATAGAGGAGCATCTCTGGTGATGGAGGAAGAGCAGTTGCAACGACGTCACTGTGAACTAGGCTGACGAAGTACCTCAGATGAGCTGTCCATAAATGCATGATTAAGACATTTCAAAAGCGACTCTGAACACTGTTTTAAGGAATTTAAATGGGCCTCGTTGGCAGAAAGGGCCGATTGCTGGCCCTCTGCAACACAGTGGGAACTTTATCTTCTCTCAAGGCAGACATTCACACCGGTTTAGGGTATATATGCTACCACATACTTCAGCCACTGCTTTATCACCCTCATACCCTATTCTGCATCCAAAAATAACTGCTAAAAGCAGGTGGCTGTTGCAAACCCATTGTTCCTCTGTTTGACAGGAACAGTTTGTGAATATTTAGCACCCTGCTGCAGGTTTTTTTCTCAGAGACAAAGGAATTGCTACCACATGCAACAAAGCACAAAGGAGAACTCAATTTTAAAGAGCATTACAGGGCCTTGTATTTCTCGTGCAAGTAGTCTTCTTTCAGTAAATGATGCTGCAGGGTTATGCCAAATTTGGTGTCGTTTTTATTTACGCACATTTGCAGGTACCAAACTCAAGTACTCAGAAGCACAAGCATACTGCTCTACAGGACAGAGTCCCAGAAACACTCTAGCTACTGTACTGCAGGCTGCTGCAAAGATCTACCTGCACAGGCTAGTTTCTCTGAATACCGCCTTCCTCTCTCGCGGAATCCATCCATGAGTAAGGCTACTACTTTTCTACACGAATCAATGCTGCTGAAGATGAGTCTCCAAAGGCTATCAAGAGCAGCCAGGGTCACCAGGGAAGTGAGTACAGCTGGTAAACACAGCTAGGAAACAGATCTAGGAAACCATCTCCAATGTTATGTACGCTGCATGCAGCACGTTGCTTTATGGGATGTGCAGGTACTGGGTTCCTCCTATGAAGGAATACCACAGGAAAGGTGAAATGAAAGCTACAGCTCACACTGAGTTGTGGTGATGGCCAGGCATGTAATTCAGTTACAAGGACTGCATAAAAGATGTCCCTAATTACAGTAGGAACAAACAGCAGCAGAGTATCACTTCATTGAGCAGCATCGCGCAGACACCTCCACTTCCCTGCACCCTCTCAACAGCCTCCTCACAACTATTTCTCTCCTATATCTTGTACCCACAGGCTGTAAGTCAATTCCCACCCCTGCCTTTGCTGCAAGTGAAGACAGTCACCCCTGCATAGGGTAGGACCCCTCCGACCCCCTTGTAAATGTATGGAGGCCCTCCCAGCTTCTTTCACTGTCTGAAAGAAAATTTAGTGCATGCACTAACACTAACTAGGGGTGAGATTGCCTTAAATGTAAAAAACTCACTTGGGGATGGTCACCAACACAATATCTTTCCAGCCATCTCAAGCTCATCTCAGATGGGAAAAAAAATCTGAGACAAATTTGTCACTAGAATATTTTTGCCCCAGAAAAACTAGAAGGAACTGGAAAACACAGTATTGTTACAAAATATGCATGAATGGTTAAAAAAGGTAAGTGGTAAATACAGATTAAGTTTTAATTTTGCAAATAATTTTTGAAAAATCAATTTGATTCTGGACATTTCAGACTAACAGCCACATGTAAGTGAATTTGGACTGGGTCTTGAGAGCACAGCTTGTTCATACTATCATATCTGTAGTAGTACCACTCAAGAATCAAAACAAAGGAGTAACTTCATACCGTGTTGCTTTGGACAGCAACAACTACAAAAGCTGTGAGGCAGCGGCACAGGCTTCAGCACTGATAAATAAAGCAAACTGTCGCTTTCACATTTCCTTTGAAAGGTAAGACGACTGCGTTCCCCCAAGATGTGACATCGTCTAGTAAGTGACTATTTTCTTGACTTCAGGTGAATAGGTAGACAGTTTAAAAGAACAAACAAAAAAGGAAGCTTTAACATTTAGAAATATTCAAACTTGAAAGGTTTTGTTAATATCATACGTATCCTCCATCCTGATTATGCAAAATTCAAGAGAAAGGGTAGGGTTTTATTCAGACTGTTGAAGGTACTGATTTTGCATTCTAGTTTTCTTATTAAATCTTTTCTGATGCCTTGTTATTGTAGTAGCTCTTTGGTTTACATGTGCTAGTTTCTGAAAAAGGTCTTTAGACAAATTTTTTGGCTATCGGGAACTCAGAGGGTTTATGTCAATTATCTCCTTTCCACTTTGGCTCTAGAATCTGTTTTTCCAACTGGTATGTGCTTGAAAACCTCTCATCTCTTCAAACAAATATATATATGAGATAATTTCACCTTTTCTGATTACAATGTCAAAACCTTTTTGGAATGAAATCAGTTCATTTCTAAGCAAGGCATATCACATGATGCCGATGAGCGTTTTTTACCTTTTTCTGTTTATAGACTGTATTTATTGCCATGGCAAATTATGCTTTTTATTATTATATGCTAAAAATACTTTTCCTTTCGATTTATTTAAAAAAAAAAAAGAGTGATGTATGTTGGATTTTCTGTTTGGAACACTGAGACAACAGAAATGAACAACTGGCAAGATCACTATTACTGCTTTTTACATGCTGCTTTTCAGGTGCAGCTACTAAAGTGATAGAGCTGATCAGCACAACAGAAAGTAGACCATGGAGAGCAAAAGAGGGAAACCCCCTGTAATACTGAGACAACCAGCTCCTGGGATGCCCAATTCCCAGAGTAGTGGAAATGATAAGCAGCTGCCTTCTGGTGACAGAAAGAGAACTATCTATGCTGGGGCAAACCAGAAGAGCTTGTTCTGACTCTCCATTACTTGCTTGCATTTCTATTTCATTAATCCGAGAGTTAATTATAGCAGAACCAGACCTCAGAGCAAATCCTGTATTAACACACTGAACGCTGCATGGTGCTCTGTAGCTCACTTTTCTACCTGTGATGTTGTTCCTATGCAATTCAAGCTTCTATTAAACTTCTAAATCTTTTTAGAACCTAGACTCAGTCAATACAGACTGTAACAACATATCCCTGCAAATAAACTCATCCTGCTCACTATTCTCCTGATCAGGGAACTTTCTTCCTCCTCCCTCCCTATCTACCTACCTAACACAATGCTTTCCCACTGTCTCACTTCAGGTAGAAAGATTACTACTGTTCTTTCCTTTGAGGAAAGCTGGAATAACTCCATTAACAACTTGTCTGACAAGGCCTAAGAACTCTGAAGTTTGAGACAGCATACAATGTGTATTCTGATTTAGATGTGTGAGTCACAAGCAGGATGCTTTAAGAGCTTCTGGCTAGAAAAATATCAGGTAACATAATAACAATGCAGCATGAATAAATGAAAACTTTTTTAAAGGAAATCACTGGTCTTTCTCTTAAGTTACCATCCACTGAGGAGATTGTTACCATTCACTTCAGTTTGTCTGGAACACAACAGCTGAGATAAAAGTTTTCAGCTTTAGCAGCTCTTTCTCAGGTCCTTACTGCTCTCCAGCATAATTAAAAACAAAACAAAACTAAAAAAAAGATTTAGGCTAGAAATTTCCACACTTGATGTTGCCTCAAAAATGAGTGTACAGTTCTGCAAGGTTAACCTATTTTTATGCACATAGGACATTATCTTTTTTTTTTTTTCCCAGACGGGTTGGTAATCAATTAGGCATTTGAGACTCATTTCTCCTGCTGTCACACCAAGAAGGAACTTAAATGGCTATATTCAAACAGGAGAAAGAAGGAAAAGAAAGAAAACTCAAGGCCTTTAAGATCACAAGAACGTAACATGAAAATAAATTTCTAGACCATCAGTTGAAAGGTCACGTTCAAGGACTTCCATTAATCCTTTGCTATCGGTTTGATGGTGTCAGTCACCTCACCTCTTTCCTAAAACATGATCCATAAATTCTGAGTTTAGGAGCCCAGCTAACTGAGAAATGTAAAGTGCTTGATGTTAAAAAACATTTTTAACTTAGAAAGATCTTTTCTGCAGCATTCTGTTCTCAAACGATATGCAGATCTACTCATGTCAGCATGTGGGGAAGACAAGAATATCAGAAGCCAGTGCCTACTCCTTGTATATAAGAAAGTTCTTCATAGCTGGAGTTCAAAAATCATCCTAGCCTGGCTTCCATATGAAATCAATAGTAAAATTCCCATCTGCTTTCACCAAAACCAGATTAGGGTATTAATGCCTCAATTTGAAAATTCCTGTGAAGAACATTAATGAAATACAAAAAAAGTTAGTTAAAATTTTAAATATTTTGCTCTGTCCAGAAAGCAAATGCTGTATCTTACTATGGAAAAAACCCCTGTTATGGATTAAAAGCAGGTATTAAAAATTCTTCTTTTAAAAGAGTCAATAAGATTCTCCTAAAGGCTAATTTCCAGTAAGTTTGGACATCAGAAGGATCTGTACTACTTCAGTAAGGCTACTAACGGAATGTTATCAAACCACAAAACTGAGTTCCTGGTAATTACTTTGTTTCAGCTCAGAGGAAAACACCTTTCGTTTACAAGAAAGAAGCAAGAAACACCAGCTGACTGCTGTTGCAAAGAGTACGTAAAATAAAACACAGTGCTTCCATTTGTTTCAGTACACATTGCCGTGATGTTGTTGAGCCCAACTTACTTTTGCAGGTTATCTTCATCTTGTGCTTGGCCTCCATTTGAATTGAAAAGTGAAGTATTTCATAAAAAGCCAGTAACTTTTCAAAGGGGCACACAGTTGTATAGTACTTTGCTGGTGACTAACAGGCTGCTCTATTTCTGGGCACCACAGAAACTACTTTTTTCGGGTAATGTTCAATCTGCTGCACATTGTAACTCACGCAGGCGACGCCTTTCTGCCAATCTAAATGAATCAGAGGTGAATTCTGCAAACCTTATGCTGAGTAATATCTTGTAGTAGCATTAGTCCCATAGAAACGTGCTCTTTGTAGCTCAAGGGAGAGGACATTTAACCTTCGGCTAAATCTTTGAAACCCCCATTAACCTGTCTCACAAAAGGGAGGGGTTAGACTAGATGATCTCCAGAGGTTCCTTCCAACCCCGATCATTCTGTGATTCTGTGAAAAGGCTTAATTTACAAGGTAAACACCTTGCAAATCTGGTTGTTGCTGTTACTCCAATGTGCTGGCAACAGCCCTGACAGAAAACAGCCCCTTTCCTTGGAGAGCTGATGCTGCCATACTGCATCAGCTCTTGAGAGGGTGTGTGATGGAGGGGGGTTGACAGAGAAGTGGTCACTCCTCTCTCTGACAGTAATACAAATGATTGAAACAGATTAACCAGAATCAGATGAGGAAGAGACATTAATGAAAATGTTTCCTCCATGTTTCGAGTAAGTCACTTGAGAAGGGGAAAGGAAGAAGTGCTGCCGTCTGATGATGTGACAAACATCTAAACAACAAGCTAAGGCTGAACCACAAGCTCTAGAGTGCTCACTCATTGAGACTCAAACCCTACTTTCCAAGACAGGTCCAACCCAAGCCAAACAACTCTGAAGCTTAGAGCCTGCAACCTGAGCCTAAAGGCTGAATTTGGCAAAATGAATTCTGTTTCTCTCATGGGTTCCTTCAGAATCCCTTGATCTGATGTATTTGAAAGCTTAATCCATAATCTGTTTTCAGAAGCCTCTGTAATTGTCTTGTTTATCTTCTGAGTCACGGTCAGTATAAATCTGGTAACAGACAATGTGTTTAAATCCACCAGCTGCTGTGTTTGGGTCTTGACTATAAAGACAACTTTCTTCAGCAAAAATATATTTGCTTTTGTCTGTCATAGATGTTTTACTACAGCTCTTATCTGTTAGCACTTAGGATTTTGTCTGTCTCCTGGATGCATTAGGATTTAATTATTTGCTGAGGAAAAAAATCTCAATGTGTCTCTTTACAGGCTGCCTTTAAAAAGAAGGCAACATGGCAACTTCAGATGCTGATGACTTTTATTATAATTTCTCCAACATTGACCCCAATGAAAATGGAAGTGAGAATTTTCACACATTTACAAGAGTCTTCCTGCCCTGTATGTACTCTGTTGTCTTCACCCTTGGGCTAGCAGGAAATGCGCTCGTCTTTGTCATACTAGTTTTCTATGAGAAACTGAAGATGCTGACAGATATATTTTTGGTGAACTTGGCTATAGCTGACTGGGTCTTCCTATGGACACTGCCATTCTGGGCATATTCTGCTGCTCACGAGTGGACTTTTGGCACTGTGGCATGTCATATTATACGAGGCTTGTATACTCTGAACTTGTACACTTCAATGTTAACTCTAACGTCTATCACCTTTGACCGGCTTATTGCTATTACTTTTGCCACCAAAGCACATATGTGTCAATCCAAACGAATGACATGGGGCAAATTAATCTGTGTCTTGATCTGGGTGATCTCACTAGCATTTGCCACACCACAGTTTATTTTTAGTGAGGTGTTTACTATTGATAAGGCAATATGTCATCAAGAATACCCAAACCGTGGCACAGAACTAGTTCTTGAAGTGATCCAAGTGACCCTTGGCTATTTTATTCCCATGCTAGCCATGATCACCTGCTACTCGCTTATTATTAGAACCTTACTGCATGCCAGGAGTTTTCAAAAGAACAAATCTCTAAAAAAAATATTTTCTGTAGTTGCAATATTTATTCTTACTCAGTCACCCTATACTTTCTTGAGACTGATAAAGATCATAGACAGGAGCTTTAACTTGAACAGCAGCTTTGAATATGCAATCATCATAACAGAAGCTCTTGCTTACTTCCATGGCTGTCTTAACCCTGTTCTGTATTTCTTCATGGGGGTGAAATTCAGGAGGAACTTACAGAAAATTATTAAAAACTCAAGATGCATCAAACGGCAAGGTACGGCTAAACAGTGGCAAACTACTGAAGAGGAAGGGTCTAAAACTTTTACTGCCTCAAATAATGCAGATGCAACAAGCATGTACCCACTATAAAACTGCCTGGAAAATCTGGCAACTNAGATAGGTAGCCTGCATGAAAGAGGAAATACAATCTCATTAGTAAAGACATTGTGATCAGCTTTAGGCCAAGCTATCTTAATCATGATACTTCAGCATTTCCTGCTTTTCCTGATCAGAGCTGATCCTAAGACAAAGCTGGTAACTGAGTTAACTGTGCAGAAGATCTTCAAAAGGCATAAGAAACAACGAGATAAAACACGGTTCTTTATGACATAAAGCTGACTTGGACTTCATGACTCCAGAGGGGCTGGAGACATTCACAAAACCTCTGGCCTGCTGGTTTTCCATGAAAGGTGTTTGTTAACAAAATCATGTATGAGTTTTGTTTCAAAGACACAGATTTTAGTTCAGCTCATCCATGTCATGAGAATTTCTGGATTAAAAACACACACATTTCAATCTTCATGCTGTGTTTCATGTGTAGTTGGGATTTTTTGTGGGGTTTTTGTATTTTTCCTTTTGGGAGAATATCTCCACACACACTCCTTTTCTGTAATAAAGCAGCATTTTCATCTGCCTTCCATCTAATACTAGGTTTGTGGCCTGAATCTCCCACACGCATCTTTGTATCTCGCCTCTGTTAACAGAGCTCATGTTGGCAAGTGACTAGGCCCCTTCTCAACACAAGGGATATCATACCGCACGCAGGCTCTAACACTGAACAGTGGTTCCTTAGACGCAAACTCCCACACCCTAATTCCCACACATTCTTTGCACCGTGACATCTTTCCAGTCTGTTTTTCCTGGTTCCCTTGCCATGAAACTGTGGATTCCTTAGTTGTTCTACTTTCTTGTTCCTGCAGTCCCTCCTTTCCATCTCTGGCGTTTTCGCTTCCCAGTGGGAGGCAAAAAGGTGCAAAGGGGGCAGTGCAGGCTGGGGCAGAAAGTATGCAAAAGCTCTTGCAGAGAGTCACAGAACAGGGGTGGAGACTGGAATAGGGAAAAGAAAGAAGGGATGTTGGGGAGGAGCAGAGGGAGGGCTTTATGCAGCTGTGGGCTACCTATGATGAGGGCAGGGTTGGGTCCGGCTGAAAGTCCTTTGCATTACAACTTCGAAATACCAGTTTTAACCTGTTCCAAACCGTTCTTGCAATAACCACGCTCACTCTGGATGTTCCTTTTCTTCCCATTAACACTCAGTCCTTCCTACCAGATCACTGCAGCTCAGTGGTACCTGACGCTTATTGGCACCATTGTATCCATGTCACCTTTTTCCCCTTAAAAAATAGCTGCTTAGCAATCCTTTCCTTACTACACAACCTCTCTTGTTTCTCCCACAGTGAAATGGCGCAATATCCTTAAAAACAGAACTAGGAAGGAACGTGCTGTGCTTTCATGTCTGTGTTGCAAGTAAAGCTGCTATCCCAACACAGAGCTTCAAGGCAGGCTTTCCCAGCAGAGGGTGGCAAGAGGTGCTTCTGTCCCCACTCCTCTCCTCGGGTGGTTCTGCACAGGACAGCGAATTATTCAGACCACATGCAGCTTCCCCTTTTGACTATGCTGGCACCCTGCCCAGCCATGTGAGCTGTAATTAGGTCAGGAAAGAGTGTTTTGAGTCATTAACAAAAAAGAATCCAAAACAAAGCAACCACAGTACAGACAGGCTGAGTTGTCCTTTCTACCAAAAACAGTACCAAGGTGTGAATAAACTCTTTGTTTCCGTACCAGGGTAGTGGTAATTTTTTTTTTTTATAATTCTGCTGTCTATGATCTTGATTCTGCTGTTGCAACATTTATTGCAGGCATGTAATTTCTACAATATGTTAAAATGGAAATACAGTGCACTGGTTTACCCTGGGAACTTTGACCCAGTGCTATGCAATATCCTGACCTTTGTTTTAGAACACAATCTGCAAACGTGAATGCTTTAGAAATAAAAGAGTTTAAAAATACATCACTTCAAAAGAGAACCCATGAGCCTTGAAGCAGCAGGATGTACTGCAATTGCACAACTTATCTCACCTTCTCACATTATGATTTCAATCAGGTTGCTCCAAACTCACATAACGGACCCGAAAGCATGAAGCAATGGCTGCTAAATCCTATCTGTAAGGAAAGAGCTGCTTCAAGGTCAGTCAGAGTTATGCTGGCATAGCACCTATCTTGCCTTGCCACACACCTGTGCAGCTCATGACCAAGATGGGTTTTATTTGGTTCTGAACTGAGTTGTACCAATAAAGGCAGTCTCTCAAAGTCTGCTGTTATGAAGTAAAGCTGTTGTTATCATTTCATGTGACTTCAAGGAAAGAACTACATGGGCAGAGTTAAGTGAAGAGAACAAGTGAAAAATAGAGTATACAGTACAAAACATACCAAAAGATGGACAAATAGAAAAGAAAATGTACTTTAAGACAATTCACTGCTTTGAGCACCAGCTCCCATTTCCAGGCCAGCAAAGACTCACACGCATAATAAGGTAAAGCCAGTGTGAAAACCTCATCCGGACACTCAGACAGAGTAAGGCCATAAGAAACTTTGGCAATAGAGCATGCCTATTGCAGATATCCTCTCCCTTCTCTTCCCTTTCTTGACTGCTCACCTCCCTCCCTTTTAGAGCTGTACCAATTAGTTCAAATCTCTGGCAAAAAAAACGAATAGCACGGACTATTTTCAGCAGAATCCCAATGAAGAAGTCTGGCCTTAAAACTTATTTGTATGCATTCCTCAGACATGCATCTAGCAAGCACAATCATGGATCCTTTCTGTCTTCCCCAGGCACAGTATCAAAGCAAATTCTACCCCATTTATTCAATTTCACGCAGAGAACATTATTGGGATGCCAGTGGATTGTTATTTATACTTCAAGACTACTGGAAAACTCCACATAGAAATCAGGCCACATTTAGCCAGACGCTTTAAAAAAAAAAAAAAGATCAAAGGTCTATATGAAGACAAGGTAGTCCACCAGTCCAGTATGGCCAAGAAATCTGCAGCAGTGAAACCAATAGCTCAGAAAGTCCCTGAACTGCAGATCCTTGGAAGGTGGGAGAAAACACACTGGGAAATTGTCAGTACATCTGCTATGGGCTGCTGTAAAAGACAGGACAAGGTGTTAGTAGAACATTTGCTCACATTCAGTATAGTGCTTCTGGCATGTTTACCCTGAAACACCCATGGTATCAAATGCCGCATTATCTGCTCGTGTGGTAAGCTACGCTCAGGCTTTGGGCACACATATACTCACCACGGAAACAAGTGAGAAAACTTCTGTGCTGTCATAATCAGCACTGTGCTCTGCTTTTTTTCTTCAACATGTACCACAGTTGCCACACCATCATCTGACTTGTATCATTTTCTGCACCTCTCCCGTAACACAAAACCACACAATCAACACAAGATGCTCAAGTCATCCACAGTGTAAGAAGGTCATTCTCCTGCATTCTCCTCCAGTGTTCAGGCTAGTGAGACCTTTCAAACATTACAAGTGTCATGGTGAAGGGCAGGTGTGGACTGCGTTCTCTGCAAAGTATGTCTCAAGCAAGTGGTCAAGTGACCACAGTAGGACTGTCCCCCCTGCTCGTAACACTAATGAACTAAGAGTGACAGACTATAAAACACTATTTCCTGGCTTTCCTGCCTGTCATCGTGAGCAAGGGGAGATGGACAGCCTTTAAAAGTTTACATGGTGCAAGTAGGATGTTGCATGGGTGCCCTTCAAGAATACCATTCCATTGTCAGTGGCAATCTTTCCTTCTAGTCTGAACACTTTGTAGGGCAAGATGAATCTAGCCCAATCGCAAACTGAAAAAAAATAGTGACACACACTTATTTCTTTCCTCCTGCTTGTATTCTCCAGAGCTAACTCACCTGTGATACCCCCTCTGCAGATAGCATGAATTCAAAGTAGTAGTACTTTACACTTTTTTTTCTTCTTAAAATAAACAAAGAAAAATTCCCCACTGCAAATTGTCCCTTTGTAAACCAAAGGCAATACTAACTTCACCAGAGCATTGTGAAGCTCAGTTCATTCATGTCTACCCAATGCATGATAAACATGAATATACTGTCAGTGTCAACAGTATACAAAATAGGCAGAATACATAGAACTTATTCACCAAGAAACAAAAATGCAGAATTTTGAAAAGTTGTTTTTTTTTTTTTCCCAAAAAAACAAGTCTGTACAGTCTGCCTTCTACCCGAATTGCAAATCACTGTGGTTTATGCCGGAAATGGGTCTGCTGAGGGCGAAAAAGTATAGGTCTGCTATCTCAGTAGCAGGCTGGTTACTCTGTGGCTATTTTCAGTTTAGCATTTAGATTTATCACGCTTATTTTTCTGCTCAGAAAAAAAAACAAGTACAGAATTTAGGTGAAATTGCTCTTTTTCTTTTCCTTCTCAAATATATAAAAGTTTTTGAAAGATAACACATTTTACAGAAGAGAATTTTTGGAAAATATTTGAAAATATTTGAACAACAGTAAAACAATATTTTGTATAAACATGGATATACATTAAAATATAAAGCTACAACATGCTTTGCAAACCAAGTACTCAGATATTCAGATGGCCTTAGATCCTCTTCATTGCTAATTTATGTAGAAATAGGTGTAAAAAAACGGCTGAAATCTGCATTCACTCTCATTTTCTTGAGAAAAAAAGAACAAACTTATGCCAGATTTAGCTAAGTAATTCCTGTTCTTTATCTTTTCTGTTAGCTGATACCTTTAAATTAGTAAGGAATACTACAGACACAGACCAGTTATTTCACATTCGGTTCAATGAAGCCTGTCATAGAAAGAGCACATCTTTCCTTATCTTTTCCCTACCTCCTTGTTCTCTTAATATTAACTAATGGTGAGTCTGACAGACAGTATCGCTTAGCTCCATTGTGGCCTGCAAGCTGATTTTAATGGTGGCAGCTGGCCTGATGACAGCACAGAGCTGGGATCACTCCTCTGTGCTGCGGTGAAGCAGGTGGAGGGAGAGGATGGAGAGTAAATGTTTCAATTTACTAGATTTGATGCTGACTGTGCAAAAAGGCAAAAATTATTTTGTGTTGGTCTACTGAACATGTGGCTGGGAACAGAAGTGTCTTCTATTTATGCAGAGGTTGGCTATCCCCACTGAATGGAAAAAAAACCCCACAACACTACTCCAAACAAAATCCAAAAGAGTTCCCTCTCCATGAAGCTGTGTTTACTCACAAATCTGTCACGCTTTGATCCAGAGAGTCTCCTTCCATCTGACTTTCATTGTGGAGAGAGTCTGATTCCTGTACTTGGCACAGCTCCTCATCAGTGATTATATCAAATGCTGCATCATCTGGTGGTTTACAGGCTTCACTTGCAACTGTGCCATAAAAGGACATGAAAAGAAATGTAAACAATATTAGCTTGTTGTCTGGAAAACAAACCAGCAAAACCCTTAAGGGGGAAGACTGGGCCATTCCTCTACCTTTACAGAAGCATTAGATAGCTACTAGAACCAACTGAAAACTTCAGGCTGACTGACACTCATTTAATATACATGCAAATTTCTGTCAAGACCAATGAAATTCAAAGATGGAACCAGTCCCACCCTGAAAACACTCCATCAACATGCAGGTCCTTGGGACAGGAGATGACCATGTGGTTTCTTGGAGAACGTCTAAGAACCGTACTTATTTCTCCACAACATGCAAACAATACACTAACCAAAAGCCCTCTCAGATGGTGACACAGGTGATTCCAATGAAGCTGGTGATCCTTCTTGGTTGGCACTGGATCCAGAGTCATCTGTACTGTCCACAATGACTCTAGGCTTATTAAAGCAAGCTCTGCAGCAACGCTCCTTTTTTCCACCAGGCTTTGTCACCATGTAGTTGTTGCAGCAGTAGTAGCAGAAAATGCGACCACACATTCTAGAAATTATTTGAAACCAAAGGTGTTAGAATAGTACCATATACAAGTGGAACATATCTATGTGACAGAGTTTGGAGCTTTGCCATAATGGTCTTGTTCTCTGCAAAAGCCTGAACGCTACATCCATAGCAGAACTCATAATACAGACTGTGCTGCTTTCTGAGGTGAATGAAGAAAGTTTTCTTGACAAGCACAGGACAGAAATTCACATTCATACTTTGCTGCCTTAATAAATGAGGGAAAACAGAAAAAAACATAAAAATACTAAAAAAATTAAATATACATTTATATATAAAGGCATAAAACAATTAAATACCCACAAATATGCAATACAAATAAATAACATATATATAAAGTACATATGAAGGAAATGTACTTATAACATTACACAAGCCGAATCTCATACTAAGTTAGAGCAAAACTATTTGATTGTAAGGACTTTAAGAACATATCTGTATGTCTCTACTTAGTAATCACCCCTCTCCTCTTCAGGGAGGGAAGAAGAAAAAATATTGGACACATACACGTACATTCATCTCTCCTGCCCTCTCTGCTCTGCAGTCTCTCAGTATTAAAACTGTCAACCACTTTTTAATGAACATGTTAAGATTTTCACAAAGAAAAGCACCCAGCAGGGATGACTAAATAATAATTTGTGAAGTCTTAGTGGTTTCGTTCTTCGTAATCATTTAAATCATTAGTAAGCGAAAACATGAGGAGATTTCACAGGTTTTAGTGGAAATGAGTAATTTTGAAGTTGTTACCGGAAATGACTTCACTATTTATTAATCCCCATCAAATGTTCCCTACATTCATATGCAATTGAAACAGTTTCAGTACTACGTACCTTACAGGATGAATCAGGTCGTGACGATAAAGAACAGTAAAAAGCCAAAACAAACATATCACTAAGACCCTGGAATGCATCCCCTTAAATATATTTGAATAAATCTAGATTGGGTAATTAATAACTCCAATCAGGCTACCTGTATAGGAAATAATTCAATATTAACTTTTTTAAAAAAGATTACTCTGCAATCAGTAATTATCTCTGACCATTCCTACTGTAAGGTAACCAAATTTATAATTGCACAGCATGTTGGATTTCTTCTGGAATATTTCTATCACAATAGCAAAACCATCTTAGTGAATGTTGTTTACAGCATGCAGAGAGCAGTGCCTAATAAATATATTAAAAACAGGATCCTTCAGAGAAACACACTGTGTAGGGTGTGATTATCTTTGTTTCCAGAAATGAGAAACTGACAGACTCCCCGTGACAGAGTTGCATCCAGATCTTTGCCTTAATACATATCAAGGGACCTTTCCATTAATGTGTCTTACCCCTCACAGGCTCATGTGTTCTTTCAGCCTCTACAGTGTCCTGTATCAATGTTTCTGACCAATGAACTGTGAACATTAAGAAGTATTTCATCCATGTAAATGATCATAATGAATTTTGCTTTTGAACAGTGTAACAGAGTTCAACAAACTGACCTGCAGTGGTGTCGGCGCACCATCCATGAGAACTCTCTCTGGCAGTCCAGACAATGATTAACCTCTGTGTCCCCCTGCCACCTTTGCTCTGCGCTAAGCTTCTGCTGGAACTCCAGAGCATCTGATTTTTGCCACAAAGCATCCTTATCTCTGCAGAGATACAGTTAAAAGAAAGAAAAACACATAGAAATTATCAGTGCTGGTTTACTGCTAACCAACCTCAATTTAAATGCTGGTGAAAGTTTCACGGTGAAAATTGCTTTGCTGTAACTTTTGAGGAGCTTTCAGAAATAAAGACAGATCAAGAAACCTACCAAAGCTCTTGGGAAGGGGGGGAGAAAAATACGTGCCACGCAGAGAACTACACATTTTTGCAAAACAGACAGTAAATTAAGGAGGAGATAATATTGTGTGTTATATTTTTGATTGCATTATGGAAATGCAAAATTTCAACTGCTGATGAACTTGGCCATTACCTGTATCTTCAATTCAGGAATACAAGACTGTACCACCTAGGCAGTATCCCTTAACATCCTAAACTAGGATTTTAATTTATGCTTGCTGTTTATTTTGATGCCAACCTGATAAGTTCTATCAAACGTTCTTCAAGGAACTGTTTTGTTCTTGTCAGGTCATCCAGTTCAGCAAACAACTTCTGGTCGCTGCTGTCTTTGTCTGCTGCCACCTTGCTGAGCTTCTCACTGTAATCCAGGACCTTCTCTTTTGCTTCATCAGCTTCTTTTTGGATCCTGACCAAACACAAAACCAATTAAGAATTGTTATTAGTTCATGTGCATTCACGTCTTCCCCATGGAAGAAAGGGGTCCTCCACCCTGATGAACAGGTAGTTTCAGTGAAATTGTTCTCAGTGTGCATATTTTTTACAGCTAGCCAGAATCTTTCCAGTTTCCTGCATCACTGAAAGTGCACACAGATCTGTTCTCTGGTGAATACAGTCAGCAATCAGCACTTTCTTGGATGCCCTGCTTATAGCAAAGCTTATGATGGCTACCACACTGGGCATAAAATTACTGTCCTTGGAAGCCATGATCATCAGCTGCTGCAAACTGAGCTAAATGGGGTAAGTCCTATAGCCACAGGTTGCCCAGCATTTGCAGGTTGCCCATGTAAGGGCGATTTAACACACCATGCTCCTCCATCGCCTTCATGTTCACAAAAGGGAAACAAACCAGTTTCTCAATATATTCTTCTAACACAGATGCAATTCAAAAATTAAAAGTTAAGACAACTCAGTTCACTGCACAGTCAGTGGAAAGAAGTGTCCCCAGGAAGCTTCCAAGTATGTAAGTCTCAGCTTGATGATACAGTAATTTCAGTACTGTGAGTCCTAGCAATGGATCAAAAATGCTACAACACCACAACATGAAGGGCTGGTCTGGTCTGAACTCACTCAGCTAATTCAGCTGAATTCAAATATTTTAATGACTTAGATCAAAGGGCAACAAGAAAATCTTCTACAGGTATGTCAGTGATAAAAGGAAGACTAGGAAAAATGTGGGCCCTCTCCAGAAGGAAACAGAAGACCTAGTCATCAGGGGTATGGACAAGGGTGAGCTACTCAATGACTTTTTTGCCTCAGTCTTCACTGGCAAGCGCTCTAGCCACACTGCCCGAGTTGCAGAAGGCAAAGGCAGGGACTGGAAGAATGAAGAACCGCTCACTGTAGGAGAAGATCAGGTTTGAGAACATTTAAGGAACATGAAGGTGCACAAGTCCATGGAACCTGATGAGATGCATCTGCAGGTCCTGAGGGAACTGGCGGATGAAGTTGCCATATTTGAGAAGTCGTGTCAGTCTGGCGAATTTCCCACTGACTGGAAAAGGGGAAACATAACCCCCATTTTAAAAAAGGGAAAAAAGGAAGACCCGGGGAACTACAGGCCGGTCAGTCTCACCTCTGTGCCCGGCAAGATCATGGAGCAGATCCTCCTGGAAAATATGCTAAAGCACATGTAAGATAAGGAGGTGATCAGTGACCACCAACACGGCTTCATTAAAGGCAAATTGTGTCTGGCAAATTTGGTGGCCTTCTATGATGGGGTTACATCATTGGTGGATAAGGGAAAAGCAATTGAAAATATCTAACTGGACTTGTGCAAAGCATTTGACAGTATACCGCACAACATCCTTGTCTCTAAATTGAAGAGACATGGATTTGACAGATGGACCACCCCATGGATAAGTAATTGGCTGGATGGTTGCACTCACAGAGTTGCAGTCAACACCTCAATGTCCAAATGGCGACCAGTGACAAATGGATTTCCTCAGGGGTCAGTATGGGGACCAGCGCTCTTTAACAACTTTGTCAGCAACATAGACAGTGGGATTGAGTGCACCCTCAGCAAGTTTGCTGATGACAATAAGCTGTGGGGTGGTCGACACACTGGAGGGAAGGGATGCCATCCAGGGGGACCTGGACAGGCTGGAGAGGTGAGTCCGTGTGAACGTCATGAAGTTCAACAAGGTCAAGTGCAAGGTCCTGCATATGAGTCGGGGTAATCCCAAGCAAAAATACAGGCTGGGTGGAGAATGGATTGAGAGCAGCCCTGAGGAGAAGAACTTGGGGGTGCTGGTGAACGAGAAGCTCAACATGAGCCAGCAATGTGCACTTGCAGCCCAGAAAGCCAATCACATCCTGGGCTGCATCAAAAGCAGAGTGGCCAGCAAGT
Organism: Anarhynchus alexandrinus; assembly: GCA_008711295.1. Classification (NCBI taxonomy): domain Eukaryota; kingdom Metazoa; phylum Chordata; class Aves; order Charadriiformes; family Charadriidae; genus Anarhynchus; species Anarhynchus alexandrinus. Next base: position 3,032,412 of record VUYV01000059.1, read on the forward strand.
CACTTCACTCTTGTGAGACCCCACTTGGAGTACTGTGTCCAGCTGTGGGGGCCCCAACATAAGAAAGACATGGACCTGTTGGAGTGAGTCCAGAGGAGGGCCACGAAGATGATCAGAGGGCTGGAGCACCTTTCCTATGAAGACAGGCTGAGACAGCTGGGGTTGTTCAGCCTGGAGAAGGCTCCGGGGAGACCTTATAGCGGCCTTTCAGTACTTAAAGGGTGCCTACAGGAAAGCTGGGGAGGGGCTCTTTATCAGGGACTGTAGCAATAGGACAAGGGGTAACAGTTTTAAACTGGAAGAGGGTAGATTTAGATTAGATATTAGGAAAAAAATCTTTACTGTGAAGGTAGTGAGACACTGGAACAGGTTACCCAGGGAAGTTGTGGGTGCCCCATCCCTGGAAGTGTTCAAGGCCAGGCTGGATGGGGCTTTGAGGAACCTGGTCTAGTGGAAGGTGTGGCAAGGGGGTTGGAACTAGGTGATCTTTAAGGTCCCTTCCAACCCAAACTATTTTATGATTCTATGATTTTGTACTGATGACAGTACAAATTGACTTCAGCACAGATCAAGAATCATCAGCCTTCCCAAAAAGACAGATGATATCAGCATAAAAATGTAAGAATTTGGTTTTGATTAACCCATTAGACTCCGTTTAAGCCCATGCCTCATGAAGATCTATTTCGGACTGCCAGATAATCTGCACCACACAGGCCCACATTACAGACCTTGGAAACACAGACTGCATTAGATACTTAAAGCTGATAAGAAACCTGACAAAGACATGCAGGATATGGTGCCATTCAAATAATCCTTAATGATTCCCTGAAACTTCATGGAGAAGAGAAAAAAAACAACCAGCCAAAAAGCACAAATTTTCCATTCCTTATAAAAAAAAAAAAAGAGCCAATATTGGTGTTTTAATTTGGTGACTAACCTATAAGGTAAAAGGAGAGTAAAATATCTTTCAGTTTCATAACGGAAGACATACAATGAATTTACATCATCAGCTAAATTAACAATACAATAAAACGTAAAACCTGCATTCATGTGTGCTGTGTAATTTACACCTTTCTCATCTGAAGTGTCAATCTGATATTTCCCATCAGTGCCCATGCACTATTTGGCCTATACAAACCCTGTGGCATAAGTCACTTCATAAACCACAGCAATTTTCAATATGCTTTGGTTACTGGCCCCATGCTTGGCTTACAATTAACGGTTTGTGTAAAGAACCTAAACTCCCACCTTTCCAAGAGTTGTCTCAGAGATGTCACTTCCTCTTCTTTCTGCAGCCGAGCAGATTCCGATTCAGACAGCTGCTCTCTTGCTTCATCCAGCTTTCTAACCAAACTTGTGTTTGCAGCCTAGTAAATAAATTAATGTATTTCCTTACATACAAAAACAACACTTCACCAAGCATTGGACAATTACCAAGACACCTAAACAATGCTTTAAAAGAATCAGTTAAAGCCAAACAACCAATTAAGATGTTGTTGTATAAGCAGACACTAATTAGTTGTGTACTAGTGATTGATTAGTACTGTCACACTGAATAAGGGATAGACTCTTAAGTAAGACAGTGTTAAGCATGTAATTCTTATTAGTCCATGTCAGTTGAGCTTTAGCCTCCTTATCAAGGAAAATCTCTCAAAGATAATGGCAAAAGAATATGCCCTAAAAGTTTTTTCACCACCTAAAAGTTTCAAAAGAAAAAAAGAGGAAAATGTTTATTAAAGCTATATGGAACATGAAGGACAATGGAAACAAAACCTTCTTTGCACAGCTAGCCTCTCCAGAGAAGTGTGCCAAACTCTGAGTCCTCTGGGAACATATCTAACTGCATCTAAAGGTGTACGTATTTGTGCTAGCAGGCAGGGCCAGGTTCAATGACCTTAACTTTCTTCTTTCTGGATTCCTAACTTAACTGTTTGATAAATGCATTGCAAAAATCTTACTTTTTTTCTGGCTGGGTTATTTCTCAGCCAGATTACTTCTCTGATTCAGTGCCCCTTGCAGCCTGCAAACAGTGGGATCCACATGTGTGGCTGTGTGCAGTGGGCATGTAGGGCCTAAGACAGACACCTTTTAAATGTGCACCATCATTTTAAGAAGTGTACACATAACCAGGTCTTACATAAAACCTGACTAGCTTTCAAAGTAGGACAAATCCTAAGTGCCGTTGTGCTTTTAGTAACCTCTGTTTTAGTGGCTTATTTTCAGCTGCAAAGTATTTTGTCTGCAGCACCTGTATTTATTCAAGGGCATTCTCAGATTCAGCCAGTCATCAGAAATGCTGCCTGTCTTCTCAATTATAACACTAATGCCTGCTGACACAAACACCTCTGTATTTTAATCAGATCAAGCACCTACTTGTAACTCCGCAATCTCTTCCTCTGCAGCATGCTGTTGTCGCCTCTGCTCCTCAATTTGCTCTCTTACTTTCCCACACTCTTCACTGACAGCCTAGCAGAGAGATTGAGCCAGGAGTTAGCATTCCTCTAGCAGCCACCCCTTCATCTACGAAATTCCTAATTTTGAACCACGAGTGCTATTGCTGCCATGTATGGGATAAATGCAGCACCACTGTCAGGCTCATGAAAGACAGTTAAAGAGGCACCCAACTCATGGATTCAAGGAAACTCCCCTCTGTGGTGGCAGACTAGCTGTGTTTTACTATTACTTGCTATGGGGTCTCAACAAAAAGAAGGCCCAACTTGTGAAATGCTTTGGCTCAGAAGAGTGAGATAGCCCAAACAATACTAAGGTTTAAGAGAAGTTTATGAAAATGAAACATAAAAGGATGCATGCTATTTTCTCAAACTTGTGGGATTTCTGGATACCACCAGTGGCATAAGCCTCTGATCAACTGCTAGTCTTAGATATTATCTCAGAATGGCAGACCAAACACAGTAAAGTCTTCAGCCTTTAGGTGTGCTGTTTCACATATACAAGGCTGACTCACATTTTTCTGGAAGCAAAACTTTGATCTTCTCAGTTGCTACCTTGAGCAGTTGAAAGAAAAATACATGAGGGAATTAACTGCAAAAGTATCTGGTCTTAGTCTAAGTTTGCTTTCATCAAAATCCATTTTAAGGAGTAGTGTTATGGGTGTGGGGAACAGGTCTTGCAATGTTCCTACCAAAAAAAAAAAAAATAAATCACAGCTGTGACCAGAGGGAACTGTTACAGAGGACGCCACCTTCAGTGCCAATGTAAGAAATCATCACCCTCTCCATTACTGGCTGGCTTTTCCATATCACCTGGCCTTTCCAGTGTGCTTGGATGGCCACAGTGTACATCTCCAAAAAACTCTGAAGAGTTTACCTCAAATAGGCCTAGGTCCTGGGTGTAGAGACATTTTCAGATTCCCAGGCTAAGGCTAGTTGTGTGCTAGTCTCAGAGCCTGACCAACACAAACCTTAGGATTTCACGCAGTAATTGCTGCAGCAGATGGTAAAGCAGGGGAAAACCTGCACAGCTCCGTCAGCTATAATGATCACATTAATTTACCTTGAATTTTGTCTGATAATTTAGAATCTCTGTGCTCATTTGAAATTTTATTGCAGACAGCTCTTCTTGGCTGGTCTCTTGGAAACTCTGTGCCTGTTTCTTTACTGTCTCCAGCTGCAATTGCAGACTTGGGACAGCTGCGGCACATATTTGAGCCTCCTCTAATTTCTCTTGCAGGCTCTTGTTCTCCTGCCTGAGATTAGAGATGTCAAGTTTCAGCTTCTCTTGTTGCTCTGCTGCCTCTTCTTCCAGTTCTTTGAGCCTTTCCGTGGCCTGGGCTAACTGCTCTTCTGCATCCACCTTTTCAGAGGTCAAGGCACAAATCTGAATACCAAGTTCAGCCATATCCGTGTTGGTCCTGTGGAGGAGATCTTTGTTTTCTTCGTTTTCCATTCTAGCAACTTCCAAGTACCGCTTAACCTTGGATAGCTCTTCTTTCAGGTTCAGCAAACTATTTTCCAGCTCAGCTTTTTGATGGGCTGCTGTCTCCTGCTCTTTTTTTAGCACTTCTTCTCTTTCTTTACATTGCACGAGTTCTTGCACGTGGTTTCTGTTGAGTGACTCACTTTGTTCTTTCAGCTGCTGGACAAGTGCCTTCTGCTCACCCAAGACAGTCTCTGTGATTGTCAGCTCACCTCTCATCTGCTCTCTCTCATCAGTGGTCTGCTGAAGCTTGACTCGCAGGTCAAGGACTTCTGCTTGCAGTCTAGACACTTCACCTCGGTTGACCTCCAACTGCTCTTCACTCATGGTCAATCTGGAGGCCAGCTCTTTTGCCTCCTTCTCCAGAGAAGCTGCCTGCTGTAGTTGGTGTTTTTCCACTGATTCCTTTTCTGATGTGAGGGATTCAATAAGCTTTGTCTGATGAAGGCAGGTCCTTTCAATACTGAGCTTTTCTACCTCAAGGGTCTCTGCTTTCTTCCTCTGTCTTTCAGCTTCTGCTCTTAGATGCTCACACTGGCTCTCCATGCCTTGCAGTTCTGCTTCCTTCTCTGTGAGCTGCGCCTGGAGACACTCTTTGCTTTCCTTCAAGGTGCCTAAGCTTTTTTCTGTTTGTAAACTATGCTGTTTGGCACTCCTCAGCTGTGCTTCAAGTGAGGCATAAGACTCCTTGGTGGTCTCTTCTCTTTGCTTTAGTTCTTCATAGTCTGAGTGCAGAGCCTCTAACTTCTCCTCCAGAATTTGGCTTTGCCTCTTGGCATTCTGCAAGTCTTCATCCAGCTGTTTGTTCTCACCCCGGAGCTTCTTCTCTTTTTCATCAACTGACACCAGGGCATCATCTATCTCACTCTGAAGCTGTTTCTCAGAGGCTCTCAGCCTGGCTACCTCGGCTTCCAGGGAAGCTTTAGAAGCTTCCAAATTTTTCAGCTTCCCTTCCATCTTCTTCTTGGACTGCTGCAAATTCACATTCTCCTCTTTCAGTTTCCTGCTCTCCTCATCCATTTCGCTCACTGCAGAGTTTTGCTGCTCCATCTGCTCCTCCAGCTCCTTGACTTTCTGGCTGAGATGCTCTTTCTCAGACAAGAGTTTCCGGTTTTGCTCCTCAAGGCTACGCACAGTCTGACTCACCTTTGTTAAGCGACCCTCCTGTAGTTCAAGTTGCTCAGCTTGTGACTGGGCTTCCTGCTTCAGTGCTCCTTCCCTCCTACCATACTCCTCCTCAAGTTTCTCTTTTGCTTTCCTTGCTTCCTCAAGTTTTTTTTCCAGTGACCCCACCTGAGCCAGCGACCCCATTACCTGGGTCTGGAGCTCAGCCATCTCCTTTCCTTTCAGGCTCAGGGCCTTCTGAAGTGCATCCATTTCCTTTGCCATGGTTTCCAGGCTCCCAAGCAGCTTTTCACTCTCTTCCTTAGAGTCAGCAGTGAGGCGATTGTATCTGGATTCCAGTTCCTTGTGTGCCTCTTCTTTCAGCTGCAGCTCCTCCCTTGCTGCTTTCAGCTGAGACACATGTTCATCATTGAGTTTTTGCATATCTGCCTTTTCCTTTTCTGTCTCCTGAAGCTTCTCTAGCAGTGCCCGTATCTGTAGGGCAGAGTCACAGTGGGCTGTGGCTTGCTGTCCCTTTTCCTCCAAGGCAGCATCAACTTTTGCAAGTAGTTGGAGGTTCTTCTGTTCTGTGGAACTCAGCTTGGCTTTGAGCTCATCGATGCAAAGATCCTTCATAGCAACCAAAGCCCTAGAGGCCTCCAGCTCCTGATTCAATACCTGTAGTTTTAAGGCACAGTCTTCTTTGCTGGTCACCAGCTGCTCCAGCTTTGTTGAATATTCCTTCTGCTGCTCCACTGCATTCAGTTCCAGTGACTGCAGGCACTTCTGCAGGTCATGAACAGTGCTCTGAGTGGAGTGTGAGACCTCACACTGCTTCTGCAACTCTGTGATCATCTTTGTCAGCCGAGAGTTCTCCTCACTGTAGTTATTGCTCTTCTCCTTTTCTACCTGTACTTGTTCTTTCTGAAGGCTGACAGCTGCCTGAAGCTCCTGGTTTTCCATTTCCAGATGGTGAATACGATCTTGAAGTTCCCTCTGCCTCAGCTCAGCCTGATCAAGTTCTACACGCATCTCTTCAAAGCCCTCAAGGTGTTCAACATTTAGTGAGCTATTTGCATCAGGGCTGGAGGGAAACTCTTGGGCCTAAATGAACAGAAGGGGAAAAAAAGAAAATTTAAGAAGTATTAAACATTCATTTAAATGGTGTGCTCAAATGAGAGCAAGTTCCAGTTCTTAATGCACAGTGACATTATATGTTGCGTTCACAGCACTACAAGATATCAACTTATAGGAAATGGGGCTTGTTTTCACAAAAGATAAATGAAAACATACCTATCTGCAGGCAGTCTTCCAATTATATCTTTTTTTCCTCTACAAGATTTGCATATTCAGTTGAATCAGCTACTGAACAATTCCCTTTACTTTTAATTAAGAACTCTTTTTGTAATTTACCATTTTAAGAGTCATAATCACCATAAAACTACCAAGCTCTCCGGAACTATGCCATTAATTAAAGATCTACCATGCCACATAAACATTTATTTGTCATTTGCTTACCTGCAAATAATTGCTCACTAAACTGCTCATGCTGGAACTGCGACTCGGGGGCTTCCATAAGTATGCTGAAGATCCAAGCGAGGACAGTGTCCTCCTGTGGATTACACAGAGAAACAATATATAGGAGAAGTCTAAGCACATACATACATGTTTTTCTACTCTTACATGTAAGATTTATCTAGTTGTAACTACCACATACAAAAAGACATAACTGCACCTGGTGTCTGGGCCAACAACCACTAAATTTGATGGAAAACAAAACCGGGATATCAAAGGCACCTATAAAAGATCATGGGGTTGGTAGCCATGACTTCCCACATCCACAAGAACCAATGCAGCTTTACTTTAAGAAATTGTATTGCTGTGTGGTGGCGGGTCAACCAGATGGTGGCAGCATGCAGCCCTGGAAAACACCCACTGATACAAACAGATCTGGATCAGAGCCAGTAGGTTTTGTTATTCCCCGCTTTGAGGGGGGATCAGGCTGATGGGGGGATATGGCGATGGCATATTGTCTTCCCTACCATTGCTGCAAGTGAAGCCCACTGCTTGGCTGTTCAGTCACTACACGTCTCAGCTCTTAAAACACAGGATCTAAGAACATTTCCTCTTGCGCATGTGAAGATGAGAATAGCTTGGCTTGGGATTTGGGCCTAAACTGCAGTTACTGGAAGTACTCCATTACAAAGCATCAACTCTGATCTCTGGTGCACAGTTTATTGAAGGAAAAAAAGGCCAATTTGGTCATAGACTAACTACATGGAGAAAGTACATGTCTGCTCTAACACAAGTATTCCTACCTTCAAAAGCAGAAGCGTTTACAGATTCTGTAGCAGGCAGGTATTTTATGGCCCTGTTAATACAAAATCACAAAGTATCTCTATCTTACCTGGCAAATGCTGGCCAAGCAGCATCTAAATCATAGCCTCGTGAGGCCAAGTCAAACTGAACATCAGTGAGCTCATAGAGTTGACCCACAATGTCAGAACTCATTTTGGAATTCAGAAATGGACTTCTTGCATAGTACCAGTCGCTTGAAAACAAACAAACAAACAAAAAAGTAATACTCATTCCTAAATGAAAAGAAGCAGCAGTTTCACTTGCAAAAAACCCCCACAACATCATTATTCACTCCACCCCGGAAAAATTACGATATGCTATTCTAAATGCAAACTGAAAACAACCAGACCCACCAACCAACATCCCATCCCTTTGATGTGAATGAAATCAAACAGCTTCAATGAATTGCACAGAAATGTCTTTAAAGGACCCCCTGCACAAAAATTTTTTTCTCTAGTGCTTGGGCAAAACACTGGCAAGACAAAATATTTGCTATACACTGGGTAAGCACACAGTAAATACCTAAAGCACACACTTAATACATCAAAAATGAGGGAGAGAAAGCAGTAACTAGAGTTAAATACACTGTGCAAACAGTTAGCTTTTTCTAAAAGCCCTACCAGTGCCCCTCCAACCAACTACAAACTATCTTCTGTGTTCCTTGGCTGGGGGCAAGCTGTTCCTCTTTGTCACAATCCAAAGACATATGCAAATGCTTTCTGGGGTTTTGTGCAACACATCCAAATTAATCCTCCCTTATGACGTACAGCACAGAAGATCAAACCCAGGATCTTCAATGCTTATAAAAATGTCACCTTTGAAACCGACATATGGAAGCATCAGCACCGCCCACTCCACACACATTTAGCTGTAAGAACTTTCAACCTTTACCAGCCTAAAATAGCTATGAACCAGTGACCCAGGCCAAAAGGTCTGCTATCCTTCCTATCCTACTACCAGCTCTCTAAGCCAACCATTTGGACGAGTTTCAAATTCTTTCAATAACTACTAGGTGATGTTGCTTGCTGACACTGAGCAAACACCCATTAGTTAACAAGGTACTTTTCTATTCACCTGGTCACCTTGGTGTTCATAAAACATTGCTGCAAGGTGTCCGCTAGCCTTTGGTGAACCAGGGAGTAACGAAGAAACGCTCTTCCTTTTCCAAGAGATGTTCGTAGCTGGAAGGAAGAAACCACAAGAAAAGAAAATCCTAAATATCGTTTGTAATCATGTAGAGACATGGCCAGAACAGTCTACGCACTGACACAAAAAAAACCACAATAAGCCACTAGTTGTAAAGGAAGCGGTGAGAACTGCCACTGAGACACACCTTCTCCCAACACTGTCATTGGGTGGAATCTTTTTTGAATGACAAATTTGTATCTACAGCTGGCTGTTGTCCATTTTATAATAATATAAAAGGCATCACAGGACCAATGAATCATCTAATATACTGAGTACATGAGTACAGACTACGCTAAGGGCAATTCCCAATATAAGGCAAAATCTCAGTGTGCCCAGCAAAGCCAGAAGTGACTGCTTAGGTTACTTAAGATGTGTCTGGCCACAGCTGGAAGAGCTTTAGGGCAGATATAGTCATAGAACAAAGATGTACACATATACAAATACACATCCCCAAGGACACAGTAACCCCAGACAGTGCAAAAAGCCTTTCTTAATATTTAGCCATTAAGTTGAACAAAATCTAATTCCTACTTCAGACCAAGAGCAGCTGCATGACTGAAATTAATGGATCTTTTTATGAAGACAGCTGTTAAATCAACATAAGAGAGATCACAAAACTCAGCACTGAATTTGGAGAATTATGTTTTGTTTTGACTTTTACATCTGAGCTATCTGTTGTCCTGCAAAATAATGAAACACTAAACAGAAATGTTTCATTTCTCCTTTCCATCAAAATCAGTAATCAATTTAGGAATGGAAAATGAAAGCGATGAAAAGAATTTCTCTCCAGTCAGCCATGCTCCTAACCAACCTGCTCATCCAACTAACAAACCAATTCTATCAATGATTTAAAAATAGTGGCCAAGGAAAATATTAGATGAGCCGAGGCTCAAGTTCATAGGTTACTGTAAATTTTGTTGAAGAGTTGGTATGAAAGAAGGCTTAAAGACCACACAAGCTTTCCCTGCTGATCAGTATTCCACCGTGGTGAAGTGGGAGCAATACCTTAACTCTCAGTTTCCTTCAGTTTGCTGGGCTTCTGCGCTCAATCAAGACACAGGTTCATTTATCTCAGCAATCCACTATATAGAAAAATGTTCCTTATAAATGGAATGATGAAATGTGGAACAAAGGAAGCAATATCTTTTACTGCTTTTTGTTTTGCTTTTTGTTTTGAATTCTACAGGACACAAAATGTGAAATAACATGGTCCCCAAAGGCAAACCCCAGAAACCTGAACCCCAGAAACAGCAAATTTTATTTGTCAACTGTTTTTTGCCCTCATTCACTCTGTACATGTCTTCAGGGAGATTCCATCTCTGCCCTGTGCACAGAAGCTTACAAATGTTTTTCCTAACTAGGCATATTTAGTCATTATCTTGAGAATAGTCAAAAAAAAAAATCAACACTGGAAGCCACTGAAATAATCTGATCCTGACTTCCATTGGTTTATCAATTTAAACTGCAATGCCTTTTTTAAGCATGGAGATACCAGAACAAATGTACGTGAGAAGTAGAGGAAAATATTTACATATATGCAACTACAAGTAGCCAAAGACTATTTGACTCTGAAGAAAAACTATGCCACCTCCTGCTAGAGCCCTGATGGAACGCAGGGAGGCAGGCAGTGTCTGGTACTGTCAGTGTTTCCATGTTGACTGCGAACACTGTAGCTAAGGTGCAATGTATGGCTGTAGCACTGTAGCATGTATAATATATTGCTGTAAAGACTTGGAAAGATGTGTATTCAGTGTGATCACCTTTTGAAAGGGGAATGACCAGAACTCACTGCTCACCTAATGCCATCAAGGACAAGGCTCTCTGTTTAATTAACAGCTGGGCAGTTTCCAGAGCATTCCTATTTGCTTCCTTGCTCCACCTCTCTAGCATATCACGCACCCTAATATTAGAAGTGCTGCAGGCAAAGCAGAAGAGGAGGCATTATGTTGTTAAATGTTTGACCATTCTTAAAAAGGAACTGCCATTACTCTTCCCTCCTTGTTCACTTCCATCTTTGAAAGTTAACAAGTACTTTTCAGTAAGCAGATAAATGACATTCAGAAACTTTTATGTTCTATCCAGCCAGGTTCATAAATTCGCTGCTGATTTCCACCTGTAATGAAGGGGAATAACCAACGTGTTTTCCTGTCATCTGTCATTTCATTTCTGGACCTGAGTCTACCAGCTCAGTTACCTGAAACGGCTGACTGACTTTTTTTTGGAGTTCATATTCCTAAACCACAAGCTAATAAAGTTAAAAGAAGTCTTCCACAAGCTAATTTCTATGGCTGCACATAAATTGAAATAGAAAATATCCTTCTTCCAAACAACAATTTCTGATATCATGCTAACCATTACACAGCCAGAGGTACCGAAGAATAAGGAAAAAGCAGAGCAGCCTTTATATGTGGTAATATGCAGGTGATATCATAGGCTGTTGAAGGCTACAGCACAGTCACCTTTGCAGAGAAATCAGATTGGCTACTGTTGCTGAGAATTTAGGGGCCAGTAGCTACAGTCAGAGGACCTTTCCTGCAGCAGTAGTCACTGTCATTACTTCTCCAGTCTTCCTGGAAGTAGTGGGAAAGTCAAACCCAATTTCCACAGCTCTCCCCTGTTTCCCTTCCTAGAGGTAAAACAAACTGGAGTCCTTCCTTGGCTTGTTTGCCTTGGAACAGCAAAATTCAATATTGCCTAAGTTGCTGAGAGGAGAAAGTGAGGTATGGAACACAGAGCCTGCCTCTGCTAGAGTATCATGGCTCTCTTTCAGATGGCTCAAGACAACATTATCTAGACCTACTGTGGAGGAACTGCTAATAGAATAGGTAAATCTACTGTAAGTAGTAACTTGCTAATACAGTTTAGCACTGCTCACAGATAACAGAATGGAGCATCAGGACAATGCTGGCCGGCAGCACCACACCACCCCCTCTTTTACCCACAAGGGAAGTTCTTCTTCAAATTACTCTAAAGACTCGGACAGGATCAGCACAGAAAGCTTCTCACAGCACTTATTTCACTCCCTGCATTGAGCTGAAGACATAACATGGCTGTTACAAGATTAAGCTTTTATTACTATACCTAATAAAAATAAAGTTTTTTGTCCTGTTCATGACAGCTTACCCAAAGGAATAATGACAACCATACAGAGCCACTACATCATGCTATTTGACATGGAGGAACAAAGTTGAGACAGAAGATGAAACACTGCTCTCAGTCAGTCCTCCCCAACTCTACTGACTAGTTGAAAAAGCCTTAAGAAATGTCAAACATGGTGAATCTTTCATCTTACTCTAGGATCAAGTACTGCCTTAAGCTGTGCTAAAGACGGCAGGCTCTACCCTTGACTTAATTTTTCATTCTTATTTAGAGAAAATGGCACTAAGTTAATGAAATGGTGGTGCGCAAGCAGAGACAAACAGAACCATCCACTTGTGTAAGTCGTCTTCAAAATAAGTAAGAGTCAGCCTACCTAATCCTATATAATTTAGTGCCCTGGTAAAAAGAGTAACCTTGCATTTTTATACTTTGCATGAGAATAAAAAATAAAAATTCCCAACTTTTTTTTTGCTGTATGTTAAAAGCAGTGTATTTTCTTTTGATTCCTGCTGCTCTCTGAAATGACATACCAAAACACAAACCACATATTATGATGCTTAACTGATATACGTACTTCCGTAATAGACTTGACAAAGCGGATTCCATCATTAGCTCCTTTGACTTTTGCCAGACAGTCACAGAAATAATCCCAGTAGTCTTTTTTGTTCCCCAGCAATGTGTTTTTTTCCTTCTGGTCAAACTTAAAGAAGAAAAACAAAAAGCAGTGAGCAAAACTTAAATATAAATATATATAGCTACTCAGAATTTTGTTAGTCTCCCAGCAACATATGCTTTCATGACTACTCTTAGTTTTAGCCAATGTATTCACAGAGGAAAGAGACATTGTACCGCACTGATGCAATCCAGCAGTTACAAAAACTATTTTACAGACAGTAACAGATAATAATGTTCTGGGTCTAGTTAAAATACAGACATCTATTCAAAATTGCTGAAACAAAGATTTGCAACAGATTCAGCAGCTGTTCAAGAGCAAGGAACTAACAAGCAGTTGCGGAGAGACCTGCAATCAAGTGTGGCAATAGCACACATGTACGTACCGGAAAAACCTGCTCTAGCTAAATGGCATTCAGAATATCAATGCAGCAAGGATATGGACTGCAGCTTGGACCATTCAAATCCCAAAGCATTCTTCAGCTTCTGCTGAAGCCTCTGCAACCCAATTAAAACTCCTTTGCCTAGATTAAGGCTAGATTAGCATGTCTTTGTTGTAATCAGTGACATGATTACAGTTTGTGTAGACACAACACTATGCAAACTGAATTTCAGTTTGCCCAGCAGTGTCCCCTTTACTTTAAATTTTGAGAATGGCCAAAAAGCAGCATTCCAGATTAAAAATCAGCCCTTTCTGTTAAAACTTCTATACAATAAAAATTAATTTCCAAAGTGAAATTGCTAAAAATTCAGTAAATTACTCGCACCACTATATTTGCACTGTGAACAGCTTACTAGTATTTATTTTGCACCAAAATGTTGTCAAGATCTTATTACCACAGTTTTTCCAAGATAATTTAGCAGGATGTATCTTTAAAATCAAGCTCAAACCTTTCAGATCAATAGAATAATGCCTTACATTCTTCAATCAAACTGCCAGCACTGCCTTTTGATTATATTTAGTTACTTTAACTTGAAGTAAGTAAAATAAACAGCACACACTTCAGTCCACTTATTGAAGAAAAAAAAAAGAGAGACTCAATTGGATATTTATGACTACTTGAGTTAAACCCCACATACTGAAGAGGCAATAAGAGAAAATAAGACCTAGCTTTGATGGTGAATTACAAATGACACACATCACTTTTTACCTGTAGAAGGTACTCGAGCTTGTAGGAGAATTTTTGTAAGTTGACACTATCATCTGTGATCGGTTCCCCTCCTTCTTTAAATTCTTTACTTAATTCAGTCACAGCATCTTTAAAACAAGACATCAAAATGGTTAACTAATGCAAGAGGCATATAGCTCTGAATCCATAAAAAACTAAATAAATGGGTTTTCTGCCTGGATATTATGCATGTGTATTCAGTTTCTTTCAGTCCAACTGTCTTAACAACAGTGCAAAAAGCTTATTGACATGCTTGCAATTTAACACCACCTATAAAAAAAATAGAGCTCAAGTTATGTCAATGTGTTATACTGACTACTTCTTCTTAAAAAGAGCAAAACCTCCTTCTTGACACAGCAAAAACTGGCAACAGACAATTGCTAACTGGTTCTTCAGCAGAGGAAAGAGAAATAACTTTTTGCTGTCTCATGGGCACATTAAGGTATTGCCACAGGACAAACAGAATTCTGATTAGAAAGGACAAAGCATGTAATCTGCTAAAGGGGATCAGTAACACGAGAACAGTCGTTCAGTCAGCACATTTATCTTCTCCATGCTTTATTCAGGAAGGTTCAGCTTGTGCTGGTTACAAAACACAAGTGGGAAAAATAATTTACATAAAAATAAGCATACAGTAACCCCTCTTCCCTAAAACCTACACGTGTAGTAGGTGAGGAAATCTCAAGTCAAAGCAAACTCTCCTGTCTTCCTGGACACTCTATACCCCAAAAGGGCAGGCTTCTCAGCATCAGAAATTACTGATTTTGATCTTGTTTTCCACTTGGTTTTGTACTTCCTTCATATGTCTGAGTGAGCCTTAGCTCCCAGTCCCACTTGATCCCCTTTGCAAATTAAAAGGTCTTCCTGTTAGCAGGCGCGTAGATCTCGTTTTTATGTTACAGGAAGATCTAGATTCCCAGCTTTGGAGCATATCATACCTTATATTTAATAAAAAATAAAAGGAAAAGTATCTGTCTCTTGCTATAGGCAAGGACAGAGGATTAGAGCAGAGACAGAGCAGGAAAACAATTATGAATCTGCTGCCAATTTTGCCTGCAACAGAGCTGTGGAAAATGAGGTTGGCTACTACTAGTGGAGGACAAGTCAGGTGCACCGAAAGCATGTTCCACTGCAGCAACAACAGCAGATCCAATTCTCCACCACTCTTCCTCTGGGTCTCCATTCTCAGTTTGGTTTGGTCTTTTGTTTTTTTCCCCTTCCCACATTAGCAGCAACTCCATACCAGCTTCCCATCAAGGGAGGGTCTAAAAATCAGGCCTTCTCCCTACCTCACATGAAGTCTTGTAACAGGATAGCTCTACTCACGACAACAAAGTCCTAGCTCACACTGCACACCCCACTGACACTTTTTTTTTAACTGTAAAACTTATTTCTCATCTCATATGTTTAAATTTTGTAGGATTTAAGAATTTAGGATCCTGCAGAAGGTACAGCACATCTCTCACAAAAACATCAGTCACATCTCTATTAAGCACATCACACACCTTGAACTATGTTGCTACAATTGCTTCACAAAGGTGTTAAACAACTGAAAACACAACTCCTGCTCTGTTATCTAAAACGTGGAGGACGCAGTCCAACCTACAGAATGAATCTGTCAGCATGGCACTGTACCTTGCAAGTCTCTGATAATCCGCTGCAGCTGGCTTTCACCACTAGATGCTGCCATCTTGAAAACAAAAGGAGCTCCCCTTCTCGGCTGTTAACCTTTTCATCCATTTAGATAAAACCAGCAGAGTTCATATCCTTGATGACCATTGGGCTGACAAAGATTAGTCTTCTCTGTGACGCCTGCAATTCTGTAAAAGTCAGAAATAAAATGAAAATCTTTATCATCTCAAATGAGCAGAAGAGAGGTGCTTTGGCATTTTAGACCCTCTTTAGTAATGAATTCCCATAAGGCCTCTTTTCCAAGAACTTCCGTTATATTTCCTTCTAAATCTCACTTTCCATTTCAGTTATTTCTTCAGTTATATCTTTCAAAACTACTGAGCAAACCTCAGAGAGCAATTTTCTCTCACTGAAGTTACAACACAGTCTTACAGCCCAGCTTAGGCTGGTATTTCGTGCAACTCATCTTGTGACTCTGAGGGAGTTCTGATGACATGAGACTTTCCCTGCAAAACCCTCTGCCAGATCTTCCCTACAGGCTGGAGAGTTAAAGGATACATTGACTTTTCCATTTCAGGGAGACTTTCAAGACACAGAGTAGGCACAGGCCAAGGAGTCAAAAAATTATGCATATTTGATTCTCTGGCATTGGAGCATATTTTTAACTCATAAGAGCTACTAAAAGATTTAGTTCTGGGGACCGGTTTTAACAGGAGAAACACCTCTCATCCCCTCCTCAGAACCCACTGTTCCCAACACATGTAAGAGGACACCACTTTATTTTAAGCTCCGTTACAGCATCCCTGGCTGGATAAATATACCTTGCACCACCTCCTTCACCTAGAACAATGACAAATATTTATACTGAGCATTTGTAGAAAATCTTTCCTTAATTAAAATTAATGAATTCATTAAAAGCTTCAAACACTTTACTAAAACTACCATGCCTTGGGACCCAAACTTTCAAACACTAACCTGGTAACAATCGTTCAAGAAAAGCTATATAGAAACTGCATAGGGAACTTACTAGGCATCCTGTTCAAAGGTTGTTCAGAATTCTGCCTGCAATAGTACAGTCAAATTTTCAAGCAAGCACAACGCCCGAAGTACTGAATCTTTAGAAAATTTGCTGTTACACTTCTGTGCTTTTGTTATCATTCAAGCTGAACTACAATGAAATTAAGTTGTAATTAAAATCTTACAAACGTTTGAAATAGAAATATGTTTAGGTCTTTCCCCAAATAAGTAAATTGGCATGGCTAAAGTAGGTGTTTCAATTAACTGAATGGACTATCCTTCTCTCCTACCTATTGAGGTATTGTTTGGAAATGGTCCTGATGTGGTCGTGTATTCTTTTCTTTTTGAAACAAAGCAAACCTTATCAAAGCCATAGAGACAGAAACATGGTAAGTATAAAGAAAAAAGCCGAAAATAGGCTTGCTAGTGTGTTTCTCTTAATACCTGTGTTTTGTTACCTGCTAGTTTCCATTTCTGTATTTTGATGGAAGTAATTACATTATGAAACAACTGTTACGTGGATCTTGTGCTGTCTGGAGAAGGGCCTTGGCCTGCAATATCCCCATCACAACCGTGCTGCTTCAGGGAGAGGTGGCCAGCACAGCATAGACCATCTGACCTTCTGTGGTGCCAAACGCAATTTTTTACCCTAAGTCAACAACATTACATACCCAAGATTTTTATCTTGATTCTACTGAGTGATCATATAAAGTACCACACTTCCTGGCAACTTGCTGAGTTTGGGTACCAATGACAAAAAGCAAGAATAACAAAGCCAGTGAGCAAACATTTCCTTTTCTAGGCATGCATAGTAATATCAGCCATATCTGTTCAGTTTGACAACTGTTATAGAAAGGAGCAAAAGTGAGAAGACTGTGCAATGTGGCCAATGACAAGCCAAAACGTGTGGCTAAACCAAATGCTCTTCCTCACATAATGGGGGAAAAAGAGCAAGGACCGACAAGGGGATCCTGCCTGTCCTTCCCAAAAGCCAGAACAAGCTCCAATTCGAGGCTCCAGAGGCACGAAGACTATGCGAGAGGCACGCCAGGAAAACAGCAAACAGGCCAACTGCAGGCATGTACAGAGAGCCTGGAAGAGATGGCACTTGGGAGTTGAGCCCTTATTTTGCAACAGCCAGCGGGGAGCAGGACATGGGGCATCCTATGGCAGACAGGCGCAGCATGGGACCTCATCAAGTGCTAGTTCCCGGCAGAGAATCTCTGCCCAAGCAGAGATTTACTGGGGGAGGATTAAGGCAGTTTAGAGTTGCCCCAGCCCCACTAGCAGTGCATAAATCAGTGCGTTTGCCCAGAAGTCACAGATAAATGCCTACTGTGTGTGCAACAGTTCAGCGGCACAGAGCAAAGGAAGGCAGTGTGTTCCCAATGGGCTGATCCTGTTGTGCCAAAGCAGCCCAAGACATGCATCTTTGTCCCTGCCAGGATCTCCTAGGCAGAATGAGGGAGCCCCAAATAGAGACAACTCAGCTGGAGGCATGTAGCTGCACAGCCCACTCCTTCATCTCCTCCCAATCACCCCTTTCCTCAGTACAGGGAGCAAGGTCTTACAGCTTTCCCCTTCCTTGCATCAGCTCACACCCATGAGACATGAATTTATTCCCTTCTTTTCCCAGAGGCAAAGGGGATCTTTTGTCGGCTATTGCACAAGGAGAATGTGCTGAAACTTTTTCAACCTGCCTTCTTCTCTGCAAAATGGGGAGAAAGGTACTTTCTCTCCTCTGTGGTCCTTCCAGACATGTTCTTGGAAAACACAGTCCATCCCACAGAAAGGTGCAGAGCTCTCACTTCCTATGGCAAAGAAAGCCAACAACGTACCTTAACTGGTTTCCCGGGGTTTCAAAATAGGAAGAACTTCTGTAAACACCTGATCTAGTCCTTCCTGATCACAGAACATTTTGCGCAGGGTTGTTTATAGCACAACCCTGTTCCTCCAGCATTTCCTATCCTATTATGTATGTCTGTAAATATCTGCTATGTGAGAACAGCATGATACATGTGTCAGGCACGAGCGACCTGCTTTGGGTGAAAAGCTTTTTAGATGATGCACGTTACCTCTTACATAATAGCATTTGACTAAGGCCGATGGCATTAACTTGCACAAAACTGCAGTGCTGCAATGACATCAGTGCAGTGACACTAAGGACCTAGCACAGAGTACAGCAGAGAAGGCAAGACAGGGCATGTCATCATTCCCTCCTGGCACTCTCGGGCCGTGCCTGCTGATGTCTGAAGGTGGTTGCTTCCTCTCCTGCTGGCGTAAGTACTAGTGTGGGGGTGACAATCTTCTTTACCAAGGAGGATATCCTGGAGGTTAAAGAAAGAAGCAGAAAGGAAACAGCCCACTAACAGGAAAAGAAAAGATTTACCTGATGGGGAGTGAGACACATCCAAAACAGTAAACAAAATTTAATGACTGTAATTAAATTGGTTAGTGGGGTAGCTACAATGACCTACTTTTAATCCGATTTCATAAAATTTCTCTTTGTGTTACTGTAGCCATGCCTGCATCTCCAGCAGCTACATTTTTTTTTAATTCATTCGTTAATTTTGGCCAATCTGGACAGATGGTAGAGGTCTTCAAAATACTACACTCTGGAAGTTCACAAGCAGAGTTTCTCTTAATTGATGAAAAGGCTGCTGTGAGAACTCCATTATAGCCTGGTATCAGAGAATCCACTCCCCACTCAATTGCATTTTCAGCGTACTCTAAGAGCAGACCTCACACTGAAGACGTGGGATAATTCAGTTAAAAAGTAAATAGGATCTGCAAGACAAATTCATTGGAAACCAAGGTCCACTACTTTCTCCTGCTCATGGAAATATTTCACGTTAGCATAACTACTTTGGTCTAGCCATTCCAAACAAGGGCACTTCATCACATGGCCCCCGCTGGTATCACAAGACCTTTAATTATTTGGTGCCTGCAATTCTGTACCTGTTCTAACACTCTATATGAAACAAAACAGGCAAGTGAGGATATTGAGCCAAATCCTACGTTCATGAGTCACAAGAATTTTAACTGTGTTATTCCCTTGTGTAATGTGAACACGATTTGTCCCATGGAAGCAGATACTGACTGATAACTGCAAAGCACACTTTTGGAAAGTGTGTGGAAAAGACAATCTACATAGTCATACAGTTGGCTACAAGACACACTGACAAAAGCACACTGAATGCAAACCTCATGGCAAAGATGAAGGAAGAACTGGGAAAAGGAAGTCTCTGCCGCTCAGGACTGTAACACCACTGATTTAGTTAAATAATTTCATTCCAGTAATTGTCTGGAAAAAGTACTTTGTACTTTGTTGTTGCAGGAAACAGAGTCCCAGTAGAATTTACTTCAACTGTGCCGCTAGCTTTTCTCATTTTGTACCATGCGGGTAGATAAAGCTGCACATCCATAAAGCTAAAGAACTGTTTGCTGGAAATAAGCATCTGAAGTGAACTGCAAAAAAGACAGCGTGACTCTTCCATCATGCACCCATCCATGCTTTTACTGGGCAACCCAACCTTTTGTGCTTTAACACTGCATATAGAGATACACGACTGATAGAAATGTACACTGGACTACATTAAATAGGACTATTAAAAACAAAAGGCAGCACAGCCTGAATGTCAGCTAAGACTTCTCTTTGGAGTTTTGAAGCTTGGATCCATTCTGAGAAGTGAAATTTTCTTGCTAAATTAACCTTCCCCCTTTGTTTTCTACAACAACAAACCTTCACATTTCAATTGCAAAAATATATTTTGGGGGGAATACTTCAAACAGATGACCATGCTGCAAACCTATGCTGGATTTCCCATATGCTCATACACACAAACCTTGTTTTGAAGTCTTTGGGCATATAAACATTTAGTAATAAAATGCATCTTGTGGAAAATATGTGTCCAGAAAAACAAACTCACAGAGAATCATAGCATAACAGAAGAGAGTAACTAGATGAAGTGCATAAAAACTTTTACATATTTTGCAAATGCCTGGTAGAAAAGTAGCATGTTTATAGTTAGGGACTCCTTACAGTAAGGCCCTTTCATGGGGAGGCTCTTGTGCTGCAGGGATACTTGCATTTTACAGCAGAACACCACAAACTAATGACATTCACAAAATACTGCTTGCACCCCTAACCTGACAGGAGAGACTAACACAAAAGAATCAGTAAAGTTTTGTACAATCTTTGTGCAAACTTCCCTATTCTATGGACAACTGGTCTCCACTCCCCCCCTATTCCTTTTATTTGCAAACTGTTCTTAGAAAAAGATCAAAACTAAGCAACAGCTATGAGTACACAAGTGGCACAATAAGAACTCCATGAGATAGAGTTAATTTTTAACCCTGAGTGGGGAAAGCTGGCAACCTGAACAACTTTTTTTAATGCTGTACCTACTGAATTGGACCTCCACTCTAAGACCTGACTTAAACCCCTTTAAAATGTTACACTGAACTTTGCCAAACAGGACAGATGCATTAGACCAGGGACACTGCTTCCTGATTTGGAGAATACAGTGCTTTGTCTCTGATATGCCTCACGTCAATACAGTTGAACAACATGAACTCAAATGACCATTTTCCACAAACAACACAGGGATGAGCTTGTACGTGTCTCACAAAGACAACTCTGTCTCAGCCCGGTGTCATGATGAGAGAAGTTGCCTGTTTGAGGAAGCAGTCAGTTCACAAAGAGAAGAGCGCTCTTCTGATAACAGGAATTGCACTAGTATCACTCTTAACAAACTCATCTGCCCTTTTTCCTTAGTACATGCCAGACTAAGCCCCATGTCAGGAATGCTACACCGTGGTTACTAACATCTACAAATTAACCTAAGCATAACTGCCCCAGTCTTGTTTCTCCTCAGCAACTCCCATCCTATTTCACTCCCCCTGGGGAAACGTACACCTGTTGCCTCAATGCCTGTATGGCGAGTTGAAAAGATATGTTTCTTTCAAAAGCGAAAAGGTTTTTTCTCCCTTTGCACTGCCATTCTACCAATCCATTCTCCCCATGTCCCTATGTGTCCTGCCTACCACAAAACCCGCTCTTCCTCTCCATAGCTCACCTAACCATTTAAATCTCTCAGACGTTCTCCAAGCCAGGCACCCAACGCTCAGATGCTACTCTGAGGAGCACCATACAGATACCTATAAAAATAGAAACAATAGAGGACTTCCAGCTGCAAAGGAGCGGTGGTGATTCATGACACTCAACTTGCTCATTGTACAAGCTTGGAGTCTTCAAAAAATCTCATGTTTTTCAGGTCTCCAAAGTTGTTCTCTGAGCCTTGTAAACTCCCTTGGCAAGTTTGGCCTGACTAAAGCATCTCAGCCACCTCTGAGACTTTGAGATAGTTAAAAAAAACAACCATTACATCCGGACTCTGAATGGGGGCTTTCCTTAGCAGGATTTTTTACCTCTTACCGTTCCACACCGTCCCTCCAAGCCGAGGTTTCAGAAGTACCTGAAAAGGCTGCCTCCAACTAATGGTTTTGGGAAGTTTGGCAGGTGGGTGTTAAGACTTGCCCATCTCTAGCACTCCATCTGTCCTCCATCCAGCCAACAGCAGTAGTAGCTCCCTAGGGCAGCTCCTGGCCTACATGTAGCTCCCAGTGAACCAGCAACAAACAACATTGAAAATTACAGGTTTTGGACATGCACACGTAGATCAAATAGGAGGTGAGGCAAGCACATTAACCAAAAACCATGCTGAGAAAACCCAAACTGACAGGCCACTGAGTGAGTCATGCTATCCCAGAGCCAACAGCAAAAACTCTTGTTTTCTTTCCTCTGTAGCAGGAAGCACAGAGTATTTCCTCTCTCCCTCTTTTCTCATGGGTTTTCTAGTGAAGGTCACCATTTTGGGGGAAGGGAAAATTTCAGAGTTACAAACCCCAAAGACTGAAAAGCCTTTGAAGAGAGGCCTGTATGAGACTGCCACCACTGAGCCGGTTGGGAACAGACAGGCTCATGGACGACACAGGCTTGGCGTGAGCCCAGTTATTTGGGTACACCCTGATCCAACCTGGTCACTTTCAAAACCCAAGTTGGCTTGAAGCAGTAGCAAGACCTTTCCTGTGCTCATCTCCCTTACCAGCACTAAATTAAATGTCATGGTGGACACACTCAGGGGTTAACCGTTTACAAATATCTGCTGAGATCACGATACCATCACCAACCACAGATGGACAAAAATATTAAATCAAAGGGAAGGGTCTACGAGTCAAGGCACTGTGCAGCAACAGTTTCCCAGTGCTATTCCAAGCACTGAGATTGAGATGGTCCAAATAAAAGGTTCTGGTCCTTCTAACAGTGTTACAAAATGTAAAGCCTTCTTCTGAATACATTTGGGCAAAGTATTTAAAATTACTACTATTATAGCACTTTTTGGCACAAACAGCCAACACTCCCTGGACAAACTGGAATTACTATAGGAAAATAAGAAGTAGACTAGATACAAGTTGCTAAAAAGTTTCCTCGCATTGGGAAAACCAAACAGAAATAAAAACATAGTAATATAAATAAATAAAAATAATAATGAGTAACAATAAAAAAACCTAGGGCTTTTATAGTTCCCTTCAGTTTAATAACCTCAACAACATCTAAAGAATACTAGGAGGGTTCAGTGTTTATTTGACAAATAGGCAATTGTTAATTTTTAAATGTGATCAACTGAGAAAACAATTTTCAGCACTACATTTCCTTGAGTCCACCAGATAATTTCTCCAATTTTACACATACTTTTCTTTAAATTTTGTTGAATAGTTTTCTCTCCCTAGTTGTTCCTTTAGGTCTTGATCCCCCACTGACCAAGTCTTACCAGAGCCTAGCCTCCAGGATGTTAGTACGAATTCCTATTCCTTTTATGTAACCCTCTAGCAGTGGAGAGAGGGACTGCAAATACAATACAGCCTTTCACTGTTATGAGATGGTGTACATAAGAGGCTCCTTTTTACATGAAAATCAGGCTCCATAATTAACTAACTAACTAACTGGCTCTTCAGAAGAAGTAGTGAAACCATGTCCACAACAAACGCTGTCAAATATACATACTACAACAAGTGGAACAAAATCAACTATCTATCACTTGTTTTCCACCACAGTATCTTAGATACAACTTTTTAACTGCAGTACAGTCTTCCAAATGTGAATGTTTGGAAACACTGTTTGGAAGATCTGTAAAATTTTTTTAAATTCAAGCACTCCCATGAGGATTATTGGAAGACTTCAGGAAATTGCCTTGTACACAGTAATATCTAGAAAACATAAACCGCACTACCGCGAGGCAGTTTATCTCCTCTGCTGCATGTCCTGCAACATTATACCAGAACTGAAAACAAGAAAAACACCAACAGAGAACACATCACCATGCTGCTGACAAGACAGAGTCCATGTTGTACCCTCAAAGTTTAAGCCCATCCTGCCTCCATGGGTGCGTGAAGTCAGAGCTGGGTAAAATCAAACACCCACTTTCACTCTTCAGCATTAAAGAGGCGAAGGCCTGCTACTCCTCCCTCTCTGTTTACACGTGAAAAGTAACTCAGTTTCAAGTGACAGGATGAAGGGGGAGCGTGATACCGACAGCTGGCAAACTCCATAGGCCAAGCAAACCTTTGCACAGGCAAAAAATCATCAGCTGCAATGACCCGGGCAGAAACCACCGGGGCTCTGAGCTCCCAAACAGGCAGCTGCAGCAGCAGCAAGGAATTCACCAGCCTCCAAAACACAGCACAGCCCCTCCGCAGCCCCACTCACCACCGCAGGACCTCTGCCCGAGGAGAATCCACAGCCCAAAGCCGGCGGACGACCATTTCACTCAAGCCTTGCTTTTTTCTTTTTGTTGTTTGTTTGTTTGTTTGGGTTTTTTTTTCCTTGCTCCCTCTGGATTACCAGGATCAACGTAAGCCGGAGGAGGGCCGGACGTAAACCCAGCATCTGCTCTGGAGACAGACCCAGCCGCCCCGCCTGCCAGCACAACTCTGCCCTGTCCATCCGCCCCGGAGATTTGCCGACACAAGGGCAAGCGGGATTAGGGCCGTGGCAAATATTTGCCTGTCAGCACTTTATAACGGGTGAGGGCACGGACACGGGGCCGGTATTTGGTTTCTAGCAGGGCTCCCGGGAGGGGGGGGACACTCTTGCTTCTCTGGAGGGCCCGCTCAGGGGTGGGTGACCAAGGAGAAAATAAAGGGCAGTGTTTGTATTGGCCTAAAATCATCAGTCACCAGGCCGGAACGATGACACCTAAGGTGACTGGGCCTCAACGGTGGCCTCTGTCCGCCTAGGCGATGGCCCTGAGGGACGGGGAGCCGCGGGCTCCTTTGGGGCTCCCTGCGGCTCCCCGTCCCTCAGGGCCATCGCCTAGGCGGACATTGGCCACCACCCAGGCCACCCAGGGCCTGTGCGTCCACCCAGGCCGGGGTGTCCCGCCGGTCACCCC
>VUYV01000059.1:3760012-3791749 GCA_008711295.1 Anarhynchus alexandrinus
TATCTAGTTTAAATCTTCCCTCTTTTCATTTAAAACCATTACCCCTTGTCCTATCACAAGAGGCCCTGCTAAAAAGTTTGTCCCCATCTTTCTTATAGTCACCCTTTAAGTATTGAAAGGCCACAATAAGGTCTCCCTAGAGCCTTCTCTTCTGCAGGCTGAACAACCCCAATTCTCTCAACCTGTCCTCATAGGACAGGTGTTCCATCCCTCTGATCTTTTTTGTGGCCCTCCTCTAGACCTGCTCCAACAGGTCCATGTCTTTCCTGTGTTGGGGACCCGAGAGCTGGATGCAGTGCTCCAGCTGGGGTCTTACCAGAGTGGAGCAGAGGGGCAGAATCACTTCCGTTGACCTGTTGGCCATGCTTCTTTTGATGTAGCCCAGGACATGGTTGGCTTTCTGAGGTGTGAGTGCACATTGCCGGCTCATGCCCAGCTTTTCATCCACCAATACCCCCACGCCCTTATGGGCAGGGCTGCTCTCAATCCCTTCATCCCCCAGCCTGTATTGATACTGGGGGTTGCCCTGATCCAGGTGCAGGACCTTGCACTTGGCTCATGAAGTTCACATGGGCCTACTTCTTGAGCCTGTCCAGGTCCCTCTGGATGGTATCCTGTCCCTTAGGTGTGTCAGCTACACCACTCACTTTGGTGTCATCTGCAAACTTGCTGAGGGTGCACTCAAACCCACTGTCTGTGTTATTGATGAAGATATTAAACAGTACTGGTCCCAGTGCAGACCCATGAGGGACACCATTTGTCACTGATCTCCATCTGGACATCGAGCTGATGATAGGGAGCCTCCTGAGCAAGAACACTGGGATGGGGGGAGCAAAAGCCAAGGGAGGTTTTCTTTTTGAATCAAACCAACAAGCCCCCTCCACCTTCCCCCCACAACCCCACCCCAAAACCAAACCAAACCAAAAGAACTGTTGTTGTAGGGAGAGCAGAGTGTTTTGAGAAGCTCTCAAGGCTGGTAGCTACTTGAACAAGGAAATTTGTTAGAAGACTGGTGATCTTAGTCCAAATAAAGAGCAGAAATTGAGACTGAGCTCAAGGTAGAAAAGAGGGTAGGCAGAGGTGGCAGAAAACAGGAAGAATGAATAAAGGAGCAGTGTATAGCTGTGCTACAGTCTTGGTTTGTATGTTGGTTTTTTTTTGTTTTAATTCTTCTATGTCTATAATTTATAGCAGAGTTCCCAGTGGAAAAAAAAAACCCTTCGTTAACCAAGTGCTTGCCTCCCATCACCTCTGCTGCTCTTGCTGTGCTTTCTGGCACAAGAACTTTTTGCATTTAGTGTACTCACTACAAAGATCTGAGTATCGTATGCCTGTTCCAGCAACCATCATTGGGGAGTAATTGCTCTCCCATGTGACATGAACTGAAAGTCGATGAGCAAAGCTCCTTGGTGCAGGCAGAGCCCACTGCCATATGCTGTGTTTTGTCACAGCCTTTACTTCACTGTGGCCTACAGTAGACAGAAAAGTCTACTGCTCCTGCAGTGTTCCACTTCAGTTTGAAAGGCAGATGTCTATGCAATAAAACCCCTTCTGTCTTATTGATGTCTGTAAGTGTTTGGTACCACCAAGTGTTTGCTGGAATGGATTGTATGCTTGTGGTTTGGTTTCTAAATAACTCTGACATATTTCATGTCGCTCTCCCCTTTTAAAAGCAAAGCTAAGCACTTGAGGATCAGGAAATGCCGGAAAAAAATATGCCATGTGGACTCAATTGAGCCTTCTAGTTTGCGTGTTATGACATTATCTTTTATGAATTGATCTTATGTCTGTTTTTCTGTGACAGTCCTGCAACAGGAGGGCCGTTGGTATCTTACGTGGCAGTTTTACCACTTTTTTTGAGAGCGTATGGGCTTGTAGATGACTTGCTCCATAGCTTTCCTGCACCAAAAATCAAATGCTGCAAAAGCAAGTGGCTACAGGGCCTCCAGGGCCCTTTGAAGTAAATGGCATTTTTACATTGACTTCAGTAGGCTTTAGAGTAGGTTTCAAATTGAGATAAAATTTGGACTGGAATTTCTTCCTTCTCCAATGACTTAATTGATGGGAAGGCATGTAGAAGAACAGCTTCAGTGCAGTTCCGTTAGTTTTAGAAGCCTATTTGGTTTTTTTTCAGACACTAAATAATACAAAACAAAGTTGTTTTTTCTGTTTCTTAAATATTTGTCTAGATGATTCACTGTGCAAGTGTGATCCTTGATGCAATTCATTAGACTTTTCCTTAGGTAGAAAAACATCCTGAACAGTAAAAATTTATGTTCCAATCTAGTAATGAAATTTATGTTGCTCTAAAGGGTCTAAAATTAGTTTTTTTAGGAATTCCTTTTATAATCAAGGTAATTAAAAAGAACAAAGCATTTGGTAGTGCAAGCTGTATGTAATTGTGATGGAAGATTCACAACACTTCAGCCTTAGATTATCACTTGAGAGCATTTTAAGAGTCTTGATAATCTGCATGCCTGTATTGCTTATCTTTATTCAAAGAATGTTAATATATAAAAAAGCATAAAGTTATTTTTATCTGATTGAAAAACAGTTACTGAAAGCAAGTTTTCCCTCTGACATGTAGTTACCACTTTCATATATATGTTGCAAATTTACTTTAAGGGTCTGATCTGCTTTCTCAGTGTGCAGCAGGTCTGCTAGCGATAATACTCTCACATAAGTTGCTGGAACACCTTGGTAAATGAGAGAAGGCTTCCATTTGGAGAGCCACTGGAATCCTGCAGAAACGCTGGGGAAATGCCACTCCATAGCCATAAAATGATTTTAACTGTGCAAATAGTTTTGAATGGATACTTTATGTAATGGATATTTGTCTCTCTCCCTGTGTTTGCAGAATGTCCATGAAGAAGGTGGTAATATGCTCTGTGTATTTGCTGTTCAATAAAATTTAAGTAGCAAACAACATTCTTCAATAAATATTGATTTCCATTTTTATTGCATACTTGTGACCGGCCAGCGGGTGATATTTCATCTTTCTGATTTGACCTTATATGACCAAAATCTCATGGAAAGAGGATTTTCTCTCTGAGTGGCATAGAAAATGCCTCCTTTAATAAAGCTTTGTCCCTTGTTGCTGTGAAGGGGAAATACAGCTAGATTTTTTTTCCCTTTTTTGAGCTAAGATAGGTGTGCCCAGTATAATTAATGATCATTTGTAGTAATCATCACCTTTTTTGGAGCAGCTGCAGACTTTGTGCAGGGGAGGTTTACTGGATACATTTGACTCAGCAGACCAGATCTACTTTCTTCTTTCTCTTGCCAGCTGAACGAATCCTATCCCAACTCAAAAAGCATCTGTTCATGTTGGAGGCAGAGAATGTTAGTGCCACACTCTGTGTCCTCTGCATTCCACCTCTCATCTATTAAATCTCATTCTAGAGCAGCAGACTCAGCTGTCCGTAGCTGGTAATATGAGTGACATTGTAGTACTGCCAAAAAAGATTGGGAAGCTGGCCAAGGTGAAGACGGGACAGAAGGGCCGTGATAAATTTGGCAAAGAAAAATAAATCCAAAAGGAAAGGCAGAGGTAGACAGTTTTGAAAAGGGTTTCATGAGAACTGCTCTTGCAATGGTTTTTGAGGGGGAATGCTGGCTTCTGTCTTCTCAAGAGTCAGTCCTGCAGTATGTTAAGTGTCTGAAATCCCACTAAGAGGTTGCTTAGGGGCAGAAACACCTTGCTATGTTCATAATCAATCTCTGATGGTCTGTGTCCTCTCCTGGCTTCTGTGGTTCTCCTTGACTGTGCTATTGCCACAGTAACGATAGTTGTCCCACTAAACATCCTCAAATAATTAAGCTAAGGGCATTAAAAGGTGCATTTTGGATATTTTGTGCTTTTCTTGTACAAAATACCTTTGGCAAAATACTACCTTTATCAGATTTAAGCTTTTGGCTCTGGAGGTGACAGGATTTGGATTGCGGTTGGTCTGGCTGTGGGTTGGGTGTGGAACTCCCAACCACGCAAACCTCACTGTCACTCCAAAAGGGCATCAGTTGGTCTATTTTGATTATTGGCAAGATGAGCTATAGGTTGCTCCATAGACCTCTTTTCTAACCAAAGAGCATGTGGGTACAGCTATTGTGTTGGCAGTAGAGGACAAAATGAGTATCCCAAATGTTACTCTTGGACAGAACATTGGCTACTGGGAAAGGAGTAGCCCCTCCACAATTTCATAGGAGCTCTGTTCAGTCACAGCAGTTGTGCATTTAGGCCCTATAATATCTGCTCTGGAGACAAGTTGTGTGTGGCTTTTGGTTTGGGACTTTTTTTGAGGTAAAAAAGGAAGAAATGTTTTAGTCTTACCTTCTGTGGTTTGGAAAGACTGTCATTGGCTGTCTTGGTGATGGCTTGGAGGTCATTTCTGAGTCCTACAGGCAAAAGGTTGGTAAATGAGCTTCATTGCTTGATGTGGGGACTGTTTTGATTTGGAATTAGTGAAGTAGGAGCCAGTGCAGTAATTTGTATCTAAGAATCTGTTGATCTAACGTGGAGGAGTATAGGAAGTCCTGGAGGTTGTTGTTTGGGTAAGCACAAACTGTGTGAAGGGCAAATCAGTATGGCAGAAAGAAGTGCCAGGTGGAATTTACCTTCCAGCTGAAGATAGTTTCCCTTATTTTGAAATGTAGTTTGTAGAAGAGATGTCTGTCTTGTCTCCTCATGATCAGCAGGGAGACAGGTAGCCAGATATGCTGCTTTCTCCCTCTGGGTCACCGGTAAACCCCATACTCACAGGTATATTTGTGGCCGGCTTATAAGAAGACCAGGGTGCATGAGCACTTGTGATCTTGCTTATTTAAGTGGTGGTGGGGATGAACTGGACAGGCACAAGTAAGTGCTAATAGTTTTAGAGTTCAACAACTACCAACTAATAAGTATCTCCTGTTTTCCACACCCTTTCCACCATCAATTGCATTACCCAAGTGTGTGAGTTCTGATAGTCAAAGTCTTATATCAAGTCATATCTGCCACATCAAGCCATATCATATCAAGCTATATCTGTGTGATTTGACCTCGAATGACAGCTGTGTATGATGGGACATTCTTAGAGAGGTGAGTGGTAAGGGAAAATAAAGCAGAAAGCTTACAACTAGAAAGTGTATGGGGAGCAGAGACTAGAAAGATGTAAAATTGTTTAAGTGAAGAATACATCAATGGTTTCCCCAGCCTAGTCTTCCAGCAGCACCAGGCAAGGATAGAAGCAGGACCACTCCATCCTCAATAATGGATGGGGAATGTGGGGAACAGTGTGGTCTTTGAGTTATTTGCTGTTTGGGGATGTCAGCTTCTTGGACATGCAGAGATGTGTGGTTGAGAAGCTGAGGTGCAGTTTGGCATTCTGCGTTGGGGTGGTTTAAATCAGCTTACACTTTGGGTAGTCTCAGCCTCTTAGAACAAAATGTATTGTGCTATTTAAATACAAAGAAGTGCTCAGTTTCTGATGGCAGGTCCTAATTTTGCTGAAGCAGTGGTAAGTACTTGCCAATTTAGTACCAGGTAAGATAAGGTCAGACAACTGGCTGAGCCAGGCTAAATTGAAATGGTTTCTCTCTTCCTGTAAACACTTGGGTTTGTTCCTATGTCGGCTAACTGGCTGCTGGTTGTTAGTTAAGTAATGCAGTTTTACACATTGATATTTGTATGCACTACTGTGGTTTTGTATTGCAATGGAAAAGATAATTGGAATGACAGAACAGGGCTGAGTTCCTCCTGCTTGGGGTCTCCGGTGTGTCAGTTTTGGAGTTTTCAGCCTGTGGGTGCTTGAGGGGCAATATCAAAGTTTCCTTGAAGGATTAGCATTTCCTGAAATATACCACTGCAAATGGCATGGTTTAAATAAAATAATTTTTTCATGGGAAAAAAAATAAAATGCCTGAGTACTGGGTGAGAAATGGAGTGATATTTGGGCAAAGTATTTTGAGTTTTCATGCAGTCAGATTAAAAAAATTATTTTATGGCCTTTTAAACTTTGTTAGACTAAACTCAGTGTAATCACAAATATGGTTTTGTTTTTTTTTTTTAACTTAAAGCCATTTTTGAGGAAGCGTTTTCCACTTGTTTTGGCAGGAAACTTCTGTGTGACCTTCTATCTAGTTCTAAGGACAGTATTACTTCTCTGTTTGTAGATGGGGAGAACAAAATTAAGTTTTGATGTCTTGCAGCTTTTATCTTACTGTTAGGGGAGTTTGAGGCTATTGTTTCAACAAGAATACAAAATAAAGAAGAAATTTCAAAGATAAGAAATCGAAGATGAGAATACTAGAGATAAGGCTATAGAAAATATAACTTCTGCTCTGAGCTGACTTTTTGGGTTTTGCTTTAACAACTAAGGAAAGGCAAGGCCAGCATCTACCAGACATGCGGGTTCCAGCAAAGTTGAAAATTGCAACCTGTGTGGCCAATAAGAAAACCAGGCTATTGTTAACAAAGATAAGAGCCTTTATTAGAGTCCGTATCAGTAAGTTTGTTTCCAAATTTCTTTTGGCTTTCCTAAACAATTTTATGTGATGGACAAATTTGAAGTGTTTTCATTTTGGACATTAGGTTGAAGCTAAGACAGTAATTTTTCTAGCAAACTGCTAAGTTTCATGCAATAAGAAATATTAATTTTAAAGGGCAGCAAACAGATAAGCTGAGGAAACAAGAAAGATTAATACCCTTAAAATTGCACAGCAATTTTAATTAAAGTTTTAATTTTAAAATGCTGCAGAGAGAAATTATTACCCATTTTGAACAATTGGAAGGTAAAAACAACTTCAAATATTTAATTTTCTCAGTGCAGTCTTTGACTGAACAAAATTCTGGGGAGGGGAAATCTCCAGATACCATATGTTTGAGTTCAAATATGTTCACTGGCTGAAAGGAGTTATTCAGGAATTCAAAAATACCAAGAAGTGAAAGATAAGGTTTTAAACAGCCCTCCCTATTTATCACATCTACTAAGCCACCTTTTTGCTCAAAAACATCATTATAACAACCCAGACTAAACTTGCATTATTTTTTTTTTACCTTTCTTGAGTGTCCCTTGAGGGAATGCATGGGAAGTACTACACCCCCATGAAAGATGTTTGTCTCTGTATTAATAGTTACTCTGTAGGCAATGTGTTAATGAGATGTTCAAGAGCTTGCAGTTTTGTTCGTAGGGTTCGACCAGCCAAAGTTGTCACACATTGCAAATGGCTTCTGTAAAAATCATCTATGGATGCAGCTCCCAGTGCATATATTCTGTTCGTTTAATGTAACTGTGGTCTTCTAAAGCTTGTCTTCTGCCAATAACATGCAGGAAGTGGCAGTGATCTTTTTCCTTCTTTGTCCTAAATTGCTTTAACTAAGTTAAGCAGACCTCCTTCTGATACACACCAGCTAAGAAAGTCAGTGAAATCACAGGGAGTCCTGGTAGGATCTGAGAACGAGTTTTGTTCAAGTGTTAAGAGGGGAAGGCTAAGGGGACATGGTCTTAGTGCTGTCATCAGAGAAGGTGGAGCCAGGTTCTTCTTGGAGGGACGGTGGGAGGATGAGTGGCAATAGGCACAAGTTGTAACAAGGAAAATTACAATAAATTGTTCACAGAGATGGTAGTCAAACAGTGGAACAGAGGGCTAGAAGGGCTGTGGGATCGCCGCCTTTGGAGATACTCAGAACTCACCTGGACTGGACCTGCTTTGAGCTGGGGGTTGGAATAGAGACCCCTGGGGGTCCCTTTCAGCCTAAATTACTCTTATTAGACAAGTTCCCTGCATTAACTGTACTGAAGACCTAGTGCAATTTGACTTTAGAAATACGGTATCTTGTCAGGTGTCGAAGTGTCAGTGATTGAGAATTAAAGAGCTCCATTGCGGCATCATTGTCTAAAGTGATGTAGGTATATCCAAACTGCTCTGAGATTTTTCTTAGGCAGCCTATCTCACTTGGAAGCATAATCTTGGCAGAAGCCGAAGTTGGAAAAGATGGTCATAAATTACTTACCATAGATGGAAAGAATATAACTGCTCAGGGGCTGAAAAAGAGGAGGGATGGAAAAAGCAAGCTGAAACTTCATATCTGAAGTAGTAGCTAAATAAGAAATGCTGCAGTAATCACTTGACTGAAACAGTTTTCTTAACATGTTGCAAAATACCCATGTTCCTGAAGAGGGGAAAATTAAGACCAGCACAAAGGGCAGTTCAAGTAGGAGATGTACTTTCATGCCAGGCTTTGAAGCTTATGGTAAAAATCTCATGAGAAGAATTGGGGTTTTCCTCCAATAAGTATTAAATCTTTGTCTGTGCTATTTCTACCTTCAATTAAGTTAACGTTTAAGATGTCTCTCTTTATGTGCTTCATTTAATAACATGTTACACAAGTGAATCATTTGAAGAATTCTTCAGTGAAATATAGAAATAATTTTCATGTAACATCAGCAAATTAACATCTTACTTTGATGTATTACTCTAGGTTAATATTCTAGCTCAGTCTTTGTTGATCTATTTACTCCAAAGTTGAAGCAATTTAGAACACTAAATGGTATGACCCTGTATTCCATCTCATTATAGACTTAGTGCAACAGCAGTGAAGCACCTGGTTATTGTATAACCCAATTTTTGTAGCAGGCAGAAATTGTAGGTGAAATTTGCATTTTGGCTCCAGAGCATAGAGACATTCACCAGGTCAGATCTGAATTGCTCTAATGTTTGTAACTGGCAGACAGTGCTTATGACTGAAACAGCAAGATGCTTTTAAAAAGGCATGTCTTTTCAGAATGTTTTAGAACTTTTTAGTACATCTTTTCCATGGGTATCCCGGGCTGGATTTCATAGCACGGATCTATATGCAGAAGCGTTTAAAGATATATCACTAAGACTTTGATAATTGTGAGGACATGCATTTACTATAAGCCATGTTTTCTAATGTTCATTTGTGTGGGGGTTTTGTTTGTTCTTTTCCTCTCCGAGCACCTTTACTATGGGGACAGCTGGCACTAGAGAAGAAAATAAAAACCAAGTCTTTTGCTAGTTAAGAGGAACAAAAATTAAGATTTTGGGTCCCATACTTATAAAAGCCTTTCAAATTTCTTCCGTCTGGAGTTCCCTTACACTTGGGTAGACTGAAGCATGTTGATGCATTAGACAAGTAGTTATATGAAATTATGATCACATCATTTTAAAACAGTTTTGAAAAAATATATCCCTGACTATTGGACCTATTTGCAGTGTATCAATGCAGATCAGGGATAAAACACAGATAAACACAGAGTACATATTAGATGCCTTGTGTAGTCGGTGTATTCAAAGACCACTTTGTGTATCATCTGTTGGTACACTTGCATTTTGGTTACTGTCAACATGCATATTGCTAATTCTAAAAATGTGTAGGCATAGAGCCTGATGGCTATCCTTTTAAAGTTAAAATCCAGAAATAAATACTTGAACAAGGAAAGCATTGCTTTGTGTTCTGAGCAATGATCAGGTTGTAGTGTGTTCTCAATTTTGTTTTTTCTTTAGTTCTTGGCAGCTGACGTGGATACTTGGAACACAGTTTACTTATCACCACTTCTTTTTGGCATCGTAGGGTATCTACTGAGGCTCCTCTGTGGGCTTCTACTCTTCTATGCTCTTAGGACATGTCAATCTCTCCATAAGCGTGAGGAGTTTGAGCAGGCTGGTTTTGATGTTTCTGTCTCTTGGTGGTGAGGCCAAGAACATGACAGTGCAAGTTCTTGTCAGTCAAGTGCAGGGTGTGCAGCTAGTGTGGAGGGAATGACAGGCACAACCAGATGCTTCAGTTTGGCTTCACACCTTTATTTTTACCAAAACTCTGAAGCATCACTTTTGAGTGACATGCTGACAGCTCTTTTATTTAGGCTTATAAAGCTTGCAACTGTTTTGATATTTCAAACAAACCAGCAACTTGGACATCTACCTAAGCTATGCTTGACTGAAACGCTTGTTTTCTTTCTTCCCTGCTTCACTTATGCTGTTGCAATTTATCCTTAGGGCAAAGATTGTCATCTTCTGAGGTCTTCCACCACCATGTAAAGTGGGCTGTTACATCATGGTGTCCCTGCTTTGCTATTCCTTATCTATGTAATCTCCCTGATCCTTGGCAGCTGCCTCTTAATAAACAATGTAAGAGAGTGGATAAATTTCTGTTTGGAGAGCAATCATATTCAGCAGAGGGCTAGCAGGGAAGGGAATTCTCAGTTTTACAGGTTTGGAGAGAAAGCTCAGGAATGCCTTTAAACTTTCAATTCATACAGCACCATGTCTCAGGTAATCTGACCAGAGCTATTGCAGTTGCGAAGTGGAAACATCTGGCTGGGACTTCAATACCAGCCTCTCGTGTCTCTAATCCATTAAGTGCCATCACTGCTGACTTACTGGCATTGTTTTCTCTCTGTCATTTTAACTAGCAACTGCAGTGGGTGGTTCATTTACTTTATTGCACTTTGCATAAATTTGTCCTTTAAAGACAGGTGAATGTAGGTGAAGCCCTGTGGAGTACATGCCCAAATCTTAGTGGTATTGCTTGCCTAATGTGAACTTCATGAAATGTTCTCTTACCAGGCAGCGATCGATACCAGGACAACAGTTGTTATGCTGTTCTTTGTGTGTGGTGGTTGGCAGTAGGCCTTCCATCAATACTGATGATATGAGTCCTTTTTTTTTTTGGTGTGCATTGTTTAGGAACTGAGAACCCCTTCCATCCACCTTCAAACTCTGTAATAACTAGCAGAGCTGAATTGTTTTATCCTTTTGTTGTCAGTACATACTAACAAAGACTGATGGTAACTTGCAGATTTCACAACGAAGACATAACTCCTGTGTATACTCATAGGTTCCTTTTAGAAGAGCTTAAGAGACAATCTTGTGTCAGAGAAAGTTTTATAAAAGACATTCCAAGTATCTTGCTTCTCATCTGTATTAGTAGTTGACAACAAAGATGTTTCTCATGTCCCAAGAATTCCTGAGGGAGAGAAACATTTGAAAACTCTTCGTGGCTTGGATTCCTAGAGCTTGTTTTCAAAAGTGATGTTAAGCTAAAGGCTTGGCACCATGTCAGGAGGAAGTAGCTCCATGATAACATTGCTGACAAAGCTGTGTTGTTTCCAGGGCACAGGTTAGGATCTGTGTGAGGCTGTGCTGTGTCTTGACACACTAGGACCCAGCTTTGGTAGCTCAGTAGAGCACTGTTCCTGTGGAGCACCGATAAGCCAGCAGAGGAACGGTGAGGCACTGGCACCAGTGGTGTGTTTTGGCACTGATAGGACCTTTTGCTGACAGCATGCTGTAATTCTTTTATGAATCAATTTGATACCAAAAATGGCTACTGGCTTCTCCAGAGACTGAGTATATCATGGTATGGGGGTACTGTGGTTGGGAAGCACTCCCAATAGGGAGCAGGATATAGCTCCACAGAGGAAAGTCAGACTAAGCTAGTAGAGATGAATCTAGGAAAGAAACGAGCACTTCTAATATAAATATAATTTGGCTGGCAGAGCTCCTTCTCCTTTAGGATTTCCTGGTGCCTGCAGTTGGAGCTGCAATGTGATTGTATCCCTTGCTGATTTAGATGAGACAGTGGCAATGTATGCTTGGCCTAAGTCACATGGGTGACTCTTCTAACATTTGATCAAGGAACTTTAAAAGAAAATAGAAAGTAAGTAAGTGACAAGAAGGCAAGAAAGGCTCATGCCCTAACTTAAAATAGTGGTATAAGCCTGAGCTGTTGTCATTGAATGTCCATTGCAAAGGAAGTGAACTCAAGACTAGCTCTAGTCAGCAGGCAAAGCTGGGGCTGTTGCCCAGCAGCCCCCTGAGGGTGGTCAGGCTGCTCCTTGGATGTCAGAGTCCTGGGAGGCCACAGGAGTTCCTGTTGTTGCTGAGAAAGGGATCAAGCATGTTGGGGGAGCAACTATGAAGTTAGAGAGCAACTGCTTGCGGCACTATCAGTTGCTCCCTTTCTTCTGCTCCTGTCCAACCTGACAGAGCAACTTGACATTAAAGCTATATCCCAGCTTTGAGCTCACCATGGCCCCCAGAACATTCCTCTGTAGTAGATAAATTCAGTTTTTCTCACAATGCTAAGAAGCCCTGAGCCAATTTGTAGTAAGTATACCTTCTGGTTGCATTGCAAATCCAGGAACTGAATGGTGAATGGGAAGTTCTTCCTCACTGTTGTTCTTGATGTGCCTATCTTTGGATTAGCAGCAGAAAGCAACTTCTCTTGTAGGATCATTTTTATGCTGCAGGAAAAGCTGTTATGGCCATCTGTTGAGGAAAATGAGCAGTTTGCAATATGTTACATCTGTAAATGGATAAAATCTTCCAAGCATTATGTGTGTTTATATACATACTTCCGTGCAATTGAGTATAACTGAGGAGCACAACTTGCTGCTTCATTTCCCTGTAGTTGGTAACCAGTGTGCTTTTGCAAGGTGGATAGTGAGTAATTGTAATTTCAAATGTCTTTTATGTATGTGTTGTTCAGAATTGGCTAATTATTTAAACAATTATTTTGGCTCAAATGTGTTCTGAAGGCTCTCAGCTGGATTTATTTGATAGCAGAATTGTAACAGCTACACTTTGGAGTGCTGGGATTATTTGATTTTGTTCAGCCTTATCTTTCTCTGAAGTATAGTGGAATATCAATTCAACTTCAATTATTTAAGATTCTTGGATAAGTGACTATATTGCAAGGCTTCAGAGTTCTTGTTGAGACAAACACTGTTTTATTTTCCCTCTAATACTTAATTTGGAGAACTGATTTTAAAAAAGCAGCAAACACATACCCTTAGAGTGAATAAACTTTTTTTCCCATGTTTCATTTGATGTATTGACTAGTACAAGCAGCAAACTAAAATGGCACAGTTAAGAAAATTGTGATGGCTTTTAGTGATAAGTAGTCAAATACATATCATGTGCAAGTAGCTTTGAAGTTGTTGATTAGAGAGAGAGACTCAATTACATTTTTGTGATTTACTATGCTTCCGTGTCACTTATTCACAAACCACACATGGTTTGCGTATAATAATTTTTTGGTTCTTTTTTTTGTGCAACTCCTCAGTATGGTGTTTGAAGTTTTCCAGTGGTCCTGAGCTTTTCTCTGTATCAGTGCCTAATCCCTTTGTTTACAGCCACTCATGCTTCAGTTATCATCTCAACAGTAATACAGCAGACTTCCAAGACACAATAGCCAAACCGGTAGGCAAATCATTTACTTACTTGGCAGCCTGAATTTTACTGGGGCTTCGTGTTATTCAGCCCTGCTAATAAATCCAGCTCATGGAGTCATGTTATAGGACAGTCTGAACCTTGCTGGCATTTCTTTCCATTGTTTTTTAAATGCATTTTTAACTTTTATAGTTGGGGGAAAGAGCTGTAGAACATCAGTTCTCATGACTTTGGAAATGGAAGTGAAATTGAGAAAGAATCACTTTCTTTACTGTTTTCCGAGATAAAATATACCGGTTTCATGATTTGGAAGAGGAACACTGGGACAATTTAATGTTTTTTCTTAGCAGTATTGAATTGTAAGTGAAGGATTTGGACAGGCATATTTAAGGAAACAAGACTGTGGATAAGAGGACAACTGTGGGGCTAGCTGTTAAAGTGTGTCAATATATAGATGAGTCAGTCTGTTTTCTCTTTGGCTTCTACACTGTTCCCAATAAAATATACTCTGTTATTCTATTAAGACACCATGCTGTCTTAGAAGGTGTCATTTTGTGAACAGTAAAAAATACGCACCCTCTGTACAAAAGCCTAAACGCAGCCTTGCTACAGGAGAGGCAGACTCCTTGTGACTGGTACAAATCCAGTGAACGTAAATAAAGCAGGCTTTCATTAATTCTGGGAAAAATATCTGCCACTTGTTCACTAAAAAGCATTGGTACTGCTTTCCAGTAGTGGAAGATCCTCTTGTCTGCATTTATCGCTAGGGAAGTTATTTTGATCTCTTATCTGTTCAGTCTCACGTCTTTTGTATTAATGATCTTTAGATTTCTCTTCTCCTGCATATTACAGCATTGTAAGCAGGAAGACAGTGGGAACTTTGAGAGGAAAGCGGTGACTGATGGCGTTAGCTACATACTGAAAGAACAAGGGAAAAATCTTAGATTTGCACTTCTAATAGAAGATAATAGAATATACGCGTATTTTAGCTGCTGACTCTTACAGGTGCTTTACATTGCATCAAGTGAGTCTGACTTCAGTGGGGACTACTCATAACATCCAGAATTGAGTGCATTCAAGCATCTCCCAGTGCTCCAGTTATTGTGGGTTTCTTCCCCTCCCTTAACTGAAATGGAGTTATTTGTATAGGTGCAGCACACTTTTGTACAGTGTTCTGTCATACATTAGATGTCTCAATTTCTTTCTGGTGACTTTGCCTTCTTCCCTTATAATTGAACCAGCTGGTTCTATGGTAATGAGTCCTTTTGAACTGTCAGTGTGTGTATATTTCCATTTACATAGCTGGCACTTTATTCTGAACCTTCTCCCCTTCTGTCCAAATGAATTACTTACATTATCAGATCTGTCTCATTGTTCACAACAGTACTGCTGTGGATTTTCCACATCCTCCTTGCTTACTGGGTTTACTGCTCATTTTGCAAAGGGCTCTTCCAAACTTTGGTAGGAGTAACTTTAAATAATTCTCATTAATTGTTGTATGGGCCAAAGAATCAAAGGGAAGAAGGAAAAATTGTATTTTTAATTGCACAAACTATCCTGTGGAGGGGTCTAGCTAACCTATTGACTTCTTGTTGTACAGTAATTTATATTCAAATTCATTTTGACAGCTGGCGTTTTGTCTATATTAGCTGTGATCATTTAAACTTCTGTAGCAATTTATAATGTAGTTGATGTTGACCAGAATAATTTTTTATACTGATAGGAGGAGAGTCTTGTGCAGTGATTAGAGATACGGCTGATAATCAGGAGTCTGTAAGCGTGGTCAAAGATAAGTAGTTGAATGACCACATTTAAGATTATACTGATTGTTAATGAGAAGCAAGTTTCCAGAGATGCACAGAGAAAAGCCAAGAGGCAATAGTTCATAGTGAGATTGGTCAAACAATGTAACAGAAAACCCTATGCTGTGAAAAAAATGTTGCATTAGAGAGGAAATGGAAGGCAATGAACATCAGTTTCTGTGACTGATCAAGGGTTCTCAATCATTGATACACATTTGCAATAAAGATAGGTCTGCTTTCTCTGTTATCACTCTGGGCTCTTACTTGCCTGTCTTTAGTCCTGGGGCAGCCAGGTGTCTTAGCAAGTTCCTGATAAAGCACATGGAATATTAATTTAATCAACTTGCTGAATCAGGACCTCCTGATGAATTCCCATCTTTCCTCATTTGCACAAAGCTTATTTGCCAACCACACAGATGAGAGAGAAAGAATGGGTTTGCTTTTCACAACCAAGGAAGCCTCGATGCCAATAACTGATAGAGTAATTCAGTGAGACTGGGAATTCCCAATCACATAAAGTTTATTAAAGAGAAATAATTGCTTATCTAAATTAGTATCATGCCCTGAAGGGGGTCCATGGCCTACATTCTGCTACAGTTCAACAGGTAACTAAACAGAGGAACCTTTTAAAACTTTTCTTCCTGAATACCCAACATAATTTCATCCTTTTCTATAAATCTTGCTCTTACTGTATTTTGTGTAACTTGGTCTCGCATCATAATGGGAGATAGGATAGAAGCACATAAAATCTTCAAGGCCTAAGAAAAGCACATTTGAAGCCAATGAATGAGTTTAGTGGCATTTGGGTCAGGCCCCAAGAGGCGGTTCTGAAGCACTTGAACTGTCTGTGCCTGATGATTATTTTTTGTTACCGTGTTGCCAAATGATAAAATACACTGAGAGAAGGCAGGATGGCTTGGAGCACTATATTACTCAGCTGCTTACTTTATTGAAATCAATGGGTTATTTTCTCGCTGACTTCTGTGGATCTCAGATGAGATCCTCTAAAAAGTTTAGTGTACTTTCAAAATGGCATTTTATTTAATCAGATTCTCCTTGTCACTTAAAGCTAGTGATTTCACCTAAAAATGAACGTGACTACTTATATTTTGATTTTGCCAGAGTTGTAACATAAATCAATAATCTAGGATCTAAAGGAAAGAACTTCCCTAGAGCTACAAGGATTGCATTTCTTAATAATGTAGGAAAGTTGTTCTCCATCTCTTTCAAACTGTGGCACACTAACTGTTTTCCAGCGGAAGCTGTTAGTCTGAGCTTTATGAATTTTAAGCTGCTAACTGTAGACTTGGTTTTCATATTTACTTTTATTAGACTGTAAACCCTGGAAGATCCACAAATTGTAGGTTCAAAGCTTTCCGTCTAGAGAGTTCAGCTGCTCCTGTGTTCTCAATGCTAAATGTCTCTCCTGTATATAATTTATACATATAAATAAGTAGGGAGCAGCTAGTGCTACAACATCCAGTGCTTTTAGGTCTTGTCCTCTTTTGGAGGCACTTATTCACAACTCGTATTTCGTATAACTCTGCCATCAGTATTACCCACTGCGTGTCCATTCTGTAAACATCATTTACCTTTCCAGGAGCAGAGTCTTGCTGTATGCTTTTGCAGAAGCAGACAGATGCTATTGGTGCGTTTTCTTTTCAAGAGCAGGGTGCCAATAAAACAAATGATTCCGACACAGCCCTCAACATATGGTGGTGGGAAACCTGCAACCCCCAAATCCATTTGCGTGGACTTTGGTCTGCAATACAGGTTTCTAAATAACGAGCCCTGTTTCCAAATGCAGAGCACACTGGTTACTGCCTTTAATCTCAGCATCTTTCTCATTCCCTACTCATTTATTACCTGAACAGAAGGTGAGGCTGAATGTGCATGTTTCCCAGATTCTTCACAAGGTGCTGTAGAGAAAAAATCTCTTTGTACTTCATCCAGACAACTTGCAGAAAAGCTTTTGGAGACTCTGTGTGTGTGTGTGTGTGCGCGCGCGCGCGTGTAGGAGAGCAGAATGAGTGGGCAAAGGAGAAAACTTGAAATCTGAATTTGGATAACATCTTAGATTTATTATATGGTGAATCTAAGGATCCTGGTTATATTTTGTGGTGAGGTTCTCTCAAGCCCTGTGTGGATCATCATTTTTTAACAAATGCCAATTGTGAGAGCTGAAGTCAAGAGTTTTAGATCTCTGAGAGGCGTGTACTGTTTGCATTTCCCATCACAGGGACCCTTACTTTAGTAGGTACTAGATGACTAAACGTTTTTAAGCCATTCAGTACCTCCAAGAGCAGAAAGACGTAGCTGGCAAATGTGTAATGCTGGTTTTCAGTGTAATCCAGTTATCTAGCCAGACACAAACTTCTGTACTTGTGTGCTGTTGCTTTTAATGAAATATCTACACGTAGGAGCCTTTGTAGCACTAGTTACCAGAAACGCTGGGCTCATGTCTGACTTCTGATTTTTCTGTATGGTTTTGGAGCCAAGGGGCCCAAATCATAGATCAGGACCCGCCTGTGCTAAGCACAAGAAGAGCAGATCACAGAGGCAATCTGTACCCTAAAAGTTTTACAATTTTATTGTGTCCTACTTACTCAGAAAGTAGCAGAGGTTGAAAAGGACCTCTGCAGATCATCCATTTTAAACCCATGCTCAAAGCAGGTTGCTCAGGGCCATGTCCAAACAAGTTTTGGGTGTCTCCAAGGTTGGCTCTGAGGAGCTTGTTCCAGTGTTCAGCCAACCTTACTGTAAAAACCTTCCTTTTCTTTAACCAGAATTTTCTGTATTCCAATTTGCGCTGATTGCTTCTTGTCCTGTCACAGGGTACTGATGAGAAGAATCTGGCTTCACGTTCTTTATTTCCCCCATCAGGAATTTATACACATCAATAAGATCCCTCTGACCCATGAATCTCTTAAAAATGTCAGAGCACATTATTTTCTGTTAAATGAGTTCTAAGCATGCCAATCTTCCAAGGTCCTCACTTTGTATTCCATAGGATACATGGTGCTATCAAGGTCTTTTTTTTTTTTTTTTTTTTTTTTTTTTAAAGGTTTTTTTTTTTTTTTTTTTTTTATTTTTTAACATAGTACATGTTTTGATTTCAGCGCAGTGTACTTTAAGTTTCTTTCCAGCTGGTACTGCCGCCTTTCTTTCTGGTTCACCATGGAGAGATGAAACCATAAGGCCTGGTCTTGCCTCCTTGTTCTGTGCAGTCTAAAGCTCGCTAATGAGTGGGAAGTGTGTAATGATACACTGTTTTCCTCTTTTCCAGAGGAAATGAAAGAGAATGTATGCAGCAATGACCTGGAAACTCCAATAGTATGTGACTTATCACTTAGTTCACTTACTTTCATATCTATGCTATTGCTTTCCTCTCACAAATACAGCTTTTAATCAGTGCATATTAAAGCCATGTGGATGTCGAAGGAATAATGTGGTTCTAATGATGTGAAAAAGAAAGAGTTTATAGCAAAGAAACATGAGCAATTTATTCCTCCATCAATAATGTATGTACTCAATTGACAAAAAACTTCTTACGCAATCTAACTTGTCTATGTTTACGTAAAATAATACTTTTTTTTAGCCACTTTCAGTAGGCTCCAAATCTATTTTCCAGGCCCCCAGTTTCCTGGTAACATGACATCAGTACAACAGCCCAAGCTGGTGATTATATTAAAAGAAGAATATAATGAGACAAAAGAATAACAGTGTGGCTTGATCTTTTCCATTGATAAATTTAGAACTTGTAAAAGCTGAAGTAATAGTTGTAGTGATAAAAAGAAATATAATTTTATACTTACCCACTGTTCTAAAAAAACAGTGTATAATTATTGTGGGAGGAAGAAAAATACATCTCTCCCCCTCACTCTGCTACTTTTTTCCCTTCTCTTTAGTGTTGAAATCATCCGGTTTAATTAAATCACCAACCTATTTCTGCACAAAGGATGACATTTCATTAATGATATAAGATGTGCATGAGACAGAATTAACCCAATTTTCAAATGGATTTCAATTTGGAAAGGGCAACATGTAAAAATGTCTTGTAAATGTGTGGGATGAGCTTGTTGAGCAGCTTTCTGAAGGAGATGGGATTATAAAATGATGAATAATTAGACAAC
This sequence comes from Anarhynchus alexandrinus, assembly GCA_008711295.1. NCBI lineage: Eukaryota > Metazoa > Chordata > Aves > Charadriiformes > Charadriidae > Anarhynchus > Anarhynchus alexandrinus. Next base: position 3,779,118 of record VUYV01000059.1, read on the forward strand.
AGTCCCTGCCCCCACCTCAGTTTCTAACAGCCTTTTTGTAATCCCAGTTGATGGAAAGTTAGGTACCTGGCATATACCAGGGATACATTAGAAACAGAATTAAAAAGAACAGACTTGTTACAATTGCTAGCAAAATACATATAAATACATATAATTTTCTCTGTAATTTTTAGCTAAATAGTAGCCTTCAGTGGCTTTGTCAAAGTTACCATCACGTTAGTCTGTTCCCTTTTTGGAAGAAAAAGCAAGAAAAGGAAGAAAACCAGTCTCCCAAACATTGTTTTGAATCATCACTTTTGGTAGCCCTTTTTCCAGACACTTATTGTCGTGCTTAGTTGAGGTATCGGATGTCAGGTCCCTCTTGCGTGTGGATCATTGCTTCTCAAATTATGATTTTATCAGAGTAGTTCCGATTAGGCTGGAGCCCAGTTCCCCCTGTTTGCCGTTGCTTTCAAGCTAGGACTGTGATCTTCCCATCACTGGCGTGAATTGACCCAACACAAAATGTTGTTCTCCACTGTGTAAAGATTTTGAGAGTTGAGAGGCGCTGGTCTATTTGCAGTGTCAGGAGTCTTAGCTAAAAATGTATGAGAAACTAAACTAGTGTATAGGAATACATATACTGATATCATTACCTTTCCATATTTTATTTAGTTTTGCTTTTTTTCCTGGTCATGTTTCTTTCCTAGCAGTGAGTCCAAGGGAACATAGTTTAGGTGACAACATTTACAGGTAACTGAGGAGGGCTGAAGGAGGCTGTTTTGATCTTACGATGTTGGGCACTATGGTGGTGGTGTGGCTCACATTTCAAGAAGCCTCTTTTGCCATAAGGAAATACGCCCTCAGAACCTGCAGAGAGAGAGGTTCGAGTCCATCCACACCCATTTCACTTACAAACGTATTGAACCCAACGGGCTGGGGTTTTCACAGCAAACTAGTGGTTATATAGTAAGTTGCTGTATAGATTTGGACACGTTTGAAGAACTTTAAATTGTTAACAAGCTTTTCTCTCATCTACAAGGAGAGAAGATAATCTGCCTCATCATTCAGATTTATATTCCTGAAGCTTATCTGTCTGTATTAGAGGTCCACACCACATTGCTAAATCTTCTTACTGTGAATTCAGAAGTACCTTTCTATTTTTCCCTTTATAATCCACAGGGAAATTGGATATTCTGAAGATGTAGTTTTGTGTGGTGTTGGGTTTTTTTTTGTTTTTTTTTTAACTTCTCAGTGTTGGGGAAAGAAAACTTGACTTTCCTTTTTTCCTTTCCAAATTGCCAAAATTTAACTTTTATCAAAACAGTTCTCAAAAATCATTAATGTCTGAGAACGCGGTGTTATAGAAGAGATAGTGAAGAGGTTGGAAACAGACCACAGAAAAATCTGTTGATAATCTGGTAAGATAAGGCTGCCCTCTAAAAGTGTGAAATTAGTTTTTTGCAGCTCTTATGTATGGGGTAAGGGGGGTGAAGGCACTAATCCTTGTATTAAAAGACAAATTTTTAGGGATCAGACTGTGAAGCTCAGAACAAGTGAGCAAATTAAAGTGTTCCCGTGTTCTTTACTAATGCAAAAATGATCATATAGTGATTTTTGCTAAGCTTTGTGTTAAAAATCTTTTTTTGTTGCTTCTGTTGAGAGCAAAGGCTTGAGTTGCAGATTGGTGGCGTTTGTAATGAAGTAACGGCCAGAGGTTCCCACTGTTCCAGCCGTCTGTGTTCACGTAACTGTGATTCCCGACCCAAAAGAGCAGACACTGTTTCGCAACAAGATTTGCCAGCATAAATATCCTGCCCTTCTGCTTTTGCCATCAAACTTGACTACTTGCTTAGGGATGGAGGGAGGTAATCTTCTGCAGTAAGTGTGAAAATAGACAAATGTATTTTGGAATTTAAGGTTGATACGAAGGGGGCCTTTGATGGTATTTGCACAAAAAGTTTGTGTAAGATAAAGCACGTGCTTTTTAGATGGAGTATGGAGAAATAAAAGCAGATTGAAGGAGTGCTGAACAAATTTAACTTAGCCTTGTTACTTGAATAAGGTGTTATCAGGAGAAATTCAGAATTACCATCCTATCTTTCACCCTGGGAAAATGTGGCTCTATAAGCAGGAACAGAGCTGGAAGTCGAGGTCACAATTCATCCCCAGAGTTCAGGGGCATGGTGGAAATTTTCATTCTGAAGTTGACTTATTTCTAAACCTACAAAATGATGTATTTCTTTCTTCTATAGCTATTCCTTTGGTTTTATTTCCCCCCCTTCTTGCTCTGGATCTCATTCACAATTATGGGGTCCGATTGCCTAGCAGAGCATCACATTGGCTTCTGCATGGAAAGAAGGACTATACTGTGCGTGCACTGTTCTTAATGGACCTTTTCTCTCTTTCAGAAAAAGGAATGAAGAAAATGAGCAACATCTATGAATCAGCAGCCAATACCCTGGGAATTTTTAACAGCCCATGCCTGACTAAAGTGGAGCTGCGAGTTGCATGCAAAGGCATATCAGACAGGGATGCCCTCTCAAAACCAGATCCTTGTGTCATCCTTAAAATGCAGTCGCATGGCCAGTGGTTTGAGGTGAGTGTTTAATAAAATGAAAATGATTCTTCTGATGCTTTAGAGATGCTTCTGCATAGAGAAATGGAGGCAAAATTCAAATAGCAAGAGCAATAAAAAGAAGCAGCAATTTGAAGCCTGTGGCATAATCTTGTAAGAGTGAAGGGAGATTTTCCATTAACTCTAATACACTTTGAATCAGACTCTTAATGAGACTTTGAACTTATCTTTGGAGTCTAGATTAAAAATTAAGATGATTAAAGAGTGAAGCCTCATAAAACTTTTCCCTTTAGGCCCTCTTGTTTCATAAAAGCTATATAATAGCAGACATAATGATAGTGACCATCATGCTTTCCAATCTAAAGAAGAGAAATGCTGTGGAAGAGCGGAGTATTTATTGTTAGAGTTGGTAAGAAATTTGGTGACAGAGTAGTTTGATTTGCAAATTTTGAGCATTACAGTTGGATTCACAGTTGAAGTTAGTAACTTAAACTAATGCATTTGCCTTATCAGTTTGTGTTATAGTGCAGATTGCATTATTGATTAAAACCCCACTTCATGTCATTTTACCTAACCTTAGAAAGAATTTGATTGATGAATGGAAACAGCATGTCTTAGAGACATGCAAATTGTAAATGAAAAACGTGAGAATGGAACGTAATATTTTAAATGAAATCTTGGTGGTTATTTTACTTAAAAGTTACACTTGCATGTTTGTGGTTAATCAAGCTAAAAGGTGTGAGTTTTAATGGAAAGTATGCATGAGAAAATTAGGAATGTATTAAATCCATTTCTTATTTTGAGTGATTATGCATCCCTCTCTTTTCAACAGTTTTAGCATTCAGAATAAGATTGTGTTATCTATCAAAAGATAAAAATAGTAATAGCTATGAGCATATGCAGAAAGCAAAATCCTAAACTGATGAGTTTATTAATTTAGCTTTTTCAGCCAAGTCTGTCAGATTTCGGGGGTTTTGTTCCAGTTATTCCAATAGTCTAGTTTTGACCTATGGATCTCTGAATTTTTTCCAGTGCAGGGCCACCACCAGTATAGCAAACGTAAGGTTTTTCAGTGGTAGTCTTCCTCTTTTCTTAGTTCACTGCAGTGGAACTATTGGATAGGTTCCTGGTAGAAAACCAGTCTATAAGTAGAAATAAAACTCTCTCAATTGTCCTAGTGCTACAAAATCAGTGTCTTCATGTAATTGAAATTTAAGGTGATAGAATAGTTAGCCCCCAAAAAGGTAATTCTAGCTAGCCCTGTAGAAAGGAACATTTAGCTGCACTGTATGTAATCACTTAAATAGTAGAAATTAACCGTGCAATGGATTAAAGGTCAAAATAAGTGAAATGCCCCTGTTTGAAAAGGATGGACTGAAATCTTTTGGGCCATTTCAGCTCTCTGAATAACTTTGAGTGTGTTTGACACAGTTTATCTGTGGCCAGTTATGAGCAGGGTAAGTATCTTTAAATAATATATTCTTCTGTTGTAATGGCGATTCCCTTTATTTGATGTGGTTTTTAATTTGGAAAGTGATTGTCTGAATAGAGTAATTCTTGCAGAAAAGATCTGTTCAGTGATACGATTCTCATCTTATGTCAGTTGTTCCTGCTGTCTAATGAAAGTCCAGGGTATTCATTTTAGTATGAACAAAAAGTTTTCATTAGTTCATGTTCCTATCAGTGCTGCAGAGCTAATACAGCTCTGACATGCCGAGCTTTTACCTATTATGGCCCACACATTCTCAACAGAATTTTTAATTAAGTTCCGATTGCTGAGCTAAATTGAGCGGAGTCAGTCAGGTATAGCTGAAGACATAATCTGGCTGGAAGAATCTTTTGCTGATGACAATCAGTGATCCAGCAAGACCTGAGACAGCAGACAGACTAATAATTTTTTAAAAATTTAGTTACCAGTGAAGTGAGTATATTCAACGTAGAAATCACTAAATGACAACCCAAAAAGGAGTGGAACTGAAAAGTTTTTCATCTATGGATTTAGTGACTTCATGAACTTATCCTGAATTTCCAGATACCTTAAACCCCTTGTAGGCTGGATATCTCCAAACAGATTGTAGCAAAATCCAGTATGACTGAAACACGCATAGTGATCACATATTCTGGTTGTGTGGAGTTTTTATGAACGGGGAGACAGCTGGGTTGAAGGTCCCTGAAATACAGGTTGTGGCCTGTATATGGTTGGGCTCTTGCAAACAGGTGCTTTCAGCTATGCAAGGTACAGAGGACTGACTGCACAGACCCTACTGGGCCAGATGCAGCTGAAGCTGGTGGGCTTAAGTTGATGGGAATGCACTGTGCATGCTATTAGAGACACTAGGATGTGATGGATTCGCTCTACAGATGCAGACTATCCCTGAAAGTGAGAAATCTGTGCATATGTGTCTCTGGGAAAATCGTGATAAAACATGTCAGCCTGTTGCTGAGGAGCAATATTTTTTTTTCAGTTCTGCAGCTGTGTGTGCATATGTGTTTGTTTAAATTATGCACCCGCACGTATAAATATAGAATGAAAATATCCATGCTGTTGTAGAGTGGGTAGATGCTGTTTCCAGAGATTGGAAATGGCATATATGTTTGGGTTTTTTTTTTTTTTAAATGTGGCTGTTTTTCTGGTTTGCGTTTTTGGTTGTTTTTTCTAGTCACAGAATGGGTGAGGTTGGAAGGGACCTCTAGTCCCTGGTCCAACCTGGTCATCTGGTCCAACCCCCTTGCTCAAGCAAGGCCACCTAGAGCCACTTGCCCAGGACCGTGTCTACATGTTTTTTGAATATATCTAAGGTGGGATACTCCACAACCTCCCTGGGCAACCTATGCCGGTGCTTGGTCACCCTCACAGTAAAAAAGGGTTTCCTGATGGTCAGAGGGAACCTCCTGTGTTTCAGCTAGAGCCCGTTGTCTCTGGTGGTGGCACTGGCCACCACTGAAAATCAGCCTGGCTCTGTCTTCTTTGCACCCTCCCTTCAGGTATTTATATACGTTGATAAGATTCCCTCTGAGTGCTCCAGGTGTGGCCTCACCCATTCTGAGTAGAGGGGAAGGATCACCTCCCTTGATCGTCTAGCAATATTTTGTCTAATGCAGCCAAGGATACCATATGCCTTTGCCACAGGGACATGTTGCTGGCTCATGTTCAACTTGGTGTCCACTGGGACCCTCAGGTTCTTTTCTGCAAAGCTGTGTTCCAGGTGGTTGTGAACTTTAGCATGTACTGGCGCATGGGGTTATTCCTCTGTAAGGGTAGGGCTCTGCACTTCCCTCTGTCGAGCTTCATGACGTTCCTCTTGGCTCATTCCTCCAGCCTGTCAAGGTCCCTCTGGATGGCAGAATGAGTCTGGCATATCAGCCACTCCTCCCAGTTTGGTGTCATCTGCAAACTTGCTGAGGGTACACTCTGCCCCATCATCCAGATCATTAATGACAATGTTAAACAGGATTGGATCCAGTATTGATCCCTGTGATACACTGCTAGTCACTGGCCTCCAATTAGACTTCGCATTGCTGATCACCAGCCTCTGAGCCTGGCCATTCAGACAGTTTTCAGTCCACCTCACTGTCTGCTCATCCAGCCCCACACATCAGCATCTTCTCTATGAGGATCTTATGGGAGACTGTCAAAGTCCTTACTGGAGTCCAGGTAGACGATATCCGCTGCTCTCCCACCTTCATCTACCAGGTCAGTCACATCATTATAGAAGTTTGTCAAGTTGATCAAGCATGACTTCACCTTGGTGAAGCCATGTTGACTACTCTTGATGATTTTCTTGTCCTTAACGTGCCTGGAAATGGTTTCCAGGATTAACTTCACCACCACCTTCCCAGGAATCAAGGTGAGGTTGATGGGCCTGTAGTTCCCTGGGTCAGTTGAGGATGGCCACATTACCCCTCAGATGTGAAATCATGAGGAACACAGGCAGGGCATGGACAAGTACTCAAAGAAGTCTCAACGTTGTCCTCAGTTCTGGCCCTGATATGCTTTCTGTTTTTCTCTTCCTCTCTGGGTAGATTTTTCCATATAAACAAACCCGCATGCGCACATGCACAAACGTGCACGCATACCTCCCCTCCCACATTTCTCTGTGTATGTATGTTGATGCTGTCTGAAAAGCACTATCTCCACCAATCTAGAATTAAAATGATATATTGTGTCTCCCAGGAAAATCGGCAGTTTACTCTTTCTCTCACATGAAGTGTGTATTTTTAGCCTGAGATGATGGGGTGTGATATAACAGAATTGAAGATTATGCTATCCATATGTACTAAAAGACAGTTTGCTGATCCAGGGCTGAATTTTAGCTCTCCTGGCCTTCGTTTTGGGCAGGTACACTTGCAGGGTGGCCAAATGTACTTCTTAAACTGTTTGTTAAAGATAATAATTTGATGGTGGTTTTTCCATATTGATTTGAATGTGTTCAGGGGGTTTAATTACTGGACTAAGCTTCAGATGGTGAATGGCTGAGTGGGGTAGTGGAATCAGGGAAAGGTACATGATGATAAATTCCTTTGCTCCAATTATTGTTTTACCCACCTGCAGTGTGAATGTCCTTGTGTAATAAATGTTAATTGCGTATAGCACTGCAGTCTTCAGCTGAGATGTGCTAGCACTGAAATTCTCATTAACTACTTATTCCTAAGAAAGTAGCTTGGGCCTGTTCACAGGTTGCTATTTGCATACAGCAAGTAACATACTATTTTGAAAGTTGAGAAAGTTGCTGAGCTGTGGCTGGTCATAGGAGATTTACATGAGATCAAGATGTGTAATATAGTCTGATGTAGCCAGATGGAACGTGATGTCTGTATGAGTTTAGGAAGACATAAGCCACGTTTGGAAATCAGGGAGGGCTTCCTGTAGCTGTACTCTTATAGCTTTCTACAGCAGGACATAAAGCATCTGCTACTTTGTGGATTCGAATAGCCAGAGTTTTTGCTTTTTCCCCTAAGTTTTTTATTAAACTTGAAGTAACTGCAGAGCAAATAAAGCAGCACCCAGAGACAACATGCAGTTGCTAAAATTCCTGTTGATGGAATTGAGCGAATTTTTTCTGTTGGGTAGGTTTGTTAACTGAAATAGGTTTTTTTCATTAAAATATTGGCTGAGGTCACAGATTTGGTGAAACTCAACCTTAATAAAACTGTGTTGGGCAATCCCACAACTTTTCATTTTGGTCTTTTTAAAATAAAAGGCATTCACTTGTCACTTAGCATGACATTTGATTTCAAGGATAAGCGTGGCGTGATTAAAAAAACAAAACTGTTTTTTTTTTTCCTGTTTCATTGAGCACTAACCCTGCAGATCCACACAGACCTTCATGCAAACAGACAGTAGAGACCTGTTAGCTTGGAAATGCATTGAACTAATTAATGCGTAGAACACCAGTGGAGCCTACTAAACAGGCTATCTAGGAATCAAGCTATAGAAAGGACATAGTCTTGCTCTTTGTCTCTATTTGCTTTCTCCCTTAGGCCTGCTCTCTCTTTCGCTTAATTTCTGAATTAATTCCAGCATTCTTCTTCCTCTGCCTCCTCACCTGCCTCAGCTCCCCATTTCCATTCCCAGCACCTGCTGCCTTGTTTTGCTCCTCTGCATATTGGAGGGTGGAGGAGATTCCCTACCCCTTCCTAGCACGGGGGAAGGATGTGAAGACCTTGAGGCAGACTTCAGCTACTTGTTTCCATAGATACCCAAAAGTCTCTCTCATGTTATCCATCTGTGGTTGTTACAGCCCACCGCAGAAGCCAACAAGCCATGAAATAGGGGAGTCTGTGGGTTGACATGTTCCATGACTCTACCAAACTGTTCCAAAATAACTACGAAAGCACTGTGAAGAGGGAAGAAAACCCCCACATATATAAATAAACCCAAATAAATACACCTTTTTCAGTGTATGTAGATGAACAGAGTAATAGATGAAGTATTTGGATGGAACTGAAAGTTTAATGATCAGAAACAAGAATTACCACCAATAGCAGCCATACAGAATCAGGCTCAAGGCCTGTCTAACCCCATCTCACATCTGCTAGTTGGTGACAGTGAAGAAGTATGAGAGTATGGAAATACAAAAGTGTCTTTCCACCTTGTTGTGCCAATCTGCAGCTCAGGGAGTTCTTAAACAAGAATTTGTGTCTTTGTAATTAAAAAACGTTGGCAGATTTAGCTTCCATAAATTTGTTCAAATAATTTTAAAAGTATTTGTATTTAAAAAATAAACTTTCATGATGTCCTGGGACATAGAGTTCTGGAGCTTAAGTGTTGGCTGAAAAAAGTAGTATTACTTCTATCTTTTGAACTTGCCACTTGCTGATTCATTTTAAGTCCCTTGTTCCTGTATTGGAGGAGACACTGTGAAAATCCCTATTCATTTTCTCAATGCCATTTGGGATTTTTGTCTTATGATTTGTCTATGACTATATAAGAAGGCAACTAAAATGTCCTATATTTTGAAGATTAAGTATATCTATCCCATCAAGAAACATGGATTAGATTGAAACCTGCTCATTTCAGTATGTTTTAGGGATGCAGTGCCAAAAGCTATTGCTGTATTCCCATAGACATTTTCAAGCCGTGATTTGGGATTTATTCTCAGCTGCAAGACTTCAGAATGGATTGGATTATTGGATGTTTGTTGGCTTTTTGGATTATTATTATTTTAATATTAGTCAGTGCTAGAGCAGATTCTAGATATTCTTTTTCTGATTTCACTATAAGATTTTAACTTGGTGAACAGACATCCTGTACAAAATTAATTGTAACTAATGACATAGCAGTAAGATGAACATACCATCTTATGAAGATTTTTCTCTGACAAAGAAAGGGAGTTACAAATTTACAATGAATTGTTTTGTAACACATTATGCACAATTTGGTGGCAGAGAGGTGCTTTCACTGAATATGAATATATTATGAAATTAGCTCTTCTCGTTGTGGAGAAACTTCTGATTCATTTGTAGATTTGGGGGTTCTTCTCTTCTGGATGTAGAATGGGGCTGATAATTGGAAATGCTACCTGCATTTTCTCTGGTCGAAGCTTAGGACAAAGTCTTTCAATAAATCTATTATTTCATTAAAATACTTTTGGATTCATGCAAATCTTGGTTGATGAAAGCCAACAGGCAAGAATCGAGTCTTTAATTGAAATGATCAAGACCTTCATCAGAAAAGATGGGCGATGAGATTCTTTTTAATTACGCCACCATGAGGCCAAGGTTCTACTATTCCTGACTTGGAGCTGGCAATTCAGTTGATTGGCCCCTACTACCCAGATCTCTCACGTCTTTGGAGCACTTAGTCTTGTGCACAGATCTGTGCCCTGCATATCTTGCAGGTGGTGATCTGTTAGCACAAGTGCTGATTGCTGACCTTTGGACCTAAGAAGAAATGGGAGCAGTGCTGCTGCATTCATTTGCCAAGGAGTATTCCTAGAAGATGATGCTTAAGAGTTTTTCAGGCATCATTACAGCCCTCTTGTTCTAACTCATCAAATGGAAAGCTGTGATTTCATTTATGCCACAACAATGTGCTTGTGTACATGGCTTTTTAGCCTATTGTATCCTCATAATTCAATATTGTTCTTTTCTTTTTCGTTAAGTGTATGTTGGTGCTACTGAGTGTTTCTTTGCTCGAGCCTACTTGGTAACCTCTGTTGCTGCCAAGATTTGCTTTTAGCCTCTGCTTTCTGCTGCTGGTAAATTTCCCTGAAGTCTTTCTGTATGGTGCGAATGACAAAGACGGCTCATCTTTTTCAAACACGACTGGAAGTCTACAGGGTCAGGCTGCAGGCTAATTGAATATTTTATCTCGGTCCATTCTCAGCCTGAATTCATCTAATTGGATATTTTACTTTCCAAGCCTTAATATTTTGGAAGCATCCTCTGTTCCAAGGGTTTCTTGTTGAAGAACTCCTCTCATTAACTCTTTCTGGAAAAAGAACAGTTCTCCACATGGACATGGTCCCGTTCTACAACAATTTAAGCAGAAGAGAGCATTGATGCTGACAGCAAATCACCAGCTGTCTTCTGAGAAAAACAGACTTGGTATCTTTCCTTGTAATTTTGTAGCTTTACACATATATTTTAAAAGTATGTGCTCTTTGAAAAACCATTTCATTATAATCAAGGTAGGAGGGAATCCACTGTGAAATTTTCCTCCATATCCTACAGAACATCTTTTGTAATATTCTGTTCAACTCCTAAGGTACTGAGTACGTTTTTACAAACATATATGCATAAACTCAAAACATAGAATTGCATTTTATATTACCCTTCTTTTTAAAAAGAAAGACAACTCTCTTCCTCTCCCGGGTCTTTTCCAACTACTTATGCAAAGTCAGAAGTCTGAACACTAACGGCTGTAAATCTTTTGTGTTGGCAAATATTTGATTAGAAGCTAGTACTGAGAATTTTTTCCTCCTGTGCCTAGTTCGGAAACATGAACATCATTAGGTTTTGATGAGATTTTTCTTTTTACACCCCAGGTAGTAATAAGTGACTATTTATTTTAAATCCATTTTATAATAACTCTTTTTTGCTTTTATCTCATCCATCACTGCTGCTTTCTCTTGAGCCTCCTTGTCTCAGCATTTAAACATAGCCACAGTGCTTTTTTTCCTGTCTTTGTAAATCAACTAGTCTTTGAACTTGAACTCATTCGAATCAGACAGGTTGTCTCAACTGAAGTCAAATGCTGTCACTTTGAGTCAATATATATGAACTATCATAATGTTCCACTAGCTCAAACAGCATTTTCTGCCTCGATAGTGCAGTTTGTGAAATGTAATGCATGCACAAAGGAGAGAAGGAGAAAACTTGCATTGCAGAAATCTGTTTTCTTACTGAGAATGGTCGTATTTGGGCTGGCTGCTTCCTCTCTACCAGAGCTGCGGGATCCCCTGCTGCAACAGCAGCAGGAGACTGGCTTCTGGCTGTATCTGTCCAACTAAATCTCTTCAGGTCTCCTATCTTCATGTCATGGCAAAGTGAAGAGGGTTTTTTTTCTCATAGTTTACATATATGAATAAAACCAAGTGTACTCCTGGGAAGTCGGGAGGGAGCACTTCTATAGAGAGGTGGTAAAAGCTACACGGTCTTGCCCTGATCCTGTGGCCTGGAGCATGCTCTACTGGGAAGATCTGCTGTTGGGACCAATTTCCAGGAGCCCTCTGCCTGGTAAATCTGCCTCTGGGAGAGCCATGGAAATGAAAGAATCAAAAGACTTGTGGGACCATGTAGTCAGGAGATAGTTACCAGCTTAAAAATGCAGTTTAATACTGTACTAGCTTAGATGAAAATCCGAATGACCGGTACTTACATGTTTACATCCTGTTTCAGTTTCCAGTTGATGTGAGATTGTGGAAATGATTGAAGCACTCTGTTCATTTCTTGTGAACAATTTTTGTATAACCATATTCTGACAGCCATCTTCAATTAGCACGCGTCAGTATTTCTGCAAGCAGCACTATGCATGTATCTTCCCCTTTGTACCTGTGAAAGAGAGAACTGGCTGTGTGCTCCGTTGTCAGATTTCCCTGTGCCTTTGGAAACATTTGTGTATTGTTGCTGGTAGAAACATCTCAAATGGTTTCAAGCTGCCTGAAAATTTTGGCTTTACCTTAACTGTTGAGTAATTTGATTGCAGACATGAAATACCACGAAACAACTGGGAGGAGTTCTCGTTTATTCTTGTATTTATCACATTTGGTCAAAATAATATTGCTGACAAAATATATGACATTTATTAATAAAAGCTCTTTTTGGCTCAGAAACAGGGCACTTGAATTACTCCCCCCCTCCCCCTAGTTGTGAATATTTCTTTGATATTATTGCACTTTCATCAGTATTTCTAAAGGCCCTAAGAGGTGCTTGCAAATACTTTAGTCATGCTGTCTATTTGTTGGTTCTCAATTCATGCTTCACTAACTTTTCACAACTTTTTCTCAAGATAACTTTCCATGAAAGCTGTGACTCCTGAACAGTGTTCTCAGTCATATTAATGAAACAAGAGTTTTCTAATATTTACTTTTTAAACCAGGTCAAGCCTTGTAGTTTTGTTGTATGAACGGGG
>VUYV01000059.1:3791759-3808402 GCA_008711295.1 Anarhynchus alexandrinus
AAAAAAAAAAAAAAAGAGAGAGAAAAGAAAAGAAAACAAGTGACCATTCAAAATGCTTGCAAAATTATCTAAGGAAGATATCAGGCTTTACAGAGCTCCCACTGATTTGTTAACGCTGGATAACTGGCTTGGTTATCTGTCACAATTTATATGTTTATAAGAACAGATACGAAGTTGTCTGTTACACCTGTAAGACAGAATACTGATGTATGGTATTTATTAGTAGTGGCCTTCGTATTATCCAGAGGATCAGGAATATATCTGATGGCTTGCAAATACCCTTCTTTCCATGGCTAGCTGAGAGTGATTATTTTCCTATACTGCAGAAAGAAATCAGCCTTTCTCTAAAATCTGTAGCAGTAATCCCTGAATGCACAAAAAAAGGACATGAGCTTTTCTATACACAAGTGTGTAGGACAGCCATTAAGCAGAATGACAGCCTCGTCACATAGACGTGCTTAAAGGCGAGAGGTATCTTTGTTTTCATGTGTCCCTGTGGGGCAGAGACAAGGTAATGTGGACTGAGAATGTACAAGTGGTGAGAAACCTTCAGTTGTGGCTCCTTTGCAGGTCAAGATAAAAGAATTGACAGCCATGAGGGATGAGTTTAAGAGCAAGCTTGCTTTCTCTCCATCTCTTCCTTTTACTCAGGAATTAAAACAGAGATTGTAAAATAAAAGCTGTGATATGTTTTCTCATGCAATACTATACTAGGGTTTTGCAGATATAGATCCTCGGATGAGCTTTTTCAGAGGCATTCAGCAAGTAAAGGAAACCAAAGAGCTGATAATAAAAATGTAAGAAATAATTAGACAAATGCTACTGCTACATAAAATTAAAAAAAAAAAGATAAGTTTTGATGCCTGATGAAGAGGTAGCATAGAATACCAGTAGCTCACGTGGCTGAACATCCTCAGGGAGAACTTTCCAGAAATCCAGCCCCAGTCTGTGAAGTAGACGGATGCATTATCACTACATTTAGCATTAAGCATATCTTGACTGATTTGACTGGAGTCAACCAGAAGGAAAATACTACAGTTCTGCATGGGCGGAGTTGCCATACTGCCACCAGCAGCCCAACATCCAAAAAAATACATCTTTGATTCTTTTGCTCTCTTTCCCTACAGTTTAATTATCTATCCATCAGATACATAATATTTTAAACTTAGATGAAGAGTCTAAGGCTGCTTTTATCATGGGCAGGCAGATGTACATTTCAGATTAACTCACTGATATGTCTGCCTCTCATGAGCTACTTATTACAGATACACAAACTTCACACATCTCCAGGACAGATTTTAAGCCTGACTTGACTTTAGTAGTCTGACAGATCGTGATAAACCTACAGTAAACAGGAATCTTTGGACCTGGTTTTTAAGTGTAGATAATTCACTTGATTGATTCAGTACACTGATTCTTAACCTATAGCATCAGGACAGGACTGAGAGATTGTCAGCAGCTTGAAGCTCTTCTGCTTTTACTGGGAGGGCCTAAGATGAATTGTTTCCTGAAAGGAAAGAGCAGTTATGAGACTATGTGAAGAGGTGATTTAGAAAAACAGTCTGAATTACTGCTAATGTTCTTTGAAAAGTCTTCTATTCAAATATTGATTGACCAGGGATACCAAATTCATTAAGCTGTTTTGGTTTAAAATCAGTCCCTAACAAGACAACATGCTGTTGATATGAATTGATGGAGTTGTAAGCTTATGCAAAGGGAAATAAAAGCAATTTCACTGGAACTGTTGTTTTTCATCCTCCCTCATGTTTGGTAGTAGCTTAAAAATATATTGCATTAGTTATGTTGCAATCAGGCCAGAATACGGACTCCACGAAATCTGAGAATTGAAGCGTCCAAACTACATTTCCATATAGATGTGCTAACCTTATCTATTAACAGATATTTTCAATCTTTGCCTGAATTTTTTTCATTTTTAAAAATTGAATGGGTTGACTTTTTTTTCTTTCTCACCTGCAAAACTTTACTATTTTGCATATAAAAGCCATGAAATCCAAGCAAAGCCACATTGCATCAGTTATCTGCATATCTCTGCATTGAGATTTCTTATAACATTTATGGTATTCATCTTGTATGTGTTGCTGGTGGGTGCTCAGAGCATACACAAAGCAGACTACGAAGCCTGAGTGTTTTTCTAGATAAATTACACCCTCCCATCCTAATTTCTCTTTTGAATCTTACTTATCAAAAAAAGGAGCTTTTTATCCATCAGCTCACAGCTTGCAGACCGCCTCACTGACTGAAATGGTGCACTTGTGCTTTAGTCGCAGCTTTGCTTTAGGTGTTTCACATTTTCTCTTTGGAAGCTAAGACTGTGTCTAAGTAAAACATCAGAATCATGACATCAGCTTCTGTTTCCTTTACTATCCTTTGCGTTCTCCAAAAGATGTCAGATGGTGGCATCCGTAAACTAGTAAGAGACTTCCTCAGGAGTAAAGCAACAGGGCTGAAAAAATCCCCTATTCCTAGCAGAAGGCTTGGAATGGCTGCAACTACCATCACACACCACTCTGCTGACAGCAAAGCAAACAGCTTTTACCAATCCTGGCTCTACAAATGTGCTTACTTGCTAAGAAAAGTTCGGGGCACTATGGGCAGTCTATACAAAGTCTGTGCTGTTTGGGTGGAGGTTACTTTGGTAATCTGGCTTGACAAGTTTACCTGCCTTTTGTTCAAAAATATGACACTTAAAGATGGCAAAATAGAAATATGTGATAAGCCAATTCTTGGTTTAAAGTCTTCTCCGGAAAAGCAGGTAAGTCCTTGGAACTGGAATCAATGCTGTAGCTCCCTATCAATTATTTCTAAGTTCGAAGACGTACAGTATATTGTTCAGCCAGTTTCTTTATAATTTAGGTTGAAACTCATCATAAAATATTAACCGCAACTATCTAATCTCATCATTTTGTGAGATGCTCAGTTTTTATTCCACACCACTAACCCAGGGTGTTGTGTCTTTGAAGCAGAAAACTATACATTGTGGTAATCCAAATTTGTCATGATATACTTAAGCAGAGGGAAAAATATGAGGTCTGAGGGTTTTGTTTTGCAAATGTTTGGAAAAACTCATTGCCTTACTATTGCATCAGCCAGCTCATGCGTGCTGTTGGCGTAGAACTGGCTGCTGGTGTAGAACCAAGTGCACTACATCACTTCTATATGCTTCTTCAGGGAAACATTGTGATGATCACTGTACCTTGTTGTATTTAACTTTAAATGCCATTTGAGGGCTGATTAGTCTGCTGCAGCCTTGTTACTTGTGTAAACTTAAAAGCTTATGCTGTGTCACTGCCACGTGAACTGGACTCGTTTCAACAGCCTCTACTCCCCTGGCTGCCCTTTGGATTCCACATGGCTGCAGGAACTGTTTTTACTGACAGTGACATTTGCTGTTTTAAAACCCTGTTTGCACTTCTCCAGCTTATACTGGGCATGCCAGCTGCCATGCGTGTGGATTTCCTATTCCGCACAGGAATATTCAGTATAAATTCCTATACCTTTTTTTCTCTATTTGAAGTCATTGCCTTATGTTGGCAGTTACCATTCAATGTTTCAGCAGTCTGTTTACAGTCCAGTGTGTGCTTAATTTTATTCAAGGCCCTGTGCTTGCCTGCTTCCTTCCTTGGTTCTCTAATATGAATCCCAAAGTGGTTCCTTGACCATCTTTGCATTAATCTTATTCTTTCTCTTAATAAAGATGCTATTAATGTATTTTGTAAGGAGTGTCCCTTCTTTCTTCCTTAGGATGGTGGGACTTACTTGATGTTCTCCCATGTTTAGCCTAATAGCTCCGTGATGAGGTCACATCCAAAATCTTACAGCCAAATTTTCCTTTTTTGTATATATAACTTATATTTTTCACTGGGAATTTATTGAGGTTCTGTAATAATAGTGGAAACTGTTGATCATAACTAATCCTGTGGTAGAGAGTGAGATTGCTCCTTAACAAAAGTTAAAATTCTACATGGAACTCCGATTCCACATGAGTGCTATTTTTCAGTTTGACTTATATATGATGCTGTTTTTTAACTTCTAGAGATTTTTGCCCAGATTTTGGTTGGTTGGGGATTTGCTGCTCAACATTAAATTGCAGGATTGGCACCAAAAATGAAGTGCTTGCATGCTTGTTTTTGACATTTATTTTACAGACTTTGTTTTTCTGGACTGATCTAATGTCATGATTTAGAGTGGCCACATCCTGACCTTCAGGTGTCCCTGCATTCTGTGGGAAAGAAGGTGGTTACAAGTCGCAGTTTTAATGGAAAATAACACACTTTGTGTTGCTCTTTCAACTAGATAATAGTTTTGTCTCCAAGCTTTTTTCTTATGATGGAAACCTTTCCAATTCACATAGTTTGGAGTTAAAGAATGAAAGGAATCATTATTGCACTTTAAGGAACCATTCAAAAGCCTGAAGTTTTTCTATATAATGTAGAAGAGCTGTGTGTATTCTCTGCTAAGCTGGGCATTAGCTGTTCATGTTTGTGCTATTTTTGGAAGGGTAATACTAAGAACCCTGAGGAATATGTGCCTCTTTAATAAACTTTGAAACCAAGGAAGTCCATAGTTTTGAATACATTTTAATTGTATCAGGTGGGAATATTTTTAAATAAGATTCTGACACAATGATAGAGTTCACAGAGTTTACATTGCCCTAGTATGCCTCTCCATCTGTATATCCTCTTTCAAAGCAGCCATGTGCTCTTATCCATTTAACTGGAGCACAGCTGATGTGGGCTAATTATTTTTTTCCTCTTCTTCATTGTATCACTCTGCTTTTTCTGCTGATTTCAGCTGGAGTTGGAGGTCAGTCTATTTAAAGAGCACACACTTTCATCTCGATGTCTCTTGCGAACTGTTGTATAATTTGGCTACTCCTGGGGATCTTTGCGGTGAGAATACATAATTTACTGACCATCTGCCTGCTTTTTCCTTTTCCTTTCATTACAGACGTGGGGAGGAAAAGCTGAAAAGGAGGCAGTCATACATGCATATATGCAGAATCGGTTGGTAAACTGCTGACCAAGTTCCACGCTGTGTTTGTCATTCAGAAGTCAGCTTCGTGTCAGCGGTTGTTGTTGCTACACAAAATACAAAGGAAGGCTGGTGTATCTCACGTAGTACTGAAGAGAAATGTTTATGATGGATTAGTTTGTTCCAAAAGCAGTTCTCTGAGCTTTTTCATAACGTGATCATTGATTTCCTTACAGCTCTATATTGCCTTCAGCCAGTGTTCAAAATCCCAGGCTACACCTCACTTTGTGACCAGCATTCTTTTATGGTAGCTCTGAGAAACTTTGTTCTGCCCAAACAGGGAGCTATTGAAAGTCCTGAATGATCTGGCTGGAAGGGCTCAAGCTAGATTTATTTGGGGATTGTATGTTTGTGTGAATGGGAGAAAAGAGGAAAGCAAGATAAGATGGAATAGACAGTAATGTAGAATCAAAATGAGATTGTATCTAAAAACCAATAAGCATGGAAGCTTTATTACAGCCTGGAGAGCAGTGGTGGGCGGTCCCAAAAGAAGCCTAGAGAATAGGCTTCTTGATCTGAGATTTGTCTAAAGGACATCTATGGCTGTGAGGAAAGAAAAACTTTCGTCATTTGACTTCTTTATGAATGTTTTAAAATAGTTGCATCAAAGCTACCTGACTGTAACCCCTTTTCATTCTCAGTGGCATAATCTTACAGGACCCAAATCTTGGCATATAGTTCAGGTGGGATCATACTTCACTGAGGTTTATACCAGGATGGACAATCTTTGCATTGGATACTCTTGCCTTTTTGCAGAAGTTGCAATATCTGTGTATGAAAGTGATTGATCATGGTGTGTCTGCAGAGTGATGTTTCATGTGGCAGGTTACAGTAGGCATAGGTGTGATGGACTTATTCTTCACCATTACTGCTAAAGGTGATCTCTTAAACCCCTACAGGGACCTTATATCCAATCTCAAAAATTGCAGTTTTATTCTAAAAATATATGCATGCAAACTTGGACCTAAAGTAGTCCTTTTGCTCTGAAGATTTTTTTCCCAATTGCTTGCCACGCTGTTGTTTGTTTATAAACTACTTGGATAGAAGCTCTTAGGGGCAGGAAATGCCTCTTCTGTTTTATTTGCAAAGGATAGTAAGAACCTTATCTAGGTCTCTAGGTGCTATCACAATATAAATAATCATAACTATAGACCTCTGAGTAGTAGTAAGTCTAATATAGCTGAGGTGAAGAAGTAGATTACCCTGGAGTGAAAGTTTTTATTTGAAGTGTGGAGAAAAGAGAGCAAAACATACATGGATTATTTTTTTGTTATCTTTTGCTTAGAGAAAATATTAAACATGGCTTGTCACTTAACTTGGCCAGGGCTATCTTGTTGCAGCTTTTTTTTTTTTTTTAAACCAATTATTCTGCAATATGGAGTGTTTTGATTTAGACACGCTTTTTAAAGATCAGCATTCGTGGCACATGCTGTGAAGAGCAATTTAAAATTAAAAGGCTGCTTTAGACTTTTAAGAGCACCTGGATCTTATTTTAGAAGCAATTGGAACTCTGGGCCAGCACCTTGTAGGGTAATTCAAATTCTTTTTTTTTTTTNTTTGAACAGCGCGGCGCTGAGCTCTCTAGATTTTGAAGTACTTCCAATTCCCAGTCACATTTAGCTGCAGATCATGATCTTTTCTTCTCGGTCTTACAAGTCCAGCCACCTTAAGAATATCCTCCAGACAAAGAACAAATCTAGGCTCTTTTGAATTATCAAACGTTTTATTTAATGTATTTCTTCTCTTTTGTTTATGCATAGAAGAAATTCCTTAGGTCGACAGGAAGACATTTAAAAGTTTCAAAAGAAAATACGGGCATGTAAAGCCAGCCAATTGGACCCTGTCAGTTCAATATATAAAGGAAGTGTTACCGTTAGTAAAGTGTTCACAAGTACAGCAGTAAATTATGTGTATTGATTTGTCCAGGGTAAAACCAGGGGGAAGAAACAATCCTTCAGTTATATCCAATACTCCATTTGGGAGTATGGTCTGTGCTGTGCCCCATGTGGGACAGCAGAGCGGTGGGAATGAGGTGCAGGGAAGGAGGGAATCATCATGTAACCATCAGGCTTATCATTAAGCACAGGCAAAAGAGAAACTGTGGCTGCATAGGTGGTCTCCGTTCTGGAAATTACTGCCCTGAGCACTTGGCTTTGAACCATAAGTCTTCACTTTAATGAAGACTTTCTGGATGTTTTTGGAATGCCCTATGCAAACACAGGAATATAATGATGCTTTACTTGTATGAAGTGATGATCCAAGACGGTCATTTTCTTTCTCAGCTTTATTTTCAAAAGTACAAAAACGTGGGGACATCCATTCTCAGCAAGAGGTAGTAGCTGTCCTAAATACAAGGATGTTTGTTCCTGTTCTCCATAGAGCAGTCAGCGCCTTGCAGATGTGCACAGATGGGATTGTGAGCAGCTGGGGCTGTAGCAGTGAGTTAGTAAGTCACTGGAGGTTCACTGGGATGTGAACCACCAGCAAGAACCTCTCTAGTACAATAGCTGCAATACAACGAGAAGCTGCCAACAGGCAGCTCATGGTAACAGCTTGCAACTACTTGCGGTGGTGCTTAGAGATGGTGTGGGGAAGCGTATGCCAATATAGAAATGTTTTGTAAGCTGGAACTGTGAAACAGTGAGGGTGACATTAAACAGCATCAGCATCTCCCCTTACTGGATGGTTTTCTTATAAGAGGCTGGAGGATGCTGATATAATTTATTTGGGGAAAAGCTCAGTGTATTTTTGCCTTTGGGTTGAGATAAATAAAACATCATAAGGTACATAAGAGATTTCACTGGAGTGTGGAGGAGGAGAATGTAAAGTCTGAATATTTTGTTTTCTGTCTGAATCACTAATGTGCTACCAGTCAGTTTAATTAGAATAATTAGTCATGATATATATAATTGGTCTGAATCTTCCTGCAGATTATATAGAGAGCTTTTGAAGAGGAATGTGGTTATTTGATACTGATCCTGCAAACATTTACGCACGCTCTTAGCTCAGTGTGCATGAATCAGCGTGTATGCAGTGACATCCCATTGACTGCAGAAAGGAAACTCTCCGTCAGCTAAGGCAGCTCTCTCAAATTAATATTCGTTAACAGGCTGCATTTTACTGTGACCGTGCGATTTGTGGCAAGGCCACTGTTTTAGGGATGCCTTCAGTAGGGGACTGCTTTTACACTGAAACAAATATTAGTGTTTGCAGAACAGTAACTTTGAGTGACCAAGTGGTGGCATGTCCTCTGTGGCTTGGTTTCTATCTTGGTCTCTAAAGGGGTGCTTCTCTCGTACCCTCTCTCTGAGGTTATTTTAGCACCACTGTGGTAGGTCCTGCTGTGGGGAAATGACCCAGTTAAGCAGTAACTCTGGGGAAGACCATGCTCGCACTTTCTTGTGGACTATGCCACATCATTTCCCGGATCTGGTTCAGCTTGTGGCTGCGCACGCACCTGATCCTGCGAAGTTCGGGAGAACTGAAGGGAGGGTGGGAAGTTGCTGGTGCTGTGTGGGAGAATGGGCCTGGGGTGGGTTAGACTTGTCTGGGTTTGGGTTGTTTTGCTTTTCCCTGTGGAAAAACTTGAAAAAATAGAGCAATTATTGTAGATATTGACAAGCGCTACCATTTGATCCTTTTTTCCCATCCCAGAAGAGATTTTTTTTTTTTATGATGAGTTTTACTGTTGGTTGTTTTGTTATGTTCTATCATTTAAGTGCCTATGTTCATTATAAATCATATGAATGAATGATGTTTCCTTGATTTTTTGCAAGTTAGGAGCACTGATGTCCATGCTATTACTGTGCATAGTCCCATTCAAGTAAGTAGGTTTACACTTCATAGAACAGGGAAGTATTTTAACTTGTGTTTACAAGTTTTAGACTGATAGGAGGTTATTGTGAGCTGAAGGAAAGGGACTATGTAAGAAGTGCTACTGCTAGTGTATTTCTGTATTTCCTAGCTACTCTATACCTGGATTTTTAATTTCTGCTGACAAGAGTCTGAAATTGCATTCCTTTTGGCATCCCATTCAGTGTGATAACAGAATGCTTATGTGAACAGGAGATATTTTGGTCTAGAAACACGTGAAATGTCAATTGATCTTGTTTCAATTGCATATTGTCTAATGGTACCGGTTTTAAGTTCTTCCAGTTTTCTGAGAAAGTAACATTAAGAGACTTATTCTCCTTACCTTATTTGTTTCTTATGTCAAAATTATTTCTCACCCTGAGATTATGTAACAGTTTCATTATAGGCCGTAAATTTAGTGCCAAAGAAATCCTGTAAAGGTATTTAGGCAGCCCTGCTATATGCATAGGATCTTCTGCTTGTAGCATATGTTTATGTGCTTTGGTCTAGTTTGATAGTCTAATTGACTATAACAGTAGATTCTGTACATCAGCTGTGTAAGAAAAGTTACTGTATTCATTATCTTTGGACGCAAAGAACAGTTGAAAACTTATGGAGTTTCTTAAAATTCTTATGGTACTTCAGTTAACTCCATTTCTCTTTTTTGGCATGCTGTACAGTGTTTAATATAAAAATACACGATTCAGCAAAAGCTGTGGAAGGATCTCTGTTACTGTGGTGTACAGAATTGCAGATACTGTGAAACAGACTGAAATAAAAAGAAGGGAATATGGTGTATCTGCAGGGTAGGACTGTGTCACCCTGTGGCCTTACTTATCAGTTCACAAAACTAATTGTGGTGTTCCCTTGAGTACTCTATAGGCACTAGAAACCCCACTGAAGCCACATCAGATACACTTTCCTATCCAGAAAAGCAGAAATCCCCCAGTGTTTAATGAAATTGCATGTCTCTCTGAGCAGTATCAGCCCCAGGTAACCTTCTCATGAGTTCAGCTCTGCACCTGTTATTTCCCAAGGGCTGGTCTTGCCTATCTGGTATTTGGTATTTCTTGTCTCTCCAGCACATCACTCAATGCACAGAAGCCATCCTTACCTTTTAGCCCCAGTCCTGGTTCCAGCGTCAGTGACGTGAGCAGCACCAGGAGACTGGAGCAGTGATTTGGATCTAAAGTGACATAGCTTGAGGACTTTGCGGATGGACAGAATTGTGAAGCGCAGTCTCTCCTTACTCTATCACAGGGGAAAAAAACCTCAAACCACCATGTTTAATTTTCCACACTTCTGCTTTCACAAAAGTCTGTTTCAAGCTGGGCTGACCCAGGACCTTTCCTCTGCAACTCACAAATTATCTTTGAAATTAGGACTCTTTCCAGTTTAAGTTGCTTTTGCTGATTTTGTTGACCCCTCAGGCTATATTAGTATTAGTAAATGACACAGGCCAAAAAGAGCGGATCTGTAAAACCAAATAGTTTGTGCTAAGAACCTGACATTCACGTTCCTCTATGTATTTTAGACTTCTTTTTTATTATTATTATTTAGTTGTAGCTCTCTTTTTTTTTCATCTGGTCCCAGACACAGGATGTCCACTAGTGGCTGGAGTGCGTTAGGTGCACTCCTGGAGTGTATCTTCCGGTTTAATTTCATGCAAAAGGGGTGTGGATCCATGTGCACCATAATGTCAACCAATGGATAGTAAGAGTAGATGACCGGTTGACTGGCTTAAAAGTTTCAGTCCTGACTGAACTAAAGCACTAATGTAAGTGCACCATCAGTTAAACTGGATCTCCTCAACCACAAATGCCTTTTTCCTTCTGTACATGTAAGATATTTTTAATGACCCTTCCTAGTCTGGGAAGGTTGTAGTGTAGCCCTCGTCAGCCGCATTGCGTTTTCATTCACTTAAAAGCATTAAAAATGCAAGTCTTTCTACTATGACATTGTTACTATTAACTATCAATTTATAACTTACGGAGACAAAATGTTCCTGAATTGTTGTGTTGTGTTCTGGTTTGATAGGTAGTGTTGGCTGTTGTGTCTTGACATATTCGAAAGTCCCATGGTATTGGCTGCTTTGCATACTTTTCATTCTGGATCATGAATTTAGCAAGCAAGTATCAGTGAATCTAAGATGAATTACAACTAGTGTCAGACATGATTTGAAACTCCTTGAGTGGAACGACAGAAGACACAATAAGGTGTATATGAAATCAGTGGCATGACCCAAATTTACTGAAGCCCAGCTATTCTTTTAAGGGTGCTCAACAGTTGATAGCACAACATTTCTCTCTTGGTGGCCAGAAAGTTTAGGTAATCCAGATTAGTGCTTTTTGCCTCTTTTGAGGAGCAGAGTACCACAGGCCTGTCTATGTAAGTACCATACCATGCTCTCCCAATAAGATGTTGGGTTTTTTGCATACTGAAGTTTTGGCTACAATGCAAGACTGTATTTGGGGTTTAGTGCCTTATCAGTGTAGCTTTCTCTATTAGCACAGTGTATCTGGGGATAAGCCAGGTGAAGATGACACAGTAGTCCTTTCTAATACTGAAGGTCACAGATGGGGAGGATCTTGCTGTCACTGTTCTTGAATAACCACATGGCTTCCACTGAGGTCTGGTGAATAGAGTTCAGGTTGAGGGGCTGTTGCCTCAACTGAAAACAGCTCTGAAAAGCCACGTCTGTGGAATAAGAGTTTCTTTAGGATGATAGAAACTGGAAAGAATATAAAATGTCATTCGTTTAAGCTACTTATTTTGATGGCTGGCCTTGAATTTATCTGAACTTCTGTGTAGTCTTTTGGAGTCTGATCAGGCAATAAGCCTAGCAGAATTTATATTTAAAAAAATGTGAATTCAATATTGGTTATGTTTCAAATAACCATTCCATTGCATTCCTGTGCAAACCATGCCTTTCCTGTCCCACCCCTTCTCTAAATCTCATCTTTGGTGTCCTTGCATAAAATAAACAAAACCAACCAAACAAAAACCTCATATGGTGAACTTCATGCAGTAAAGTGTCCGTTTGTTTCCATAAAACACCAGGGATGTCTGTGATGTTTTATGTGGTTAAGAAAAACAAGAAGAAAAACAACAAAACCCCCTATAAAATTCTAGTACAAGTTCTCTAGGGTTGTCACAAGAAAAATTACTGCACACTGCACAGTCCAGATTGTGCAGTAGTCCAGAATAACCTGTTCAGTTCCTTCATTCTGGTGAATGTTACAAGTCCCATTGCTCAAAGCCTAGCGTATTTGTCTGTGTTGACTCTTGTTAACTAACTTTATTCCTAAACAGTTGCTCAGAAACTCAGGACAAAGCTGAAAAAAGCATGTAGATGTATAGATAGGAGAGTGAAAAAAGAAAGGGGGGAGCTCTAAGTGTATATCAACTCGAAGTAAAAGAAAAATAGAGTAGGAAAAAGAATGTTTGTTTTTTCATGCATTTCACAAACTGTTAGCAAAATCTGTGAGCAGGGGGAGCTGGAGACTTGTGAGGAAGCTGCTGTCTTGAAAGATTTGAGGGGAAAACACTTCTCTTTGTACATTTAAGTTGAAAACTACTGAGTGCATTTCAAGCAGCCATATATTATAACATTTTGGCTGAAAAAGAAGTATGTGTTTGTATTTTTGGATTCTTATATAAAATGTAATGAGAAAATTGACATTTCCCTTTTATAAATGTAATGAGAAAATTGACATTTCCCTTTTATAACAACAAAGCCATCTCCTGCCTAAGCTTTGGCCAACTATGTCCCAAACTCTCTAATTCCTCCAGACATTTTAGAGAGGAAGGTAAACATCATTCCTTTGTACCAGTGGTTGAGGAACTGAGAATTAAACAGAATTGAGAATTAAAGCTGGTCTGTGGCAGAGCCTGCATTTTGGAGTTCAGTGCCTTGACCAAAAGACTTGTCTTTCTCTTTATCTGTCTATCTTATCTACCTTGTTCACATAACATTTGTTTACCAGTTCATTTATACTTGTATCACCTCTGTGAGGCTGAGGAGTACTTTTGTGCTCTTTGTATAGATGTAGAATCCAAGAACAGGTGATCTAAGTGAGTGCCTACGGTTATACAAGAAATCTATGGAATAGAAGGGACTGAATAACGCTTACTTAAATGCCAAGCAATAACCTTAATTTTTTGGTCCTTACTCATTGGCTTGAGAGAAAAGCAAAGACAAAAAAGGAGGAGAAAAAAAAGAAAGAGGAAAAAAAGAAAAAAGAGGAATGCTGAAGGGGGTTATCTTCTTTCCCTTGGAGACTGGTTTTCCATTTTGATTTCAGAAACAAAACCAGTTGCTTTCAGTTTTAATTTCAGAAATGGTAGTTTTTTCTGGCAGATGCCAGTTTTTCAGAGCAACTCTCCAATTTCACCGAGAGGTTACAATAAGGAAAGAGAAGGGGAAAAAAATAAAGGAGGAGGAAAAAAAAGAATGCTATGAATGGATTCTTCCTCTGTCCCAAGACTTCCCTGCTTCCACCTGCCTGTGTTGTGGCTTCCTTTTCAGTCCATGCCTCTGAAACTGGCTTACCCGAATCTTGGCTCTTTCTAAGATGGGTGTTGTATATTCAGTCAGAGCACCAACTCCATGCTGGGAGGCATGGGGGAGCACGTAGTGGCATTTCTAGCGACAAGCTTGTCAAAATAAACAGCCTTGCTTTAAAAATATGTATCTGGAATGTGTTGCCTGCTAATGCATATTCATGTCTTAAATGCAAATATCTCCCCTTCCTGCACATATTGTGGATGTTTGCCCTCTCTATTTGGGTTGTGTATCATATGGCATGTAAATAAGAGATGGCAAGTTGTGTAATAAGTGGAGGGGGCAGAAGAAGAGGAGTTAAGGGGAATTGATTTAATAAGAAACATGCATAATTTACACACACAGCACTATTCCACTCTGGTTTTGCATAGTTTAATTGCGAATCCTGTGGCTTCGTACCAAGCAATATCTAAAAAATAATAGTCTTTTACTAGCCTTAAAGATAAGATTTCACAGATTAAGTTTGCTTGCTAGCATACACATCCTGCAGTGGTTTAGCTTTACCCCGAAGTTTGTAAATGTCCTTGTTTCTTTGCAAGGTGAAGGCAGATGTGTCAGTTTGGCTAGATAAATCAAATATACAGTATGAGCAAGAAGACATGTTTTAGGTGATGCTTTTATCACACCCACGGCTTGGAAATACAAATTATTTTAGGATGGATTTATGTCTCTTTGGCCTGTAAAGAATTTAAGCTGAGGGCAGAAATTAATATTAAAATGTTGAGGTACCCAAATATCCAGTTGTATGCTTTTGCAGTGTGGTGGTGACATAAAACCAGAGGGTGGTTTAAGAATATTTTTTATAATCACTGGTGTTTGTTCCAGAACATGGAACTGACCGCATTAAATGGGTACATTTTGGTGCTGCAGTTGGAGTCATGCCTGGGAACAGTCAGCTAAATGTAGCCTACTTAGGCCTGAAGGAACAGATGACCCTCACCCTGAAAAGTTAGACCTAAATAAACATATGGCTGCAAAGAAAGCATATGTGCCACGGAAAGGCCAAATGTTGAGTTGCTTCCAGGACTCTAGGTATGGATTCCATACACGTGCATATCCTGCTGCATACAAGAACAAAAATAATTCGAAATAGGCAGAAAATTGAAAAAAATACTGTGAGATGTCATTCAGGGAAGCTTGTAAGTGCCTGGCTTCACAATCAATGACAGACTTCATGGGGTATCAAATCCAGTCCCAAACTACCACAGGGACTTGCCTCTTATAAGCAGGGGGAAGATGAAAGTGGAAGAGAGATTGTGAGGGGTGGCACAGAGAAAAGAAAAGGGGCAGATGAGGTTTCTGCCTGGAAAAGCTTAAGCTGGCACCTGTTTTTTTTGTGGAGACGTCCAATGCTTGTGTGAATGGCTAACCATGGACCTCTGTGCTGGTTCAGTAGACCTGAGCTCCTTTTGTCATATGCTCTGGAATAGCTTTGCTGTGATCTAACACCATTGTCTGCTTCTTACTTGTGGGCTATGTAGACAGGCTGCCAATTTGCAGGGTGCTTTCCAGTACCCAAATAAACTGCTTCACGAGCCCTTATTGCTACTGCCACCAAACCCAGAGCAGCATTTCAGGAGTTGATTCTGACCTGGGTCGAAAATGGGTTCTACAGTGAGACAAACCCATAAAGTGTGAACGTGATTTTGGATCCAAATTCTGCTAGAGTTTGTGGGTTCATGATCTTTTTTTGTTCATTTTTAAACATGGACTTATCTATAATTACTGTAAAACTTCCATCTCTTCCCTGTTTTCCTGTATTTTTTCTTTTTATTTTGTTTTTTTCTTAAACCCTACCTTAGACATGAGTATTTCAGGCAAGTGCTGAATCAAAAAAAATGCCATTGGGCCACTGAAATTAATAGCAGTGCTTGAAGTTTGTTGTGATATGAGTAGAGATAGAGCTGAATTAAAGAGCTTTTTACTGGAAGGTAGCAGTTCAAAACGTGCTTCAATGAACTGTTCTTCTGGCACCAAGTGAAGCCTTGATGGAGGAGTTCCTGTGACATTGCAGCCCTGACTGGTGCAGGCCTTCGTTTTACCTCAGGTGTATGTCAGGAGTCTGGTGTGGTATCTTAAGGCATGTTCCCTTTAGTCATGTCCCCTCTCTATATAGCATGGAGAGGAGGGAGAGAGAGAGTTCAATGTGTGTTCCTGAACACCTACTTTATGGGTCCTTAACCCATGCATACTGTTTCTGGGTCCTAGGCTGAATCCCAGGGAGAAAAAAATCCTGTTGGTTTTTGGAGGCAGTTCAGCCAGGTTTAGTCTGAGGGAATATTAGAGGGGGAGATTTATTTTATTAAGAATTTCTTCCAGTATAAGTAAAGTTTTTCCCAGCTCTCCTGTACGAAGGTCATAAAAAATGCTAATATCCTATCTTACAGGGGTGGGAAATCTTTGGAGGTAGTGTTGTTTCTCTCTTCCCACTCCCCATATGAAAGAGACTCACAAGCAGAAGGAGCACCAGGCATAAGGAACAAGTAAGATTTGCCTCCTTCTCATACATATGCCTTAATGATGGAGACCACTTCTTGTCAAAAATAACAGTCCCTTATGATGCTTACAAAGCTCTCTGCAATGACATGAGCAGTTTCATGACTTAACTTACTGGGGAAACCAAGATGCCCATTGCTCCACACATTTCCATTTCCTTGCTGCTTATGTAAAGACATGCAGTCTGTAGAGAGGTGTGTTGTATATCTAATCCCCAGTTGGGAATCACTAAACACACTGAAATGGAAATAATTAATGATGATTTTTTTCCCCTCACTCCATATTATCTTCTCAAAAGAGACTGAGCAAAACAAGCAGCAAGAAAATGTTCCTCCCCAAATAAGTAACTAGGAACTTGTCTCCTGAAGGCTGTTAAATAAATATGGAAAAGAGTAAAATTTACTTTTCTGAATTATGGAATGGGTTTCTGAGCAATGAACTACTACTTGTCTCTTGAATACCTTTCATCAGTTTTTCTGCAAAAGTACGGCATATATGAATACTTATTGGAATTTTATCTTCAAAAAAAAGCAGAATTAAAATGAGTGTGTAGGTGGGGGAGTTTACAAATGCGAGGTAATTGTGTCTTTATCAAGTTTGCTGACTTTCTGTGTTTTCTCCATTTTAAGGCTTTTCTCTATTCAAGTTTCCTAATCATCCATTTGAATAGATAAAAAAA
>VUYV01000059.1:3814615-3883321 GCA_008711295.1 Anarhynchus alexandrinus
CCCCCCCCCCCCCCCCCCCCAATCTGTGATATTCTCAGTACTTTTTTCAGCAAGAGGTATTTTCTTTTAAGCAAATGTCACTTATTTCTACACCTTGTAGCATGGTATTTCGGAACAAAAAAAGACAGAATCTGAAGAATGTGTGGTTTGATAATGGATGGCTTTTTATTATGTACCTCACACCATCAGCAAACATCTTTTAGTTTCAGGGAGAAACCAGAAACTTAATAGAATTTTTATCTTTCTTCTGAGGAGTATTCCCCCCCCCCCCCCCCCCCCCCNCCCCCCGACTTCAGAAATGGCTTTATTGCTTCAGGCACTCCTGCCAAATTGCCAGGTGGTCATTAAATAGCAGTAGAATATCAAATTAACCTTAAAATAGCCCTCAAACTGATTAGGGAATCGGCAACTGTTTGAGAGACGTGCATTAAAATGCAGGGCCCTTGTGATTTTTGGAGAGAAATAATATTTCAAGAAAATGTGTTCTTGGTGAGTTTTTTAGTAAGATTTTTAAACCTGCCTTGGCTTTTCTGAGTTTTTTATCTGTGTCCTTCATATCTACAATGTTTAGAAACTCTTTTTGTTTTAATTATTTGCAGTTATTTCTTCAACATGGTAAGAGAACGAATGATGTAAACAGCATAAATCTTGTGACTAGGAAGAGTAGGAGCTTACCCTTTCAGCTGCATGATCTGACTGCCTTTGTGGTACATGCAATGGCCTCTTCTTGGTTTAAAGGCTCAGCCGCTGAGACCGTATAGCTCAGGCTTCCTAAACACCCAAACTGCCCAGGTGAGTGACAAATCAAGCAGTAAGAGTTGAAGTAGCATTTAGAGGAAAGAATTCTTGAGGCCCAGGGATGTGACTGCAAAATATCCAGTGTGGTTTTGATTATATTTTTTAATTGATGGCATTTTTTTACAGGAGATCTTATTGTTCTTATAAGTTCTTTTCTTAAAATTAACTTGACAGTTGAATGGTCATGTAGCAGTGGGTAACTGAAAAGCAAGGATCCACTTATGAAAGCGATGTTTTGTGTCATAGAAGTGGCAGCCTCTCGTAGAGAGTGCGCTACTCTTTGATCAGAAATATCGCTGCTCAGGGACCACAAAAAAGATGTTACCTTTGAGTGTCACTCTCAACCCGGCGTGTTTATTGCATGCAGCACTTACTCTCCAGTTATGTACTTAAGACTTTCTTCTTTATACTTTTTGAAAGAAGTATGGTCATTGTTATTTAGCCAGTCACAGGTATGGAAGAATAAGCATGAGAAGCAGTGGTGTTAAAATCTTCATGACATATCCCACTGGTTTCATCTCACTTCACCTGATGGTGTTCTCGTACTGCCATACTTGTCTCTCCCCAGCACTGCCAGCAGAGTGCTAGACTCTGCACTGCAGCATTTTCATTTGCTTCTCTTGCCTTTTTTTGTGGTTTTTTAAACACTTTGGTGACAATTGTATTATTTATCTTTCCCCAAGATACCTCAGTGAGTAATAACTGAAATTTTAGGTGGTAAATTTTAGTGGTACCTCCCAGTGGACGCAATGCATTTCATATATATGAAAATATTTTCAATGGGATTTACCATGAAGAGATTAGCCACTTCAGAGGTGTTGCCTACTCTATAAACTTTGAGAGAAGATAAGGTAGAAAAGCATAAAAAATGCTGATCACGGCACAAATGACATACATGGATGAGTGTTTCATTCACTCCTTTTCAGTACGGTATCAACCACTGCAATGTCTTGGCATTTTCAGCAGGTGTGCTCTTTGATTGATTACTCCCATAAAGACTTTGGAGATTCCTTTCCTCAGTAGACTAATGAAAATGTAAATGCAAATTATCAGCGGTGTAAACTTGCACAGCTCCCCTGCAGCGAGCAGAGCCAGGCCATTTTCTGTCAGCTGGGGAGCAGCCTTGGAGTATCAGTAAGCTGCACATCGGTGCGCTTTGTTGTTTCACTAGTATTTGAAGTGCATCCATAATGTAATTGCTTTCAACCCCAGGTTCCCCAAATGGCTTCATCTCAGAAAAGGAGAGAATGCCGATCATTCTTTTAAACCTCTGCTGGTAAGAGTTATTTGTGAAGTCTCACTTTTGAGCAGAACGCAAATACCTGCAACTTGTTATTCTCAGATCTGCTTGGGAGGGAAATCGGCAGAAGTTTTGCCTAGCTCCCTGACTTCTCATCCCATCCAGCAGCCTGTTGGGGGAACTCAGACTATTGGCCAATTACTATCAGATGTCTTTTTTTCTTTAAGAAAATGGGTGTTGTGACATGAAAGGGAAAATTGTCTTTTAAACTTTATTGAGAAATAGTGTAGAAAGAACAGAAGTACAATGGGGACCTGACCTAAGAGCTGCCTTTTTGGGCCAGGAGTGGATTGTTAATACCTTCAGATCACTGGACGCAGAAACCTCCACCTCTGTTAAGCAGTACTTGCTCAGGAAGCAGAATCAGCAATCCAGCAGATGGTGTGAGCTCCCTGGTAACTGAGCATTTTATCCATTCAGTTACTCACCTGTTGCCTGTGTCTAATGAAATCCCTCTCTCTGACTGTGTCTGATTCTTAAGTGAAACCTAATCCGGCAATCTCTGACACACAAAACGTGCTTTGACTGTAGCAGTAGCCATCACTAAGGTGCCCACCACTCCTGGTTTAGCCTTAGCTGTGTGTTAAAGAAAGCACTTCTCTTTGCAGTACCATTGTGCCCATTCTTTCCACGTTCTGGTAAGGACGGAGGCATGTCTGATACTGAGTAGTTTCAAAAAGTCATCTGGAGTTGGTTCTTTTCTGGATACCTCTCCCTGTTATTCCCCCTTGTAAAGGATCCTTTCACTGTCCTTCACAGAGGTGGAAAGGGCCTAGGACATTGTGCATTTTCTGTGTTCTAAAAGCAGATGTATGTCTCACCTCTTCCTCAAGACCTCCAGTGATGGAGACTTCAGAGCTTCCCCAGCCATCCTATTCTACCACTGTGTTACTCTTTAATCTCGTTTCATTATACTTTCCATTGCATCTAACCTTAGTTTTGTTTTCTTGCAGTACCAGCACCTAAATCCTCTGAGCATGAAGAACAGACATTTTACTCCTCTTTTGAAGTAGCTGTTTGTAAATTTTTATCAGTCTTTT
This sequence comes from Anarhynchus alexandrinus, assembly GCA_008711295.1. Classification (NCBI taxonomy): domain Eukaryota; kingdom Metazoa; phylum Chordata; class Aves; order Charadriiformes; family Charadriidae; genus Anarhynchus; species Anarhynchus alexandrinus. The sequence goes on from VUYV01000059.1 coordinate 3,817,754, forward strand.
CAGGAGAGCAAGCCCAGTTTGTTCAGTCTTTCCTCATAAGTCATGTTTTCCAAACCTATGATCATTCTTCACTATTCTGCCTGAGGGCATGCTTCAGGTGGCCATTCCTTTTTTGAAATGCAATGCACCAGAACTGAGCAGGTACTCCAGCTGGGTAAAGTTGAGTGGAAAGATTTACTTTGTGCATCTCACAAGCTGTATCTCTCCTCGTACATTGCTGTAAAATGGTTGTCATGTTCCCAACAGCATAATGGAACAGTTGTCACTTGTCCATTGCTGATCTACAGATTGCCTTCCCTGCAGCCAGGTTATTCCCTGACTTGCAGTGATATACCTAATTATTCTTGCTGAGGTATAGAACATTATACTGCTTACAAGCAGCACATGCACTGACTATTTTCAGCCTATTCTCCAGTTTGCCAAGAGAGTTTGAAGTCCCGCTTTCCAATATACTTAAAGTCCCTCACATCTGGGTGCTATTTAACAACCTTTTTTTTCCCATCTTTCAGTTCATTAAGAAAATTATTCAAAATGTCACACCTAGGGCACTTCCCTGTGGAGTATTACTGGATGCATGCATCTCTCTTTAATTATGATGAGCCATGTATGTTTTCTTTCCAAGTAGCCTTTTCCAACCATTTCTAGAGCGTCCTAATATTTCCGCCTTGTTTAAGAGTATTTCACATGAAACAAGTCAAACTTACATAAGTAAAGCAATATGACAGCTACTGTTTTTTCTCTATCCCCAAGGGCCATTATCCTGTCACAGCAGGAAATTACATTGGTTTGATGGGGCTCCTTCCTGACAAATCTATGCTGTCTGTTATTCATCTTCCTGTTTTTTTCTAGGTATTTACAAGTAGTTTGATTATTTATTCTGTTACAGTTCTGGGAATTTAAGCTAAGCTGTTGGGTTTATAGGTCTGTGGCTCCTCCTTTTTATTGTTTGCCATTTTGCAGTCTTCTGGTAACTCACTGTATCCCAGGGGACCTCCAAGATAAATGCCAACAGCTCATCCAGCAGCTCTTCAAGAAAAGCCAGACCAAACTGAAAATGTCTGATTTACCAAGGCATTCTCTAATCCTTTTCTTTCCTGATTAGAGATTCATGTCTCACCATCTGTTGCTGGTATGAGAGCTAATTGATGTTTAATGAAGTGATGATGCAAAAAAGAGGCATTCCAAATTTCAGCTTTCCAGGTGACATCCCTAAGCAAGGTCCTAGTTTCACTGAGTAGTGGACTGACGCTTTAGTTGGTTTTCTTCTTCTGTTAAAATACTTGTAGGACAGCTTCTTGTTATTCTTGATGGTCTTTGTTAATTGCATCTGACTGTGGCTTTGTCCTTCCTGGCTTTGAAAGTACCAGCTCATACTGTACTTTTTACCTGTCCTTAACAGACTGACCTGGTGGTTTTAAACTGTTTTGGATTTAAGGTACAGCATGTGCTCAGGGCGTAGTCAAATCCGTCCTCTAGCTACATATGCTGTCTTACCTCCACGCACAGGATGATTTGTGTTTCTGGCATTACTATTTTTTCTCTAAGGAAATGTCACTCTTAACTACCCTTTTCCTTTAGACCGACATTTCTAGGGATCTGTAGTCACACCTCTGTGGGTGCTGGAATTTGCCTTCCTGAATGCAACTGATTTTTATTTTGCTGTTCCCGCTTTCCTAAGCCAAAGATTGTGAACTCTGTTGTAGTCCCTGTTGGCTTTGTTTAGGTAGGAGGAAAATGCAAAGGTACAAACTTCCACATTTCAGCCAGGCCATTCGGATTTTGGGAATATACTGGTTGGCAGTGGCTTTCCTCAGCCTACCTTCATCCTTAGTAAGTTCAAGGGTAAAAATTACTGGTTCAAGCATTAAGGTCAGACCCTAAAAGCCCCACGTGGTGGCCCGGTCAGTCAGAGCAGTCAGTGAGAGCAATGTGTCTGAAAATGTGAAAACCACTGGGATTACAGAGTGACTACTGCGAATGTTGGCTACCGTTCCTCTTCTCTGCCTTCAAGCCCCTGTGTATCATGGAAGCAGTAACTCACTGCCATCAAGACTTTTTTAAAATAAAAGCAAAAATCATTAGTTGTCCCTTCGATCTTTTACCAATTAGAGAAGTTAACTTAAATTGTCTGTATCAAAAAATAGTACAAGCTTGCTTTGAAATTTTGGAAAATGCGTAACTGTAATAATTTAAAAATAGGCTTTGAAAATTCATTTTCTCTTTTGGCAATGTTGGTTGCCATGGAGTTCAAGTAATAGGTTGTGATGTTTAACACTGAATTAATTACTACTTCTCACTCACAGAGAACATCTAATTATACATATTCATGAAGAACGGTGTTTGGCATTCCTGAGGGAGAAAATATCTTTTTTAATACTGTATATACATACTTTTGGAACCAGATGGGGTCTGTTGAATGCATAATCTTACAGCAGTTTTTCCCAGGGTTTTTAATTGTTTCCTAGTTTAACAAAATTTGTAGTTTTAAATATTGTCTTAAAATAAACTCCTTGTATTATGAATATTTACATTCAGTGAGTACAGGAATTTACTTTTAAAGTACTAGAAGTTTAGGTGGACATATAGATGGATGTATATGTAGGACAACATACACTTCTTTTTTTTCTCAGGCAAAACAGGACTACAGTGATTAGACAGCTCTTTGGCCCCAGTGTTTATCAGTCCTTGCTCTGTTGTGGTCAGAGCAGCTAAATTAATGGATATTGATTATAGATGTGGGCCTGGGATGTCTGCAATGAGGGTGTTGTGCACTTCTAGCCTTGCAGAGCTCTTGCACTTGGCTTTCTCTAGCTTCAACAGTAGCTTCACAAACCAGAACAGCCCTTGGCATAAAGGCTCACAAACCTAGATCTTATTTTAGTGGGACTTGGGGTCCTAACTGTGTGTGTGGCTTTGGGTCTCTGTTCAGGAAGGCATCTCTGCTCAGAAAGATCTGTTGCCGCTGAGCACATTCTTTAGTGCTGTCCTGAGTGATAGTCCACTGATGGGAACCAAAAATGGTGGCATAGGCCATAGACCATTCTTCCTTGCAGACAAGCTATTAGAAGGGCTTTGGCTTACGCAGACAGTTTCCTGGCTCTTCGAGAGTCACCGTTACGAGCACCTCTGTGTAGACAGTCTTGAGAGGGCCCCATGAAAATGCCTTTTATGATACAGTTAAAATAGTTGGTTCTGACTACAAGCAGTTTTTATTATAAAACATGCACCTAAGCTTAAGAAATGTTTGCTCTACAATTTCTGGGGATTGTGCAGTTTTGCACATAACTGTCTTGTGCTTCTGGAAACTGATCTTGTGTACTTGATGTCAAGTCACTTATTTCGAAGGAGGCGTTCAATGCTGAACCTGTTTTCTACATAGCATGTATAGTTGCATTTATTTTCAATGAAAAGTCATTTAAACATCAAAGGCAGGTGGAGAGAAGGAAGCGAATCCTTGCTGTCTTTATTTCAGCTGATTTAGCCTTTTTGAGTCCTCCATAGAAAAGAATATGATGCTTAGAGATTTCTTGCTTTTAGATAGTAAATCACATTCTGTGATGGATGCTAGTATCTTTGGCTTTGGTGAGCTAAACTGAGAATCATCCTAGATAAAACAAATGAATTACCTGATAAAACATCTTTAGAAAACTTTTGTGAAAACTGAACAACTAACAGCAGTTAAGTATCACTGTTGTTAACTAGAAAGGATGAGGTGTTAAATCACTGGTGTTCTCTCATCCATCTCCAGTATATTCTGTTTTCTAAGAGGGATCATCTGACCTGTGCTTTTTTAAATGCACATATGTTTTAATATACTGAGACCTGTTTCCTTTTCCCTTCTTCTGGCAGACAAAAAATATTGACAACAATGTGGGTAAAAATGTCAAAAATGAAGTAGCGATGCAGGAAAAATTTTGAAGGATGCTTACAAGTTTGCATGACAATGTCTTTAAGAATTTTTTTCAAGAGGAAAAAAGTTAATAAATGTGTAATAAATTAGGCAGTTAGTACCTTTAAAGTAACTACATTAATTCAGGTGTTTGAACCAGCAATTTTCAGCAGTTGGAAACCAGCTGGGTTTTTTTCCCCTGTGGCTTCCTATCAAAAGAAAAAAAAGAAAAAATGAGGCTCAAGAAACAATGGGGTTTGCTAATCATCTTCTGATGGCTGCATAATCCACTCTGTGCTTTTCTACTGGAGTTTCTGATCCTTTGTGTCATCACTGAACGTGATGGTACTTGGAATTCCAGCTAGCTCAGAGTCTGGATTTGGTTACTTTCTTGTAAACCTGGCATGTAAACCAATTTCCCTTCAGAACTGTTGCGTTGTTAGCAGTTTTCAGTGGTAATAATGGGCACCATGCTATACTTCTTCTAGTCTTTTTCACACAGACTAATTTGCTGTCTATTCTTTGAGTGACAAAGACGAGGTAGAATCAGAAGTAGGAATAATAAGTGAGAATAAAGATGGTTACAACAGAGCACTTCATTATGAAAGTTCTTATAGGCGTAGGACATGTAACATGGGAAGCATTACAATTTTCCTTTGTGACTTAGTTTGGAGTATGTTTCATCTTCTTGCAAGGACTATAGGACTGGGGAGATGAAACTTCAGTACTGCTGTGTATGACACGGAAATTGGGCATGATGAGTGGCACTGGTACAGTTTTACTGATAACTCATGAGCTCTTGAGAAATACAACATTCTGTTTTGCTCAGGCAAAGAAGATATCTCCACCCTCCGGAAATCAAGGGAAGACCCTACAAGCCCCTAGTAATCTTGTTATCCTGTTCAAACCACAACTTTTATTCTGCTTTGTAAGCAGTAAGCAGCATCATTGTCACCAAAGATGGTTTGTATCGTTACAGTTCTGATCGTGCTGGTCTCAGTATTACTCATTGCCTGTCATTGCCACCCCTCTTGTCTTGCACTGAGTGCATTGCACTGTCTGTTGCTATTGCAGTTCTAAGGTCATGCGTTTTTGCTATCTGTTCTGAAAAAAAAAATCTGTGAGAGAGTTGCACATTTTAGTTCTGGTCTTGTTTCTGTGAAAAAATGTATGACAGGTTTGGTTTCATGAGAAACACTAGGAATCGTATAATAGCAGGCATTTTCCTTCTTCCAGATTCCAAAATTCTGCTCTCTCTGTATTGGCACTCTAGAAAAAAGCTGTTTCAGTGTTTCAGGTCCTCTTCCCCCTTGGGCTCAGGATATGTAAGTGCTTCCATAGGTGTCCCAGGCTTTCTGCCCTTTCTGGGTTTCAGGTTGTTTTGTGTTTTTTTTCTTTTTCTTTTCCATTTTTTTTTTCCTGGCAGTAAGTGTTCACGTACATGATTCCATCAAAGCAATACCCATTTCTTGCCTTTTCTTTCAGCCATTCAGAGAAGCTCCATCCACCCTCACGTTACTGCTCCTGCATGCAGGCTCTGCTTTTGTGTGGTGGCTCCTATTGTTCAAACTTGTACTACTCAAAAAGGAGCTTAACATCTCCTCAGATTTAACAGCTGTTGTGACACAATGTGTTCCTCTCAACTGCTGGTCCACCACAGTGTAAGCCGCTGAAATGAATTTTAATGAAAATGGAAAGGTTCAAATAGGAGGGCAATTTGGAAATGTCACTGTTTCCCCAGGAAGAGAGTTGCCGACAGTTCAGTTGATTACAGACCATGTGCCTAACGAGGCTGGCCTTGGCCAGCTCTAATTTTTGTCAGCGAGGGAGCTGACACTGAAGGTGTGGCATGGCAGTAGCTGTGTGCGTGGAGCTGCTGCGGGAGTTGGGTGGTAGGGCACGATGTCCCTATGGGAGGATAAAGCATCCTTTCTCTCTCATAGGGAGTTCCAGGAACCGTCTCCCTTTGGGTGGATTTCAAGGAGTTGCTGGCTTTGATGATAATCGGAAAAAAAAAATCTGCTCTTTAGCTCCTCAAATTGATATGTGTTATTCTTGTTTCTCTACTAACAGGGGATTTACATGCATCTGCATATTGATATGATTCTCACACATGATTTTTTTACACTTTAAGATACCTAAAGCCTGCACCAACTTTATCTAGTTCCTTTCAATCATAGAGATTAATATAAACTGTAAAACTACCCTGATCTTATTAATATTTTAAGGTGATGTCAGATTTCAAATTAAATCTCACTTGGCTGTATTAAGAAGAATGGAATCCAGCCAGCCTGAAAGTTGTTATTAGTTTCCAAAATGCTTTTAGGAAGACAAATATCTGGTAGAAAATAAAATGTGTAATTAGAAGAGGAGCTCTAAAGAAGAAAGTTGTATTTAATATTTAAACCTGTAAGTAGTATAGTAATAGCATTTTCTGCCAGTAACATACTTTTACTGCATATTAATGCAATTAAAATTACATCACAGTCTACTAATTTCCTTCCAGTTCTGTACACTTAAAAGCAAGAGTAAATCCTGCTGATTAATGTTTGTAAAGGGAAATCTTTGTGTGAAAAGTATTGCAGAAGAGCAAAGTTGCACAGCAAGTATGGGTTGTGTTGCCCTGTGCAATTTTTCTTTTTGCCCACTTTTGTCTCTTTTACAATAATGTTAGCCAACTGGAAGCCTCATTACTGATTAAAAATGACACTGCAGATAGTAAACAGTCTTGAAGTTCTAGATTAAAAAAGACACTGCAGAAAATAAACAATCTCTGTCTTAAGGGGATCACGTAGCTTTGTATGTTGGGTTTTTTTTTTGTGCAGTGCAATACTCCAGGCATCATATAAATTCTGGCACAAGAACACAGTATTTGGGATAACGCAGCCTTTAGAACTGCCCGGAATGAGGATGGTGGAGCTCAGAATGGCAGTCTTGTTTCAGACAAACTTTTCACTTCTCTCAAAGTGAATGAGTTATAAATCACATTAAAAAGTTTTGATTCAGATTGACATTTTCCTCAGAAGGGATTTGTCATGAGCTGTGGACCTTGGAAATCCCAGGCTTCTTTGGAGTTCTGAGCTTGGCTTGTAGGTCCCCACTTGGAGGTCTTCAGCTCCAAAGTGCTGTGGCTGGCAGTACACCTAGTTTCTAAAGTAATTTCAGGATAGAACTTTTTTGTTTTGCTTTTGGTTTTTAATTATTTTCAGAGTGAAATGAATATGGCAATTCCCAGTACTGAAACACCTTGGTGGACCTTTCCTTGCTCTACTTGGATTGTACTGTGAAATTCAGAGGCGTCCCCATGTAATGTCCCACAGGACATTCCAGCCTTTTCTGGATTGCTTTTTTACTGTTTTCACTGCGCCCAAATATTGCTGTAATCAGACGTTCTTTAAGAGAAACTTTTTTGTTTTTTCTGAAGTCTCCAAATGACTCCTGATACTCTTTAGCTCCACTTATAATCTGTGTGATGATTTATTTTGTTTATTAACTCTTTAGTTTGTTTATTAATACTTGCATTCCTAGTAGCAGTTGCAGAATAAGCATTTCTCTTTGTAACGGTTGCGCCAGATTGACTTAAATCGTGTCTTGGAGGGAGTACAGTTCAGGGAGTGGACCTCCAGTGGCATTTGGCTTCTCCTCTCATTTTGCCACTAGCCAACTGTAAGAGCTAGGATAATTTGCTCCTTTTCCCTGTCTTCTGATACATGGTGGCAGTTGCCAGTTCTGTCCAACTAACCCATAATGCAGAGACATACAGGTTTGAAACAGATTGGATTAAGAAGTGATGTAGCCACCCAAGCCAAGAAGCCGTACTGCATCAGCATGACACTACAGATTTCAGATCTGAAATCTGGTGTTAATCTATACTCATCTCAGATAGGGTATCCACTAGATTTGGGGGTTGGGGGAGGGTTGGATCTCTGTACTGCACTTATTTTCCAGTGTAAATGAGACCCATTTTTCAATCCTGGTCTCTGAGACAGCTCTTCTGGCTTAGCAGCAATAGCTTTAACCTGCGAGGGATGACAGGGACTTCAGCATGCGCGAGCAATCGCACCCATCCTTGAATCTCTTCTCCATTACACTGGTCCCTCGCCTACCTGCCTCAGCTTGCCCAGCTCTCTGACATGAAAGGGAGGGGAAAAGAAACTGGTAGCATCCCAGACTGTGAAAGTTTGTGGAAATCAGTCCCCTGCACAGGCTACTCTTCTCCATAGCGTCTCTGACCGACCTTTTGGGCACTTGGAAACTCTTTATCACCTTACGTGATCATTGCAGGCTTTGTTCGAACAATCAGTGCTGCAGTTAATAGGCTAGGGAAGGTCTCCCGATCGAGTAGGCACTGTTGCTGGGCCTGGCACGGGGTCCTTTAAATCAAAGTAGTCTTTGAGAGGCTAAGACGAGAGTTATGACTTTTTAGGTATGCTGTATTTGCTCATGTAGGGACTGAGTCCCTCCCTGTCCTGTGGATATGTTGCCTTAAAACAAAGTTGCAGCTGTTGAGGCTTGCCTGTTCTTGAAATCGCCAGTGATCTATGGCTACCTACCCATCAGGGAACATCCGCTAAATGTGCTAATACAGTATTTAAATTATTGAGTACTAAAAAGTACCAGCTCAGAGAGCCTCTGTGACATGAGACAGAAGCTTCTCTGAGCTGGCTTTATTAGACTTTAATGGAACAGCAGGTGCCACACAGAATAATGCATATCGTCCATTTGCTTGGAAATGTTGTCCAGGCTTTTCTGTGTCCTATTTCTGTGGCAAGACTGCAATTTCTGCAGCTCCACCTCCCTGCCTTCAGGTCTGAGAATATGATATCACCATCTCTTTGAGTTTTGGGTCTTCCAGCAGGTATTCAGTGCAACTGACAGCTCTAGGAAAAGATGGAATAAATATTTCATCTTTCATTTATTAAAAAATAATGTAGTTTGTAACAGCGTTCTGGCAGGTGCTCAGCCATGCCTGAATCAAATCTGAGATTCCAAATAAGACTTTTTTGATCGGTTCGATTTGGCTTCTGAGAGGAGAGGAGCTCAGACAAAATCAGGAGCATCTGTTCTGCACATCTGGCCAAAACTCATACTCTGGAAACATTTTCAGAGGTTTTTGTTTGGGATCAGAGATCTCTTTCAGGGTATGCATTTTTTGATACATTCCTGCTCTGTCTTTCTGCAGTGTTTGATTTATGGCATCTCTGCAGGGACAGTTTTACCAGGTTCTTAGGGTGGAGGTTATTTGAAGAAAAAAAGCTTGCCAAGAACTATAAAATTATGAAGCTGATTTCGTTTAAATCTGAATGATAATAACTCATGTTTATGTAATGCGGGTTTTTAACTATTTATCTCATTGCTAGGGATAATAATAAAAATAGGCTTTTTCATAGCTACTGCTTATGTGAGCTACCCGTGAACATGTAAGCCAAACGGTATTTATTTAGAAATCTATTTCAGCTAATCAGCTATATTTAATAAAATGCTATAATATGTAGTACGTTTTAAATGCTGATTTTTAAACCACACTGATTTCATTTGGGATTAACAATTATTTCATTTGGACTTTAAGTCTATTATTACTGGGACTTATCTGTATTATTGAGCATGTGACTGACTGCTTTGCTGAGGAAAGACTCACTGAAATGCAACTTAGAAGCCTGGTTTAACCGGGGCTCGAGCAGATGCTGATTTATATTTATATGGGGTTTTAGAGTGGTTCTTTCTTGATTTCAGGCTACAGCCTTAACAAAATCTAAGGAGCTGAAAGCTACAGTTAATTGCTCATTTTTATATAATCTTTGATTCAAGTGCTTGAGGGCTGTTGGGAAGCTCATGCTGTGAAGGCCTGGCAGATCGGTTACACAGCATAAATTTTGCAAGTGAGTTTCCTTTAAGACAACTGCAAAAGCGAAATGATAAGGGAATGAATGCACATGAAATCTTTGAGGTAATATCTTTCCAGGATACCTCAGAGACAGTTATTATTAAAGCCAACCAAACAAGATCAATTTAAATTCAAAATGTGACCTGGGTGAACCTTTTATAGTTTGATCTCATTTGTACTCAGTGGCGCTTTGAGAGAGAAGACGCTAAATTCTGTCTTCCCGTATAAAGCACTAATCCAGATTTTCATTACACAGTTTGAATGGGGCTGATTTTATCTCTTTATCCTTGTGGATTTCTTTTTTCCAGCACTGACCAGAATTTCTTCACGTGCATCTGTCCCCTTCTTTTTGCTAAATTGAAGGGAAATACTGTGCTTTGTCTACTCCTATGGAGCCCGTGCTCTGCAGGCGGGGCAGCAGAGCTCTGAGAGCACAGCCCCTTAGCAGAGATGTAAAGCGTGGTGCTGTGTGTACGCTTTCTCTTGCTAAGATGTGCACCAAGAGGACAACAGCTCTCTCTTGAATATACCTAGAAGGGGCTTTTGGGGTTTAAAAGTAGTGTGATTTTTTTCAACAGGGAGCTGGGAACTGTTCCAACCAAACCCCTGGGAACACAGGCTGAACTGAAGAATAATTCATCTTAGGTTTAAATGATGCCTTTTCCCTCAACTTCTTTTCATAAAGAATTTAAGTATGTATTTAAACCTCCTGGGTATCGGTTGGGCTTGACTATATAGTGTGCAGAATTGGGACAGACGTAAGAGTGTACTTGAGACTAAACTTGCTTGAATGAAGTCCTTCCATGCTGCAATCCTATACCGTATTATGAATCAGATCATATACTGTGGTATGGGCATAAGTTTTCTAGTGGATTTGGGGTCTATTGTAGTAAATTAATTTTTGTGGAAGGAGATGATATGATAAGCCTAATAGACTTTGCTCATACAGAAACACTGAGGGCTGGCTGGCAGAAATTGAACAGTGCAAATATAGGATCTGCTAGTTTAGATGCTCTGAGTATCCCCGTCATTGCACCAAAGTCTCTATAAGTAGGGCATATACTCATCTGAATTACACCTTCAGTGCTTAACGTACATGCAGCAAATACTCCACCAAGTGTAAATAAGGGAAGGAAATGATCCTTATGGAGTTGTGTGATGTTTTGTCCTTTTTTCCAATTGAAATAGAGGTAAGGAGAAAAATGGTTGTCAGATTTTAAAGAAAGGACATCAAAGTTAATTAGAACAAATACAATTTGGTTGAATTTTTCTCTTGTATTAGCTGTTGAGGACTCAGCTCAGAAGACCTGTCAGAAGGGAGTTTCTGCTACTTTTCTGACAGTCTTACTGTTGGTCAAGAGTGTTGTTGGGAGGCATTTTTTATGTCAGAAAAACAAAGCAGTTTGCAGACTCCTGTGGTGCGCTATCTTCTTGTCTGCCAGTTGAAAAATATCAGTACGCGTGCTTAAAATGTACACAGAATTACTGTCCGTGTTGAAAGAAAGCAGGCAATTTAGAAATGATCTCTCGTGTTGTTAAACTAGATCATTTACAAAAGAAAGTGTAAACATTTTGCATTTCTCTTCATGACTGATACTATTCTGTAGGTTTTCAGCAAGTTTCGCAGTTTTGTGGGAAAAGTCTCTTAGGTGTGTGCTTCTGCTGTAGCGATCATTTTTTAGTAAGCAGTGGGACTCTTCTGTTTTAAAATGGCATTGTGCAGGGACAGAGGAACTTCATGGAGAAGAATGTGTGAAGAGAGGACTGTGTTTATGTATATATCCCAGCCAACCGAGAAATCACTTGAACAGAAGAGGCTGCAAAGCCTCATTTTGTTTTCTGTTACATTTCTATTGAATTTTTAATCTTCTGTTTGTTCTCCTGCAAGAGAATTAAGTAGTACTGTCGTGTGGGACTTTTTTAGACCATGGTAAGCATTTTTTCTTACCCTACGCATTGTCTTTTGTGTGAACCATTTCCCTTTGGCAGTCACATTTGCTTTCAGCCCCACACCAAGTACACACAACTTCCTAGAATTCAAAGACACAGGTAACCAAAGTGTGAAATCTGCACGCACTATTAATTTGTGTACGCCCATACATACACAAGTTTGTGGAGAATTCACAGTTAGATTGCCAAGTATGTCAATGCTAAACGGCCACCTATATACCCATGCATGCATCTGTACACACAGTAAAAAGAAAAAAAAAAAAAAAAAAGAAAAAGAAATACACACAATTAAGGCAGGTCATTTATTTTTGTGCAGTGGGAGTTTGCAACAGGGAGTGGAGAAAAACACCTCCTGAATTTTATATCCTCGTCTCCCCCCCTCCTCCTTCAACCCCTTCCTTGAATTCACGTACTATAAATATAGTGTTTATAGAGGGTTTGGTTTTGGGGTTGTTTTGGTTTTATTTTTTCATTCTGTCTATTCATGTCTGTATTTGGCTGGCATTGTGCCTTTTCACAGCTAGTTTGCCTGCAGTGGATGCCATATGATGATGGATTTAGCCACCTGTGTAGCACTGCAAGTGATATTGCTATAACATATGTTTGCTCTTCACCCCCAGCAAAACCTTTTCAAGGCAAAGCAATGTCAGTAGGGAATGAACGCGGGCCAGATTCATGCAATCAGTGTTTTGACTGAGCAGGTTTTCCACCAAACAGCTCCTAGGGGGTACAGCTAACATTGCCCCTTGGCTGGCAAAGCCTGTGCAAACCCAGAAAACATCCCAGGTGAAATACCTTATTGGCAAAGAACAGTTTTGTTGGTAGAAATTTATTTGGTGGGACTTGGTGATATAGCTGTGTTACTCGGGAATCACACCTGATATGGCTAAATCAGCATAAGCTCAGGGCAGAGAGCTGTCACCAGAGGGTCAAGGGAGGAAAGTCTGAGACAAGAACCAAAATTTCCAGAGAGGTGGATTCTTCTTTTTTTTTTTTAAGTGGCTCTTTAAGTATGTCTCTCAAGCTAGATGCACGAACATTGTTGTCCCCCTAACAAAATAAACAGCTGTATAGGAATGAAGACCAAGCTGGAAACAGCCACTAAATAGCATCCAGTGGTTGCACTTTGTGACTTTGTATGTGCTCCTCCAGTGGCAAGATAAAACTGTGTGCATGGGGAAGGCAGTGATAAGAAGGGGGGAGATGCTGAGTGGTGAGAAAGATGGCTAGCAGTAGCTGAGCTTGACCATTGCTTGCAATCATATATTTATATGGGACTAGAGATAATGAGGTCCAAGTGTGTCTGGAGGCAGTACATGTGGCAGAGTCAGGTGTGTGTACGGGGTGACTGCGACACTGCCATAGTTCACTCGTGCTTGTCAGCTCTGTAGGTGGAGAACACTATAATATAGACACTAGAACAGATTTTCAAAGCTAAGAGAAGATTTGGATCCTCAGCACCATTTTGTGTCCTGATTTCTTGAGTGACCTTGTCCCACCACACCATTACTCCAGGAGACTGATAAACATCTACGCAGCTTTAAGAACATGCTCAGGCTGCTGGAAGTACCTCCAAGAAAACTGAGACCGAGTATGTTTGATCTTGCATAACCTCATGGACACACGATGCATGTGATGTGTATCGTTAGAGCGCTCCTTGAACCAGCTCACACAGGTAGAAAGGAAAGGCCACACGTGGCTATAAATGTATTTGAACCGAGGCCAGGAACTGCATTATCTGCCAAGCCCATGGCACCTCTTCTCACTGATGGGAACATGTGTATTATCCTGCCAATAAAGTATTCACCCTGAGAGGAAGAAACCTGCGGACCATTGCTCTTCCTTGTGACTCCACTGAAGCCTTTTGAGTAAGAGGCTCTGTTCATTTGTAAATGTGGTGACATTTTGAGCTTTTGTACAGCAAAGGGAAGCTCCCTGGGAGGCTCATGGCTGAATGATTTCTTCCTAGAGAGCAGTAAATGAGGTTAAATCAATTTCCTCCTGCAATGGGAGGGGGACGGAAGGAGAGAGAATAACATTTATCCCTTCAGCTCTCAGAGAAAAGTAGTTTTATTTACAAAACTTTTCATTATATTTCACCTTTTAGTTTCTCTTAGTCATTCACATTTCCAAAACTGGGAAATCTTTTGTCTTGGGCACAAAATCCTCTTTAAATCTATAGTAACAAATATGACACTGGCTTATCAAGAGTCTAAATACCAAGAATATTCCTTTTGCATCAAACCCCTGTTACTGTTATGGAAAAATCAGTAATCAGTACTTAGAAGTTTGGTAACACACTGATATTCAATATCTCTTATAACTGTCAGATATGTGAGATCTTTCTGACAGCTGATGGAAACACTGTGGGAGTCAGGTAGTACCTTTGCTAGATTGGAAAAGTGAGGAAAAATACCTCTCTCCTCCTCTCCCTGCCTTTGATTCCTTGCAGCTAAAGAGGTTTATATCTATTTTGTTACCTTGCTGTCCTTTGCATTCAGACATGACGGGGTGGGAGGAGAGGAAGAGCCATAATCTTGTGGAGCCATAATCTCACTTCAGACATGGGGGTGCACACATGGGTGGTGATGGTGGACCGGGCAGCTTGCTATTTCTGTGTATTTCTCCTCCCTCAGCGTGGGATAAGTAAGATGTGAATAGCACTGAGAGATGAATGATTGCATGGAAAACAATAACTGGTACATTTTGAGCCCCCTGAGAAAGCTTGGCTTTGCTGCCCTCTGTGTTTTGGTTAGTTCTTAATTATTGTCTAAGGTGATGTATGCTTCTCTGAATGATTTTGAACATTCCTGGAAATCTTTCAAGGCAGGATGGTAGCGCACTTGAATGACAAAGACCAGTATCTAGAGCTCTGTTGGCATCTCGAATACATTTCTGACTAAAATGCAAATGCATTGGGTGAATTGAGCCCGGGAAGGGCTGATAACCTGCCGTGAGTAAGGGCACTGCCGTGAGGTTTATCCCTGTAAGAAAGAATATAGATTTGGAGAGAAATATTAAAGAAGGAAAAAACTCTATGAGCATGATTTTGTTCAGAGGTACTGAAAACTTCCTCCTCTGATTGAAGTGCTCAAGTCCTTTGCAAATACGACTGAAGTACCTATTTGTAAAAACATATATATGTGTACATATATTTTTGAAGAAGTTGCGTAGAAAGAACTGTTAGTTGTCATTTGAGAAATACAGACTAGAAAATATAAGTCACTTTCAATAGCTCCCTAGCCCAATAGCGATGTAAACCTGAGTTATACTGAGGCTGTCCTCATTTTTCTTTTAACAGCCTTGTATTCCGCATTCTATTTTTTAAAATCTTCCCGAGAGATTTGGTGTTTTTTATTTCTATCAGGCTAAGTGGTGGAGGATTTTTTCCCTTGCAACAATGAGCATTTTATTGCCCAGGTAGTATTGCATTACATAGGATTTCCTCATCGTTTACCAGGAACAGTCCAATGGAAGAAATTCTTACAGGAAAGGTATTTGGAATCAGGAGAAAGGTAAAGTAAGGACAGATCCCCTCAGAGTTGCTCTTTAGTTCTAATGACTCTCACTTATTTCACAATGTACTTATGTCTGTACTTATGTACACTTATGTACACTTATGTGTATGTCTTAGGTTACTGGAGGCAAAATTCTCCATGCTGAATGGGATGGCTCTGTTGCAGGTGAATCAGAAGTTCGTAGTAGCTACACTGCACATTTCCTGAGGTGTAGCTTTTCCAGGAGTGTTTTATAACCCTAGAGCAATTCTGGCCTTTGTTTGAATTACTTAATCTAAAACACTGGCACTGTCTCTCGATGCCCATGATGCTCATGGTGTTCACATATAGATTTAGGTCCATTTCTTTCCCTGACTGATGATATGCATCAGAGTAAATCATTGCGGCTAAATGACTTCTGCAAATATTTTTTTATCATCATCCTCGAAGATTAATGAGGGCAAGGAGCAATATTTTATAATTTGTTGACATGAACTTTCTGACTGTATGCTTAATAGGTGCATGATGGGCTTATTTTCCCCTTACCACTGTGAGACAAGACATTACTCTTAAAGCAAAAAAGGGAATCTTAACATAAGATTGAATAGAATGGTGCTTGTGTTTGCAAAGTCAACAAAGAAACAGCCAGTTAAAATGTAAAACAAACTGAATGGTGTTTTTAGTGCAAGTGGACTACACACCCACTGAACAGTAAGGAGGTTTATGGTTTACTACCAGTTCTTTAGGACAGTCATCCTCTGCTCTTGAGCACTTTACTGAACAGTGATGTGGTTTTGTTTTGATATCTTACAATGCCACCCCTCCGCTCATGTAATTCCTTCATATTAAGTGGACAGTTACTGAAGTACATGAGTATCCAGGCAATAGGATGCTGCAACCATAAAGAAAAAATGGGAAGAAAATTTCAATGTTTACATGCAATGTTGGTAAACAGTATGTATAATTAGCAAGTGTTTTATTGGATGGCTAATATCACTTCTGTTAGCAGTTGTTCAGGAAAACAGATTTCAGAGCAGATTCTACATGTGTGAAAATCTGGAGACACATCTAAATATGCTTCCATGTGCATATGGATTTACAGCAGCTCTTCTGCTTCTCCTGACTTTTCTCTGCTGTTACTTCTTTGTGAGAAGTAAAGCCTGTGGTGGAAGTGTGTTCAGCGGAGGCCTGCAGCTTAGAAGGATGGGGTGGACAGTCTTCCCCACTAGTGTCAGTGCATGTCCTTCTGTCTCTGGGCTGCCTGGAGCCCTATTGACCAGTCACGATTTGATGAGACATGCTTGGATTCTGCCTTTCTTTCTCTAAAGAGAGTTAACTACGGTTGGCTAACACAGCCTTATGCCACTGATGGATCATACTACAAATGACCGCTGTCTGACCAAAGGTCTACCTAGTTCAGCTGCTTGTTTCCTACGGTGGCCAATGATGGGTTGCATGGAGAAAGGTACTGGAAATAAGGCAAATATTGGCTAATGCTTTCTTTTGTATAGCTTCTTAGCATTTGTCAGTCAGAGACTTACAGGCCCCTTAAGGTTGAGGCTGGATTCCTTGATGAGGGCTGGCTTACAGCTACCCAGCTTGGAGCACAGGTAAAGGAGACCAGGTCTTTGTGGCCTTCATCACAGGCTGCCCAAGAATCTGGTTCTCTGTTTGATGTGAAACTCGTCCATGGGTTGCGTGTGGTTGAGTTTTGGGGGAAGCAGGTGGGGATAGTAGTGTGTGCACACACAGTTTGGAAGTGATATGAATTAAAAATGTGTTAAGTTGTAAATAGAGGTGTTGACGATATGGTTGGCAATAACAGATGTACTTGACAGAAGGTGTGGGTAGCTGTTTAGTACTCAGGAGGAGAGCATTCAGCCCCCCTGCTCTTCAGGAGTTTTATTAAACACTGTCAAACCCAGTGTGTATTTGAAAAGCACCCTCATCCTTTCAGCCAGCAGGACTGTACGTGAGGGAGAGCTTATGCTGGACTGGATATGTGTTTGCTGAGCCACCTCTGTTGTAATGTACATCTGTTGCGAACAAGAGTGTGCTGTATGATGCTGATGGTTTGTTTTGCTGTTTGTCACAGGATGCACCTAAAACCAGGTTCAACAAGTCTTCTCTTGTAACTGATCGGTGCAGTGTCAGAGATATCATCTCGCTGCTTGTTAGCCTCTTCTAGTGCTGTTGAGAGCCTCCCAACCATATGTGCACTCCTGCACACGCTGCTTAAATTTTCCATATGCCACCTGACAAGCTTTCCATGGCACTTTATACCACCTTGAAATAACTCCCACTTCTTGTAACAAAATGTGTCATGTGGGAATATTTTTGCCCTTCAGAATATTTCACAAAGACTTCAGACCTTCTCATGATGTGAGCAGTGCCTTTCCAGAAAGATTTAGATTTTCAGATTACTACAGTCTGCCACCATCACAAGCCAACAATACGTTCTATTCTTTTTGCCCCCTTAGATCTTCTGGCAGCTTTTTTCCATGATAGACTTTTGGTATCACTGTCTCCATAGGTAACTACAGAAGCAAAAAAGTCTCTCAGAAGAGACTATGTGGTATCTAACATGGGGACTGTATTAGTTTCTCATTTTTGTTGTGACTCCAGGGAGTACATTTCTGCAGGTAACATCAAAGTTGTCCCTTCCCTCTGAATCTCAAGCCTCTGGATGATTCACCATGACAATCACCTGTGTGGCACTTTATCTACAGAAATTGGGATTTAAGCGCAGTTTCAACTTAAATTTTGAAATCTGGAGTGGGCAGACCCTTTGCAATTTTCCCTAATGCATCTGGGGCTCTGTCCAAGCATCACCAGCACAAGTTTGGATTTCAGTTTTTAACCCAGGAACATCTCAGCAATTGAGTAGCATGAGAAAAACACCTACTCCAGAAACTTGCTGATTATTTCTAGAGGTGTTGGCTTTTTTTCCTTTCTTTTTCATTCTGTGATTGGTTTTATAGCTGAGGAAAACTGTGCAAAGTACACATTCTTTTGGAACTTTTTACATAAGTTACCTTCTAAAAAAGAACTGGACTCTGGCCTTCCAAATTCTTTTTCTGAAACTGGCTGTTTACATAGCTGTGTCACATTGTGAAAAGATCAATGATATATTAAGAGTTTGGGTGTACAGTGGGGTGGGTTTGTATTGCCGGGGGGGAAAATCCAAGATGATGCTCTGAGGACTTTGTAATTGGGTGGGGGGTTTTGCCTTTGCCTTACAGTACTTACATGCCACATTACAATTAAGAAATTGCATTTAAAAATACAAGTGTTCCCTGGAGAAGATAAAGGAATGAAATCACTGCCCCTTTTCATTAAGGTGGGTGTCATGATTAAGACAGATGCTGAAAGACATTCTGCTTGATGCTAATTCCCAGTAGGGTTTTACAGTACTTCTAGAATACAGGTGAGAGATTTTAAAATTTTTTTTAAAGGCTGAGATTAAAAATCCTGTCGCCTCCATATGGAGTAGGAGCAGATGTCAAGAATCATAATTTTCTGTTGCTGAGGAAATCTGTGGTGGTTTATCTGTGTTATTTTTTTTCTTGTATAACTGAGTATGTTTATGGCAGTCCTTCAAAAAAAATGCCACAAAAAGCAGGCCTGCTACCTCTTGGGGATGCCCAGATCTTTTTGAGTTTCTCTGCCTCGTAGACCATACTAGTTGGAGTGCTGAAGCCAGGGTTCACACACCCTGCCTTCTCTGCAGGAGTTTTCGCCCCAAATGATGTGTGTCTGAAACTAAACGACAGCAAAGCTTTCCTGTTAGACTGAATAGTGCTCGAACATTTAGGAAAATATTTGTGCCATTGTGTGTAGCATTACTAACTGAAGGCCCAATTATAACTGTAGCAAGCAAAAATAAGCTTAATTTGAACTTAATATTGAGATAATTGTTGGGTCTTCATCATTTCAGAGAGATCTCTAAGATTCCACTGAGCAATGACAAATTAAAACAGGACCCATGTGCAATTTAAACAGCAATATTGTAACTGTTAGCAGAGATTACTTTTAAAAGTTACATTGCTACATAATTAAAGTATTATGAAGTGCTCCAATTCACAAAACACTTAGGTGCTTCATTACCTTTTTGCAGTCTGGTCATCCATTAAAGCTGGGGAGACTTCTGCGCCTGCATGAAAGGAGACACGTAAATGCTTCATTGAATCAGGGTTAAACTAGCAGCACTACCTACTATTCCGTGAAAACTTAGTTTCTGATGAGCCTTGCAAAGTCAGGAAGATTTCATATATACACTAATAAACAATTTTCCTAGAATAAATAGGGCAGCACATGAATACAAAAAGGACATTTTTGGAAGAAAGATATGACAGCAAATCTGTTCTTGTAGTATTTGTAGAAACACTGAAAAGTTTAGCAGTGATTGAAAAACATCTTTCTGCCTTGTGGATTTACGTGGGTTCTGAATATTGATATATCAAGCATGGATTTACTGGCAAGCATGCAGTATTAAACAACTTTAGGCCACATTATCACTGGTGTGTGTGATCTGCACTTCTGCATCAGCTGACATGGGTGCAGCTGCACAGATGTCCTTCTTAAATCTTCCCACCCCTGTTGTATCGGTGCCTGTGGTGAAATAATCTGCTGCTAAATTAGATTATAGGAACATCCCCACCATATCTTAGAAAAGCTAGTTCTTGCTTTGAAGAGTCTATGATTAGGAAGACAAAATACAGGCTAAACTGGGACGATGGGGAGAAACGAAGGAGCAGATTGCTTGGGTTTATCATTCATGTGTCTTGTTTTCTGGTTTTCTGTTCAAAGTGGTTTGGTTTTGGTTTTTGATATTTTTTTTTCATAAACAGTATGTATACCTATATTCATTCTGCAAAATTGTGTGTCGTCTGTATCTGATTTGTCAAATCAGTTTGCTTCATGAGGATCAGAGCTCATTATCACTAATGGGATCATGGCTGAAATGTTATCTTCTGAGCTGTGGTCTGTGTTTTGGTACACCTATGCCTTAAATATTTTGTCCAGCAGCCTGTACGGTCATGTTATCACACATTAGATTATCACTTAGGTTTCTCTGCAATATCTTTACATATTTAATGGAAAAAACGCAGCTTTTTCTAATGCTGAGCTAGATTAGCAGAAGATTGCCCCTCCCTGCACCAAAACTGATTCTGAAATTGAGATAAGTGATTTACATTCCAAAAGGCTCATTAACTGTCAAACTGCTATGGATTAAATCACTAATGGCATCCTGATGGTTACATGCAACTTCCAGCAAATTTGTTGGTTGCTAGCATTAAATCCATTTGAATTATAATGGGGAGGCCCTAATACATAAACATTTATTAGCAGGAGTCTGTAGCTATAATGACTGCCAGCTCTGTATTTTAATTTTCACTAATGGTTTCATGCTCATCCTAGATATTGCTGCTCACAGGAACAAGGGTGATGCTATGCTTTGGCAGTTTATGTCAGAGATTCAAACCCAGGATACCAAAATCTACAAGCGAAATCCTGGACTCATTCCCTACATGTGACCCAATCAATCATGTCGTTACAGCAGGGATTACAAAGGCTGACAAGGCCAACTTCACATATTTCAGGGCATCGCATCAACTCTCCCAGCTCATGAGATCATTAAAAAAGAAAGAGATTAAGAAAAATCAATCTTACCACCATTTTAGTTGCTTGCTGTCATCCAGTTTTCAGATTACTAGATAATTCTTCTTATATTTCAGAACTTTTCCCAAAAACATGAAGAAAAGATCTTTAGTTAAGAAAACTGGTATTTTGTCATTTGGGATCTTTATGATAGGTGTGAAAACTCATGAATCTTGCAGCAAAAGCAAGACAATTGGAAACACTGGAAAGGATGGAAAAGGTTATTGCAATGAAGTTTTCCATGCATTTACCAATTCCCTGACCTACCTTCCTCCCATCACTCTCAGCAGCATCCCAGCACAACTTTGCGTAACTCCCAGGATAAATTCTGTGCAATCCTCTTTGCTTTTCTTTCCTCTGTGCTCCCCCACACCGTGGAGGAGCTGAATTCTCTCGTGGGAAACCTCCAAGATGGGTTGTGGCTGTCCTGCTACTCACAGGTTTGGATGTGACCTTCAAAAGTGCTGAGTGCTTACAGTCCTTGCCGGAATCAGTTGGAGCTCTGGGAGCACAGCAGCCTTAAAACTCAGACTGCACATTTCTCAGTGGATAGACCCTGAAACAAAGATGCCTGAAATGAAAGGCCACTGTTGAATACATTTAGTCCTAAGAGATTTGCTTTGTGCAAATGCAGGAAGTGATGTTAGAGACAAAATAAAATCTGCTAACTGGTAGAAATATGAAGCCATCCTTCACTATCAATAAAATAAAAGCAAAGGTAAAAAATTGAAGTAGACAAAGAAGAGTAAACACCATAGGACTCAATCTCAGTGCATAATTAATTGATTGTACTATTTTCTTACTGTTTTTCAACATTTCTAGATAAAGAAAGGCATTCTCCTTGAGCTGCTTTCTTCTGATTAAATAGAAGCATTGTCCTATCAAAAAAGAACAGCAGGAATTTATTAGAAGGGGTAACTCTTAGTTTAAAACAAGTTGGCCTTCTGGAGATGCAGATTGTTTGAAGACCAATTATGTCTCTGTTGTATCTCAATATTGACATGTTTTGTCATGGTTGGTATCTGCTTGACCTGGTTCTGTCCATTTGAAGCTGAAGAGAGCTGTGTGTCTGTGGTAATTATTCTTTCATACCACTCTCTTTTTATTCTGCAGGAATGGCAATAAGATAGCAGAATGAACAATGTTCCACTCCTGATTGTATCGTGGGAGCTTTGTGCTACTGCTGTTGCTTTTCCCTAGCCTTTATTCCCCTCTAGCCATGCTGGCAATTCACCTGTCTTCTCCTTACTTCATATGTCACTCTGTTAGACCACTGATGCCACTGCTTCAACCTGGCAGCAAGCAGGTCCTGGTTTTGTCTCATGCAAGGAGAGTCAGCTCAATGTCCTGTGCTGAAGTGACACGGTGAGATGAGTCATATAGTGCAGTATGTTTAAGTGTGTTTCAGGGCTGGCAACTGGAGCTGCAAGCACACAACAGACTGATAGGGAATGGATAACATGACTTCTCACACATGTTGAGCAACCTACCAGTGCCCCGTCAGTGACAGAATCAGTGACCAAATGGCCTAAGGGCTCTATCAGTAATATCTACGCACAGGCAATACTCCTGCAGTAATTGGAACAGTTCAGGTTGTGCCCCAACGTGCTGCTCCTGGTTTCCACTGTGTGGTTCAGCCAAGATCCCTCTTGTACTCGGTCGCTACAGGGACAGTTGTCTTTTGACTTTGTCAGTCATTGGAAGGATTTGCTGCGCCATACCTGAGAGTACCTAACACCAGGGTCGGTTGGGTAGGTGGCAGCCTGATGGAGGTTTTCACAAAATTACAGCTCAGGATACATGCAGTGTGCCTGAACCCATCTCTTCCTTGTTTAAATTTAGCCCTAATAATCCCAGCCTGTGGTCAGCACAAGGCTCTGAGCTGAACCTACTACTGAGAGCGTCCTCTCTCAACCGTCATGTGTTTTGGGGTGGAACTGACAGTCCAGGAAAAGAATGATAAGTGCATTGCTGTAAGTCTCTTAAATTGGAACAGAATGCCAGAATGTGTTTTCTCTTCTGCCCAAACCTGCACAACAGGAACGATTTTTTAGAGTATTCCAGGTGTAAAGATAAACTTCTATCAAGCATTATTTACATTTTTCATTTTCCTATCAGTTTGTTAATAGAAAATGCCATGATGCACAGAGAAGATACTGAAAAGAAGTCTTGTCAAAGGGTATTTTAGAGGAGATATGTGGAGAGCAGGTATTAATTTTTTTGGATGGAAGCATTGGATAAACTTTCTGAATGTGTCAACTGAAATATATTAGCATATTACTATGCTGAAAGACCAGTTTAGAAAACATCTTCTATTTTCTGCAAAAAAAATTGAACGCTTTTTACACTGCAGATACATAATAACAGTGCTACTGGTTTCCATTGTTTTCCATTTCCATTGTTTAGCAAGACATGAAAATGCATGTTTGAGTTTTGTTGGCTTCAAGATTAGTGGTATCAGGCAAAGACCTCAGACACAGAGAGAGAACTGAAATCTACTCAAGGGGCTTTCTTAGGTTTATAATACGTTTACAGTCGCTGAAGGTGAAGCCAGGACAACCTTACTGCCAAATGTGATACCTCTGTGTGAGTCCAGAATGGCAGCCTTTTGGGACAAGAAAATATTTGGTCATATTTAGTTGCATTCATTTTTCTTAATATTTTTTTTTTTAAAGTGGATAAAATGCAGGACTTTTTAGCCAAAATGTCTCTCAGTGACGTGTTTCATTCCAGAGGCAGCTCATAGCTTTTCAGCAGTGTCAGCAAAATTAAATTTTCGGACCCCATGCATGAAGACAAAGTGCCTTATGAATTACTTAGTAACTAATTAAGCAAGTTCCATTGCAGTGATCCCCCAGGACAGGTAGTATCAGAGCCGGGGGCAGGGAAGTTTGAGTGCTGTGAACAGCCTTGGGCATGACTGTCTTCTTCTGAGCAATCAGGTTGTAACCCCAGCTGGGCTGTGCGTGCAAACTGGGTGAGAACTGGGATCTTGCTACGTGGTCTCAGCACGCTGAACTGCTTGGGTGTGCCGAACGTGTTGCCTCTACTCTCTAAGCCAGAGCAGCCTGGGCAGCGTTTTCATTTTGAAGCTGTGTTTTCTCATGCCTGTATGTCTGCCTGTGCCTAAAGCCAGCCTTAATATGAGCCTCAGAAGGGCAGCCCTGAACTAAGCCAGGGCAAGTCTCAATCAAAATCTGCCTTGCTACAAGCTGCTGCTTCACAGCTTCAGTCGTAGCTAATTTTAAAGTCTACCAAGATGACCAAACCCCGTTGACAGTGCTTATTGACTGTGGCCATTAGTGCCTACAGTTCCACAGGGCTTGCTGTGAGTTCCATGGGGTTTGCCTGAAGGTTGCTCGGATTTAGCTGTTCCATGATATTTTTGGCCTAGGTTTCTTATATAGCCCTATTGACTGCTCTCCTAATAGGCAGTATCCTCCACAAGACATTGTGCTCTGTCTGTTGGCTGTTTCATTGTAAGTTAAAACCCCTGAGTGCCAGGGCTGAAATATCTCATGGTGGAATATACAGAGTCCGTATTGTGAAATGGTTCTTTAAAGCAGTCGGTGACCTCTTAGGCACCCTTCATACTCCAGTGTAAAAACCCTGAACTCCCTTCCCCTTATGGTGTGCTGTAAGGAGATGAAGAAGGAAATTGGCAGGTATAATTTCACTGTGATTGAATATACCTTGTCTTAGGTTCTTCTCTTCCTGCTATTAGACTTGTGTTTTCTTAAGCTTACCGCCTCAATAGGACAGGAAAGCCTTGAGGTGAATTTTGTTTGAGGCATGGAATTATTACCACCTTTTCAGATTGAGTTAGTAAGTAAAGGTTTAATTAGCTCATTGCTGGTCTAGGGCCTGATTGCCTCTATTGCACACCTGAAGTCTGTGCTATAAAGTGGGAAGTAATAATAGCTCTGACTAACAGGATCTGAAGGACAATGAGATTAGTTGGGAAATAAAGAGAGAACGTGCAGAGATGGGAAATTGGTTAATTGTAACGACATAGAAGTAAAATGAAGTTTGGGAAAAAAAATTAAAAATTGAGGGACCACTGGAAAAACATTGCTGAATAATGTTAAAATCTTCTCTATCGAATGAAGAATAATGAAAACACCCTCTGACATGGAATGATGTATTTAATTAATTGGTATAATTAGGGTGCTCTTGCAAATGCAGGTGTAAGTGCCAAATTGTTTTGTTTTTTTTTTTCTTTACAGCAAATGAACACTTGAAGGAATTAAAAGTTATTTCGCTAAGACAACATAACTCTTTGTTCTGTTTCACATCTGGTAAGGCACCTGATAAAGGAGCAAATCAGCTGCTTAAGAGTATATATGTCACAGATGAGGAAAACCTTTCTGAGCTCAGAGCTCTCCTGTGCACAAAGGAACTTCCTAATTTTCCTGTCCCTATGGCCTCAAATAACAAGGTGCTAAAACTTTTGAGAAACATAGGACTTAGGCACCCAACTTCCTTGAAAATTCCAGCTCTAAAGCAATACAGTCAGCAGTATAATATTGAATCATTATGGAGCGTGTATAACTTACACCAATAAGCCTGTAATTACAATATGTAGGACATGATAGTAGGAAATAGTGTTGTCTGAAAAGTGGATTCGTGCGTGGCGTGCAATTAACCAATCTCACGCTCTCAGGAGAGATACTGTGTTCATTCAGGCCTGGGTGCTAGGTGGATTTTCCACAAATCAAGCACACCTTATGCCGGTTTCCTCATTATATTTGCACACAAAAGTTACAAGGTATTCCACTCCCAGTTACAATGAATGGTTAGTAATTTACATATAGTTACAATGTCTGCCGTGTCATTCTCTTCAATCACTGCGTCTGCGTGGGGGAAGGGTCTTCACCTGGGCAAGGGTTCTCTTGACCTGTGGCTGTGTTTTTTAGTATTATAATGAAGGTAGTTCACTTCAGGATACCTTAAAAGTAAGTTCTGTTGCCAAGTTGGCCAGCTGGGTCTTTATCTTGCTAGGTTGTCACATAACTCATCCTATACACAGTCAATCCTAGATGTTTAGGTCCAGAGCATAGGAACTTCAAACAACAGAGCATTCTGTTTATTACTAGTTAATTAAAGCTAGAAGGACGTCAAACAACACAATGTCCTATTCATTATTAGTTTCATTATTAGTTAACTAAGACTATCATAAGTGATATTAACACAAGGTAACTTATTAGGTCAGGATGACCTCTATCAGTAAGAGTAGATATATGGACTACTTTCACTTAATGAAAGTACCCACAAGACTAACACTTGTCTTTTATGATCAAATTTTGTGATCATTAGTTGAAAAACTCAACACTTAGCATCCCTGCTGTTGCCGAAAGGCATGCCAGAGGTGGATTTGGTGTGATCTGCACATTTGAACCTGCTTCACAACTGTGCATATACCAACCAATTTTATAAATCACAGTGAATGTAAGCGGGACTGATGTGTATGTGCGCTGTATATATCTCATGCATGTGGACATGTCAGGCATATTGTTTACAAGAAACTGAAAGTCATAACACCTCTCAGGAGAGCCTGCAGCCTTTACAGGAAGCAGCTTTGGGCTTCTTATTGCCCAAAGTGGTTGTGGGGGCAAGTCAGATTTAGTAAAAAAGGTCCCTGTATGTAGTATATCCCTCTCTGGAGTCATTCTCAGGGAAGGGAAAATTGTGGTCGTGTCAAATAAAGCTTATCTATCTTTGGGTAGCATGCATGTATATCAGGCTTGATTACAAGGCTTTTGTTTTCCAGAAATCATTTTGGAATAGATATTCCCAAATAAACACAGGAACCATAACTCACTGAGATCCTTCAAGACTAGCGCAAACCGAACAGCCCCTGAGTCAGGAGTTTGATAGGATGCTGTCTGCAAAACTGTAATACAGGTCAGCTAAACTTGCTCTCTACTTCTCATCAGTTAGTTGTGTGCTATTCAATGCCAGAACGTGTTCTTGTGGGTGTAATTGGGCTCAAAACCAAATAATGTCATATTCTGTTTTCCTGGGTTTTGTAGTAGTTCACAGAAAGACTTCCACTGCTGTTCCTGGGTAATGGATCAAGCTGTTGGGCTGCTATGGTTTTGGCAAATGGCACCCCCATTGACAAGTTTAACAAGATGTTTGTGTAAAAGAAAAGAAAGAATGAGAGTTGCTTATAATGGTCATGAGTCACAAGAAATCTGTTACTTTCCTAGGCAGTCATTCGAACACACGGTCCAAATTCCCCAGTTGTGTGGGAGGACTCGAGCTGGTTTAAATGGGCTTTGTAAATTGTTAATTCTGGTATAGGAATTCAGGAAAGCCTGGTAAAGCGGTGCGTATCTCGCCTAATAGTGCATGGCCTTCCTGCTGCTAATGCCTCAATGATATAATTGATTTAGCAGTTGAATTACAACATTAAAAGTAAATTAATAAATCTTTAATTATGAGCACTTCATTAGCAAATAAATTTCTTAAACTAACAACTTGACTAGGCCTGTATCAATTGACATAATTCATTAACCCATATGAGAATCCATATTAGTTATGCTTAACTTACCTGAGTGTATGAGGCAGGAGATCTTTCTCAGTATAAATAAATTATCAAATCACTACTTATAGTCAGTTAATTAAAGAGCAAATTACTGAAGCAGTGTAGATTTCCTGCTTAGTATAATGTAGTCCCACTGATATTCAGTGAGCAAAGGATCATACCATCACTTAATTTTTCTCCATTCTCAATTACCTGCAAGCTCCTGAGAAATGGTATGAGGCCACGTTTCTCTCCTGATCAGTCCTGTGATGCTATGAAGCGTTCCAAAGGCCTCTTTTCAGCCTTAATTGCTGCTCAACAGCAGCAGGCATCTCCACTTTTGTTTGAATGGGCTGGCACTACTACACTTTTGTCCAACTTTTAAGTCTCTTGCCCTCTAGGACAGCGGGCAAAGAAGAAACATGTCTATAATTGCTGTGGAAGCCCAGGATGTGAGATTACCTGAATGTGGCTGAAAATTAATTCTGGAAGTCAGCCTTGGAGTAATGCAAGGTGGAATTAACAAATAAATAATTTGCATCCTGATTAGAGTAATTTTGAGTTCATTTCTTTGTAGCCCAGTGCTGCAGCAGAATCTAACTGTGTGAGTACAGTATTCTGGTAATAAACTGAGGATTCCCAAGTGTCGTGGTTTAACCCCAGCTGGCAACTAAGCACCACACAGCCAGTATCCCCCTGGTGGGATGGGGGAAAGAATGGGAAGAGTAAAAGTGAGAAAACTTATGGGTTGAGATAAAGACAGTTTAATAGGTAAAGCAAACGCCATGCACACAAGCAAAGCAAAACAAGGAATTCGTTCACTACTTCCCATGGGCAGGCAGGTGTTCAGCCATCTCCAGGAAAACAGGGCTCCATCACACATAACAGTTACTTGGGAATACAAAACTCCATAACTCCCAATGTCCCCACCTTCCTTCTTCTTCCCCCAGCTTTATATGCTGACCGTGACATCATATGGTCTGGAATATCCCTTTGGTCAGCTGGGGTCAGCTGTCCCGGCTGTGTCTCCTCCCAACTTCTTGTGCACCCCCAGCCTACTCGCTGGTGGGGTGGTGTGAGGAGCAGAAAAGGCCACAGACTCTGTGTAAGCACTGCTCAACAATAGCTAAAACATCCCTGCATTATCAACACTGTTTCCAGCACAAACCCAAAATGTAGCCCTGTACTAGATACTACGAAGAGAATTAACTCTACTCCAGACAAAACCAGCACACCAAGCAATGGCGTTTGGAAAAAGCAACTTCCAGGTACTTGGAACATTTTAAATCATATTCCAAAACCCAGTCATGTTGTAGCATTTTTTGTGCAGGCAAGGTCCACTTTGCACTGTGAATCCAAAGAATATTCAAAACAGAATTTCCTTTTACAGTAAGGAACTTAAAATTTAGTTGATCAGGAGACATTCAATTATCATCTGTATGGGGGAAAACAGTGCAGTGATAGATACAAACCTTCATAAAAACCTGTCCCTTCTTGCACAAAAATAATCAACATAACTGTGTTTCTCCCTGGAAGCAGACTACAAATGAGCAACCAAATAACAATGAAATTGAAACTCCATCAGTGAAGACCCGTATTCCCAAGGTTTACTTTCTAATCTGGGGGGGAAACTGTGTGGAGAATATATATCTGAAGAGCTTTCAAATGGCTGCATAGTGCTCTGACTTGCTGCCAGGCACTGCACTGCTGACTAGCGTTTTGTGGCTAGTTGAGAGTAGAGCTAAATGGCATAATATGTGAATATTTTTGTTGCCACGTTGAAGGATCAGTCTTGTTCTCTACCAAAAGCCTGTGTCCTCAGAGACGTGCAGATTAAGAAGATTGGATTGAAGCTCTCAACATCAAATGAAGGCTGGGGAATAATAAATGGCAGTCGTCATAGTCTTTGAACGTCTGGGCTGTATTTGGGATATAAAGTAAGGGAAGATTTAGCATCCAGGGTTCAGGGCTCAGCTTTGACGTAGCATTCAAGAGTTTTCAGTGAAAAAAATGAATTCTCTTTTTTCCTGTGCCAGTGTAATCACATCTGAGTGGCTTACAGCACCTTATCCCATGAGTTGATGCAGGTCGTTATCCACTTGTGTTGATGTTTGCTGAGTGCTTGTTAAATATGCAGGGAGCACAGCACATGTATATCTCCTGCCACCGAGCGATTTCTATGAAGTCCTTCTGTGGTACTTAATGGCTGGGTCAGAATGTGTTGAATACCTCAGAAGAAGCATTCTTTAATACCAAAGTTTCTATAGCTGCCAATTTTATATGATTGTTAAGGCTCTGAAGGTCTTACCAGAATAAGATAAAGGGCTTTGACGTAATTCCATTTACTGTCTGAACCTTCAGCAGGAATAGCATAATCGTTGCTTGACTCTCTTTAATTACTCTGCAGGAGGTAAGCTGGTGCAGAGCAGAGTGTAGCCCTCTTATTGCTGCCTGCTCCAAAACACAACTCAGTCCATGGCCACGGTCACACTTGAAGGGGTGGCCTCCAGAATATTGTCTCCTGTAGCTGCTGGCCTTGTGCAAAGGTAGCCTTGGCGAATTTGTTGAGCTTCCTTACTAGGAGAGTGTGTGGGGGGGCTGCTCAATCTTTTTTTTAAAACTTTAACTCATGCTCATCCATTTCAGCCTGGTGTTCATGCAGAAAGGTAGCTCTTGACCTGTTGCAATTTGCTGTATATGGCAGCTGGCAGTAAAATCAGAGGGACAGTGGCAATTCACATTGAACAGAAATCTGCTCAAAACACTTCTGGAAGGGGAGTGAACAGATTTTGGAGATAAAAAGGGGAGCGGTCCTCAGGCACCTTTGGGAAATCTCCTGTCAATGACACTATGATCACAGCATCTTCTGTATGAAGATGGAGCCATACGCTCCCCTCAGCTGTTGAAGAGCATCAAAGGTCAGGCATATCGTTTATCCTAAGCGATAGCTGCCATTGGGGAGTGATGGCTCTGTCCCACAGGCTGATACTACACTCCAATGTACTGTGCATACATCAAGTTAGGTACAATGATAAATATCGTTATGAAAGTCAAAGCTTTAAAGCAACTAGTTATTTGAAAATATAAGCCTAAATTTTTGGGTGCCTGGGATGGTATTGTGTTAGGTCACCTCTGAGTGATAGCGTGTAGCTCATTATAAGGACATTGTCATGGCTTAAGCAGCAATACAGATGAAAGGGCTTGCACAATCCTCTCTGCTGAGGCATGAGTGCTACCTAGGGCAGTGATAAGACAAGGGGCCAAAAGACAAGAGATCCCTGAGCACCCAGGGGAACCCACCCTGGAGGCTCCAGGTGAGATTAGTTCCTTGTGCTGCTTGCAGAAAGTTCGGTTGCTTGTCAAGAAGTTGCCCAAGTCTTTTATGAGTACCTGAAGTGACATTCTCTCTTCAGACTTGTCCTTTTGATCTCTACCAGGACTCAAAATATTACGCACAAAAATTCAGAAAGTGTTCCCATATTAAATGTAAGAAAATGTAAAATATCTTCTACAAAAGGCAGATATTGCTATCTCGCTAAGTTATCGTGATCCTCTCAGTGTTCAGTCCAGTTAATCACTGTTCATTGGGAAGACCTTAATTTACACTGCGTTAATGATGTGCTCTAAAGAGAAATTGTGCTTTTCAGGTTCGCTGAAATATTCTGCTGTTGGCTTTTTAAAACGGGCTTGAATATTCACAGTGCAGCAGCTGGTACAAGAAGTATTGTCCTTTGTAACCCAAGGTCAATAGATGGGAAAAAGCCTCAAGTTTTACAGTTTTTATGTACAGAAGAAGTTCTGCAATTAGGCTCAGAGAAGCTGCAGCATTTATGTTTGTCCTCAGTTAAAATTCCAGGGCTGGAGTTCTTTGCTATTCCATGCCTTATGCCGAATCTTAATTCACAGGAGGCAAATTAAAATTGCCATCCATGTTTTACTTACCAACACTGAGCCTGGACTGGCCTGGCAGTAAGTGAAAACCTTTGCAGATGACACAGTCTGGGGCTTCCTCCTTTCCGGGAGAGGAGCTTCCTCGGGGAGGTGGTCTCAGTTCAGGAGTTCACCAACCCCTCTGCCCATCGGTGCTTCCCCCTAACGAGCCGGCAGACGGAGAAGAGTCAGTGCAGCGCCGGCAGTGAGCTGAGGCTCACTGAGAGCAGTGACTAGTTTAAGAGGCCACGATGGGTGGAGGATTAGCTAGTGATGTGTGTGCAGACATTTGGCAGTTGGGGCTCGCTTTTATGTGAGCCTAGCGTGACCTCAGAGGCATTGCTGTGCCGGGGTCCTGGTGACCCTTCCGGGCCTTATGTACCACGTGGTGGGACCAGCGCTGGTGCTTGGGGTTGGCTGGTGTTCCCCTACCACCAGCGCAATGGCACTGCATTCGTGTCAGGCCAAGTGAAGGCTGTATGTGTCACTTTAAGGCATTTCTCGTGGTCAGGAAAGGTGAAGTCACATGGTGGGATATGGGACATGCAATCTGCTTCTCTGGGATAGTGAGTATTTTATAATTTATGGAAAAGGGAACGCAGGGGCAGCCATGTGAAACAGCCAGTAGCCTGGTAGCTCAGATGGTCCCCGGTGGTGTGAGGGACCAAAGTTAGGGTTTCTGGTCTGAATCAGAGCAGAGACCTTGGTCTGAACTTCTGATGACCAGGAGCAGCAGCTGGGTTATTTTCAAACCCTTCCAGTCAAAAGTTTCATCAAACCTCTGTGGCTGACAAAGCCAACAGACTTCTTGTTTGACCCAAGTTCATGTTCCAGTGACACACACTTTCCCTGGAAAATGCCTGACCATCTCTGTACTTACAGGGGCACAACAGGTATGACTCATCCCCTGTGATACAACCACATATACTTTGTGTATTTTTTTACTGGGTGTGTATAAATCAGATGCTTTGCAGTTTACCATTAGGCCAAAGTAGCCTTTTAGTCCTCTGTAAAAAAATGTAAAAAATATTCTAAGTGTGATTTAATATTTTAAGCATTTTAATATTATACATTAATATATAAATATACATTAATTAACATTGATACTAACATGTTAATAGTTAATATTTTGTATATGGTGGTATTAATATTTTACGTGCTTTTTATGTTGTTATTTGGGAGGGTTTTATTAAAATATTGTTGGTAGGAAATAGTGGGTCAGAATTTACCCAGATTGCGTCAATGTTATCCAAATAACACTTTCACAGAATCATGGCAGAACAGATCTCCCAGCACTGACAAATGCAGATGGAGTCCCATCAGCAATGTTAACAGGAAAGCAATTAGAGATCCAAAGGGATTACATGAAAGTCTCCCAACAAAGTAACAATTTTAGTCTGTTTGCTTTCACTGCAGTCCATACAGTGACTAAAAATTATCACTCCAGCCCAAAAGATTTGGGTTTCGTGACATTAGGCTGAGAAGACTTGGTGTCCTCTAACTCCCAGAACTATTTGAATGAAATTAAAGCATTTCTTTGCAGAGGAGAGTAAACTGAAAGCGGGTATCTAGTCCATTCAGGGATGGTGTGACTATGCATTAATGCATTAGTTGAGCACTTGCTTTTTTCCTCTCATATCTGAGCTTTCCTAAATGAGAGTGAGTGAGAGGGATACCTTTGTACTTTCCAGTGTCTTTATGCAACCTAGAAAGCCTAGACTTACCAAGGATGTCAATGACAAGACCTGCACGTGGTCCTAAAGCAAAAGAGTGCTGTTGTAGCTTCCCCAGAGATCTCTTTTGTTCCAGAAAACTGGGGACTCCCTTGGCACACGGGTTCCCAACCTGTTTAGGTCCTGCTTTCTTCATACTGGGGATTGAGCATCACTCTTGCCCATCCCAGCTGAAATGATCTCCCTGTTCTGCTCCTGAATAATGTTACCAAGATTTGCCTGCCACTAGTAGTTACCCTGTATTGTACCTGCAGTTTTTTGCAGGTTTTGTAACTGTGAGAGCTTGGGGTTTCTCAGCTGAGACTCTGAAATCTGTACTGGCTGGGAGTCTGCCAAGGATCAGTATAGGTCCTTGAGTGCAAATATTGAGTGCCTGTCTGGGCAGTGGCTATTGTAACTATACCATATTTTGTTTCTGAGTAGATGAGATAAACTGTGCAAACAGTTATCAACAATCATATTTCTCTCTTTTAAAAGCTATGAGCGTATAAAGCAAACTCCATCCAGGAACTTCTCAAAGAATTAATACATAGTATATATTATAAACTGTTTCCTGCTTCAGAGCAATGACAAGTAACTGAGAAAGTAAAAGTAAGTAAGCAGAGGACAGTCAGTGGCCTTGAACAGGGAAGCGGGATTTCTTAATGAAGAACTTTTCAACAAAGAAATAATAAAATTGCTTAGACTGGAGCCCCTTGAGGCCTGGGCTGTTTGTATGTATTAATTTTTCCAGTGCTTGAAAGCAGGTCTTCATGGTTGTGACTTGGAGGTTTACAAGCTATCTAATATTTATATCACATAAATAAAAGAAACTACTTGCAGATAATTTCCAGACTGTTCACATTAAATGCTTCTCCTCCAGCCAATCTGCATCCAAAAGTTTTTTGCCAACATTGACAAGATTGTGCTTAGCTTTGAGCTCTATAGCCTAAAAAGAGTTAAAGACCTATTGGTTTCTTCTCACTGTTTTCAAACATCGATTAAACTGAAAACAAGGGCTATAAATTATGGTGACCTTTGCAATGACTTTTCATTCGTGGGATAGAGATGTGATGGTGTGAAAGCACTGTTAATAATAAAAAAAAATTATTAATAACTTCCTCAGGAGCCGCCAAGCAAAGTGTAAATTGCTTTCTGCTTGGTATCAAATTTTCATGTAAGGTACTGTATCATGGAAATTTTCAATCTTGTTAAAATTCAGACGACCTAAATATAATGTTACCCCTTCACCTCTGTACATTTTGTCATCTCAACTGACAAATGTGATTTTTCTAGATTTAATCAGCATTTTATAATGACTTCTGCTGAAAGTACAGCCTGTTAGTGTTTCCTTGTTGGCCTGTAAAATGTATGGGGAACAGTGGGTTTACTTGTTGGTCTAAGAACTTGCTAAAAATGTAACAGCCACAAAAAGCATGCTTTGGGCCAAATAGCAGCACCCGCTCTCCAATTAATAGAATTTGCACGGTTACGGCTTTTCAACCAGTTTTTTAAAAACACTTAAAAGAAATGCAGCACCAGACTATAATTCTGTAGACCAAAGATTTTGCTTAGTTCATGAGGCAGCTGTACCATTATTGACTATAGCAATCCCATTCTATTTCATAAGCATGATTAAAATTTTCCCCAAAGAACTGCCCTTTTGGTGAGACGACAGTGGATTCTCCACGGCCCTTTGAGTCTTGGCTGCTCTTCGCCTCAAAGATGTCAAGTAACAGCCACTGAAAATTCGATGTTTTTGTGGTAGTTACATGTTTGCAAGAAACAGAGTGGAGAGCAGATAGGTACCAGTTACCTGTGTGGGCCACTGAGTTCTCCACACAGATGATCTGTGCCAACTGCTGAAGCGTGGCCTTGAAGTGCCAAGCTTTGGGTGCTGTAGATAAATCACCATTTCTCTGGTTCCCCAGGGCGTGCTGAGAAAGCTGTCTTTATGATCACTTGAAAACCTTAGATACCAGGTGACAGTGAGCTTCTACCTCATCCTTGTTCATCCTTGTATATGCAATAGCTTACACTTCATGTAATTTTGATAGAAAAAGAAAAAAAATCCTCCTCAGGCTGGTCTTTTTTCCTCAACTTCACTTTTCAACTAATGGTGGAAGATGGAGAGGAGATCCTCAGCCTGTTGACCACTGAATTACTTCTTTGTTAGTGAAATTTTAGCTAGGGTGAAGAATTGTTTCCTCACAGAAATTGTTTCCTCACAGAAATGACCATATTTATCACAGTTCTGCAAAGCTCAGTGTTTTTCAGTAGCTCACAGACAAAAGATGCAAACAGCATAAGAAGCCTGAACTTTAGTATTTGTTCATCTATCTTTTGAGCTTCCTTTAATTTGGTGCAAAGGTGGTTTTGCAGTTCTTCAGCAGTGATGGTGGGTCAACAGGAAAGCAGGCAAACGTTTCTGCTACCTGCCCATCCACGGTGAGCAGTACAGAGAGAAAACAACTTTCAAACCTAGCTTCCAGCTTCCTCTGGGTTTGACAGGAGGATTCAGAAGGCCCAAAGCAAGAAGTCCTTTTCTTTTCTATATTTTAATTCCTGCTGTTGAGATGGCGCTTTATGCTGTGGAGGCCTACTTTGGTGTTTGTATGTCATTCATAGTTCCCCAAGGGGAAGCTCACAGGGTGGCTGCATCCAGATGGGCCTGCCAAGTAATCCTGGCGGCTCTGCAGGGTGCCACCTTCTGTGGAGTGACAAGGGCCTAAAGAGATGAAGAGGGAAAGCAGCGTGAGTCCATCCCAGGAGGGGAAGATGCAAGTCCTTTTCTCTCTATAAATTGTCCTTGAAGGGAAAGTGCAAGTAAAGCTGTACCATGAAGCAGATGTTCGGATCATGGTGTCAGCTGAAGCACTGCTCTTTTTAAGGTCAATTTTAACTGTTGACACAGCCCAAAGGTGCATGTAGCTGTCAATTGTTTCTTTTGAAAATTCGTTCTGCTTTAATAAATTGAAGAAATTTCTTGTTCTAGCAAAGTCCAGAAATAACAGATGGCTCATTTGTCAGGCATCAGCAAATCCTAAAGCTGTGGGCATGACCCCTGTCCATGTCCTGTTAATAAATCTACCTGCCTTCAGGATTAGGTTGCCCAAGAGTTTGATGTTTTCCGTAACAAGACCAAAAGTGTAAGTTCCTCTTGCTTATAACACACTGTTGTTGGACTTAAAAGCTCTCTTCTGCAAAAGTAATGGAGATTTAATGTGTTTGCTGCTGTTCTTCATTGTATTTTGGAGAACATTCAAACTGAGAAGTTCTAACTTTCTGAATGCTCAGTTGAGGCTGGGCAAAGCAGAACTGTGTTTTCTGCAAGCATTTGAGCCTTCATCATCCATGCAAGTGGAAGTGGTGTTACTGATTTTGGGTGACAACTGGATTAAGGACATATGCATGAGGTCAACGTCTTGTCAGACTGCTATGGGCCTCTGTTTTGGGTTAGCATGGAACATGTCACCAGATTTTGCTTGAAACGAAACCAGTCCTGCAGGTATTGGGATAAGTTGTTGTGGTCAAAACCAAGTCAACCTTTTTTTTTTAAAGTGTCTACAGCACTGTAGATCATGACTTCCTTGATGATTATCAGCATGAAACTGTACCTAGCAATAGTATTCTCACCAGTTTTCATTAAGGTTTCATGCTTATCCAGTGTTTCTAAAGAGAGCATTAAGTCTTTACAATTGAATATGAGAGCAGGAACTACTCAAGAAAGAATGGCCTCTAATGAGTGGCTGAAGTCAAATGGAGGTTATACCTTTTGTTTATATAGCATCTTTTAACCTAGAGGGTTCCGTGAGAGTTAGTGAATTTATTGAACTGTTCTGTTCACCATTGCTTCTTCATCATGAGTCACTCCAGCTAGTTATCAGTGCTTAGTCCTGCTGCACAGTAATCAAAGCAAGGGAATGGAGCTGGGCTTCCCATGCTGAGGACCCTGCCAGACTTTCTAGCCAAAGAATAGGGTAACTGAAATACGCTGACAAAGCAGACTGGAGACAAGGTGGACTAATAGGGCTAATGCTACTGCATGCTGCTGGCTGCTGAGAGAGGCATGAAGAATTTCATATTGCTTGTGGGAGCTGCTGGCATTGCTTCTTTCTATATAGATTTTTCTCACGTAATCCCGTGCTCTGACATGCTGGCTTGATGTATCATCTCAATAATGTGGGAAGACTGGGGAAATTCAGTGAAATGGCTATATTTCAGTACTGTGTCTGTCAAGGGAAGGATGTCAGTCAATCACCGGCTGGAAAAAGCAAACAGTTTCTTATCGCTATGTGAGACTAAAATTCTTAATGTCCCTGTGTGCAAACCTGTGCCTCCATTTTCAGGCACTTCACTCCCTGAAACAGTCACATATTTAACCTGTGTTGAGCTTATGTAAATCTTTCTGCATTTCACAGCGGAGAACCATTTCCCCACATTCCAGCTGCAAAGTAAAGATGAGGAGAAACATAACAGAGAAACTTCAGTTACTGACTGAGGAGATCTGCCGTAACAATGAAGCAATTAAAATGATGCCATTAAATTAACAGTTTGTACACTTACAAGGAATGAGTTTAGGAGATTGCTGTGGCTATGAAGAAAGATTTAAAACTGATCATTTAAATGTTTTGATTATTGGATCTGCTGATGCAGTATTTCATGAGATGACAGCTCTTTTGCAAGTGGATCGAATCACTTGTCACTTAGAAGAGATCTCAGGGACATCCCATTGAACTGGCTGGTCATCTGACATAGGGAATGTTTCATGTTGTAGCAGTAATGGTGATTTCAAGTCACATTGATTGCAAGTGAGATGAAAAAATATTTGAAATACACTAAGCACCTGAATGAAGGTATCTGATATCCTTTCTCACTTATGTTATTCTTACTATGCTTTGCATCACTGTTATCAGAACCATTGTTTTTAGCCAACCTAAGAAAGAGATTAAGAATTGAATTTGTAAGTAAGGCTGCTTTCCTTTTTCTGATGGTCTCATCTTGGCATAGTCAGAGCACATTGACACAGCTGTGTGAGGAGACAGCAATGGTAGCACTGGTTGGCATCTGTTGGATGACTGGTAGCATCTGTTTGATGATTAACGAAAGGATTTCAGCTGTTAGAGCTGTCAATCTGGCACCTTTGATGAGCACTAAAATAAATCTGTGCTACCAAGAACTGCTCATTTTTTTTTCCCCTGCTTTTGATTTACTTGACTCTTAGTGTCCTTGCCGATAACTACTCGCAAGGCTAATGCATTATAAACTCTGAAAAGTGAAGCAAGTGGCTGTCATTTTTTGCACAACAGATGTTCCTGATCAGGAATCAGACAAAGGATCTCATCACTCTTCCTCTGAGCAATTTAATTTGTCTGTTCCATGGCACACCAGCCACCTCCTGTCTAGTGACTGACATGCCCAAGTCCTACTTCATTTTAGGATCAGTTCCTTTAATCTTACAGAATTATTAGGTTTTTTTCTGTGCCAGAGCAAAGAGAGTGGAAAAAAGGAAATTGCTTCATTGCTTACGGTGTCACCAATAATGCATCATAATGAAAAGTAGCAAAGACCTACTTCAAAACAGGAAGCCCAAGTACTACATTTTAAGAGAACTAGAAAGTATTCTATGAGCACTTTTTTGAAGAAATGGCAATTTAGATTTGATGCTGGTTTTTAGCAGTTGTAAGTCTCAGGGGTAGGGATAAGCAGCATATAATCCATCAGATTCTTGCAATGCAACTTAGCGAGGTGGAAAAATTGATATATTTTTAAGAAAAGTTGTTTGCTATGGATCCTGTTTTCCACTCCTTAATCACACAAGTTGTCCAAAATGAGTAATTACTGGGATTTTTGCTTGCTTTTCCATTTAGTTTGATAAAACTGTATCGCTCTGCTGCTGTTTTGTAGTGCTGGATGGGTACTGCTGGAGATGTAAATTCTATAGTTATTCTATAGCTAATTTCCCAGTAATTAGTCTCGCACAAGACCATCATTTTGCCTATGCACAGCTCCTGACTCCACCACCTGACTGATCTAGTATACCCAACGGGGGGGCAGTCATTGCACACCCTGCAAAGGGGGCTGCGGACTGTGCCTTGTGTCCCTACTGGTACCTGCCAAAGACTTGCTAGAAGGGAGAAAAGCAAGGGAAGTTGGCCTTATCTTGTGCATGTGGCCAGCCCTGCACAGAAATGGCAGCTGCTGCTGCCCATACAACTGGTAGTGTCTGTGGTCACCATCGCAGCCGGCAGTCCTGATAAATGAGCAAACTGTATTTGCGGATTTCATTGTAGTCCATCACCGGTAGAAAGAGAAACCACTCATATGGCCTCTTTTCCATTTGGCAGGTTGACAGGACAGAAGTGATTCGAACCTGTATAAATCCCGTCTTCTCCAAGCTGTTCACGGTGGACTTCTATTTTGAAGAGGTGCAGCGGTTGCGGTTTGAAGTCCATGACATTAGCAGCAATCACAATGGGCTGAAGGAAGCAGATTTTCTTGGTGGCATGGAGTGCACTCTTGGACAAGTAGGTATCGCTGCCATTTTCCCCCTTTGTCTGTCATTGTTTGTATGTATATGAAAATTAAATGACTGATGGGTGAGATTTGTCATTCATGACAAAATTCTTAATTGATGCTTTTAACGGGATAATTAAGAACTTCTGCTGATTTGGTTTACTGCTGTAGTATAGCTTCAAGTCAGCCAGTGCTATAGGAAACTGAGTGTCAGTGATTGGCCTTGTACAGTAAAAGCCCAGACTTAATACACCAGTGTTGAGAAATAGAATGATTTGGGAGAAAGTTATTGCTCCTAACATGGTATTTAAAGCAAGTTCCAAGTCCAAGGAACGCTTACAAATACACTTTACTCGCAGAGGGTAGTGCCTGGTGATGTGGCAAATAGAGAGGCAGGGTTGGATTCATTTCCCAGACTCTCAGTCATCCAAAAGTTAGGTGTCTAGGCTAAGTTACTCTTCTGATTTCCATCTTTAGTTCAGTGGAGAGAAACAGACAGTTCCAGCAGTTGATTCATTCCACCTGAGACACCCATCACAGATTAGGATAAATTGCCTTCAGGAGATACCTGTCTTTCCCCATCAGTTATCAGGAGAGTCTAGACAGCTGGCTTAGAGTAGATACCTAACTTTTTAGATGACTGAATTTAAGAGTGATGAGTCCTACCCACAGGATCAATATCTAGAGGTTGTCAAAGCCAGATCTGCAGCGAATTCCTGTATTGCTGACTGGTAGCACACTACAGTGTCCCAGGCATCACAGTTTATTTCTAAATAGCAGACTTTTTCTTCTGCAGGGTCTCATAACACAAATCTCAGTTCTGTCCATAATGGCAAAGCTGAGGATGGTCTCACACTGAGCTAAATGTAAATTTGCTCTCCACTCTGTGGTAGCTTGTGTGATGAGACCAGGCGGTGCTTTTGTTTAGATTATCCTTTGCAGTGCTTCCACACAAGTTTGTAACCTGAACATGGTAGCTTGGCATGGAAGATGCTGCAAAGCTTTTTCTTTCCTGTTTTCTCACCTTTTGTTGTTGCTCTCTTTGCCCCACCCCACATGAATCCCTTGTTTTTCTCCCCAGAGTTATTGGGCCAAATGTGCTGAAAGAGTAAAAGTCCTCTCAGTGAGAGAATTGATATGAAATATATATATTTACGAACTTGAAAGCTTAACATGCAGGTGTTGGTATTCAGAATACCTACAATGCACAGTAGAGTGTGTTCTTTTTGACAGACTTCTTGTGGCCTTAATCAATGAAAACAACCTATCCTACAACACTAAGGAGAATGAGAAACAAAGAAAAAAGTTATTACAATGTTCTTCTTGCTTAATTGGCTTGAAAATGAAGGGAAAAAATGTCATTGCTGCTGCCTGTAGCATAAATGTCTTTATAATGTCTCTATAAATAGCACACAGCTGGGTTGGTTGCAGTGTAATTTTAATGGTAACCAAGAAAAAATAATAACAGGGTGAAATCTGTTCACAGTAATATAGCCTTGAGGACTCTGATCTCATATTTAGACTTTTTTGTGGGTGGGTGGGTTCCCCCCTCTTTCTAGTTTTTTAACTTTACGTAATTCCTCAACTAATTTAAAACCCCAAAATGTTAGCACTGGAATTGTCATCCAAGCAAAGCCGGTATGAGGAGTCCAGTCCTGAAAATCCGGCAGCACAGGCTGTACGTATGGAGCTAACACTCGTGCTTAGCTGTTTAGTGTAACTACTGCGTTTTTGTAATGATAATAATAGAGCCGTGGCTTTTCTTGAGATAATTTTAACCATGAATTTGTTACTCTACATCATTTTAATGCCTGAATAAAACATGATTTTGTGTGAGAGTGTGTGCCTGCCTATCAATTCACTTCCCAATGCAAGTGGGTCTTATCTGAGGCATCCAGGAAGGCTGTAGATTTTTAGGCATAGTCTGAAAGAGTGGTTCCCTCCCCACCCGCCCATAAATGTGCCAACTTCTGTTGCTCTCTTCTAGGTAACAGTTGATCTATAAGAGATTCAATGCTACCTGTACCTGTTTGTACATCATCATTTAGATGTGGAGTAGACCCGCATTTTTGCCTGAATCACGTAATACTCCTACCTACATCAAAATTAGTAGGCATAATAAATGCTGGCAAAGGCAATAGCATGGTTATACAGTAAGCCGACAGAGAGAAGTGAGTTTTCTCTTTATTCTGATCTCTCTAAATCCTACATGTGGCCTACCCGGTAGATACAAGCTTATTGGAAATTTGGGGTCTTGGATGCAAACGATGGAGAAATGCGTTCCTTCAAAAGGTGTCATTATTAGTAGTCTCCTCCCAATGCTGTAATAAATGTGTGTCCCAAGAGAGTGATAGGGGCAGTGACTTGTAGGCTGTTAGATCCTGAACATACACTGTCAAGGGATATCCCACTGGATATTCAGCAAGATTTATTTCTACTGCTCTTGCCAGGTCAAGCCAATTCTGTGGATCTACTAGTAAGTACTGTGGTTAGCAACATTCTGGCATGCAGTCAGTTATACCTGGATGTGAGGAGTAGATGCATCAATGGGCATTTCATATGCCACATTATTTAAAGACAGTAGAACAAATGGATGTGGATAGATACCTGCTGAGGGTAATTAAGAAAACGTCAGTGTGCTAAATAGAGACATTTCCTTAAAGTGGTTTATTTTGTCCATCATGCTCGAAAGTTGCCCTTTCGAATAAAACAATAACAGATTATCTCTTGAAGGGATTGAGGGGGAGGAGGTTTAGTGCAAGAGTTTTTTTGAGATTTTTTTGGTGTGTTTTTAAGTACTAAAAGTCTGTTCCTTCCACTCAGGGTCTTTTTACATTCCAGTTTCCCAGCTTCTTTAGAGTGTCCTGGTAATGCGCTGATTTGCAGAACGTCAAGAAATATGTTCTGTACAATTGGAATGAT
The DNA here is from genome assembly GCA_008711295.1 of Anarhynchus alexandrinus. NCBI lineage: Eukaryota > Metazoa > Chordata > Aves > Charadriiformes > Charadriidae > Anarhynchus > Anarhynchus alexandrinus. The sequence continues at coordinate 3,860,244 of VUYV01000059.1, forward strand.
AGTCAGATCAAAAAAGCCCTAAAATATTAGAGAAGGTACTACAGTTGAAAGTGCAAACAGATTTTCCTCAATTAGTAGCATCATCTTAAAATACGGTCTGCAGTTACATGTAGTTTATAAAATAGTTTCTTAAGGAACTTTACATCAAGATAATGTACCATACCCCAACCAATTATGCTGTCCATGCTGTATTACTTAAAGTGGCATTGTTAAATGGTACATGAAGGTGCATAATTAAAATCTATGCATTTTTAAAATATGCTATTATTTTTCATTTTGCAGTTCATTTCTAAGTAACTGCATAAAACTAATATCTAATAATACCAGTTTTTAACAATTAAGTTGTACAGTTATATGGTAGCTACTCAAGCAAGGAAACTATACTGTGTTGTGCTTGTAACCTCAAGAAGATTATTCTGAATCTGAATCATTTGTGAAATTATGGGACACTTTTTTTTTAACAGTGTTGTCCTCTAAAACACAACAGAGCTTGAAACATCCTTTATCCAGGTGAATTTGTGAAATAAATGGTTTGGGTTTTACCTTTGGCTTTGGTTTGGTTTAAGAATATAGTTATAGAAAGAACAGATGAATTCTAGCAAACTTAACATTTCTAGTTTTTACCCTAGTTTGAGGTATCTGTGCATAGAATTCCTACCTGGAAGACATTTCTTATCAGAATTTGAGCATGCAACCAGCTTGTTCTGACAAAATCTGTTAATTCTTGACTTCAAGGCTCAGTCTGGATAATTTCATCCCACATGAAATAACTTTGAGGAAGATATACTGAGAAACCTGTGTGAGGCTGGACGTGGAGACGAAACTGTGACAGAATAGGGGGTGTGTTTCAACTGAGCTTAATGAAAAGCTGAAATTGGAGGGAAAGTTTAGTGCAATTTCCTTGAAATGCTACGCAAGGAGGTAGCATGGACATTTTGGAATGTGTGCTCTTCCTGTTCAAATTGTAAAGTAATTTAAGTCAGAAGGGATCTCTGGAGTCTCACATTCAATCTGCTGCTCAAAACAGGTTAGACCAGGTTGCTCAGGGGCTTGTCCAGTCCCATTTTGAATATCTCCAAGGATGGAGATCTCACAGCCTCTCTGGGCTTTGTCCCAGTGCTTTGCCACCCTCACAACAGCGATGGCTTCCTGTTCCTTAGGGTTTGCCTACCTCTGGCAAGGCCAGAGAAAAATAGAGGCATAATGAACCCCTCACTCAAAATAGTTGCTGTTCTTTGCATAGGCACTGGCAAGCAGAAGCACCTGTATATCTTTGTAGTGATAAGCAGTGAAATCACAAGCAGTAATATTTTAACTGCCACTTTGGGGAACCACCGTATAAAGGTGAACTCTTGCGTTCATATAGGTGCTTTAGGTGCTATGAATCAGTTCATCCTTGGTTGTGGTTTTACAGATGTTGTCTTTAGCAAAGGAGAGTAAATTCTTCCCCTTCTCTTTCCCCTTTGTTTTTCCCTTCCCCAGCCCTAGGAAAGGTGTTCAGGCACTCCACTCACCCAGACTAGTCACTTCCAACTGAATCCCCATCTAATCACTGAAAGTTTTGTATTTCTGTTGCTTTTTTGGTGGCTCACAAAAACTGTGATTGTTTGTTTCGTGGGGCAGGAGATGGATTTTTTTTTTTTTTTTTATTTAGTGGGTTGGGGGGGGGTTGTCCATCAAAAAACAATGGGAAAAAAATCTTAGAGGGACAAACACTGTCAGAAATTTGACAGCCTGATTTTCATGATGCTCAGCTGGGATGGCAAAACCTCAAAGCCAAGTCCTTTTCTGTTTATGTGTTAGTGCCTTCATGTGTTCTGAGCCTCTCTGTTGCTCTCTTATTGGAATTGTTCTGTTTTATATTCCATGAACTTTATAAAGCATTGAAATGACATCATTTAGTACATTATGGGCTCAAACTTTTTAATAGCGAAAGTTATCTTCTTAACCACACAGGAATTAAGTATCAGGAGGGTGGCTTAGGAACACTTTTTTCCTCTGAAGTTTCACCCCAAAGTCTCAGCTTGATCTTTAAGAACTCACAAAAATTGTTTCAATGAATAATCATTTTCTGACAAGAACTAAAGAAACTTAACGTTGCCAAGACATTCTTGATGACTGCTTAGCTGTGCCTGCAACATCCTTAAATTATAGGAATCAGTAAAGTTGTTATTTCATAAATGCTGTGAACCATCCCAGCTCTGCAGTGTGGGAATAGCCTTTGTGGTTTTTCTTTCATTACTTAGCACAGCTGGTCTTTGCCATTTTCAAATTTGTGATTCCATTCCTTGTTTGGTTTCTTTTAATTTACAGAAGTGTTAAAATATTGTTACAATTCACAACTTCCTTACTTGCTCAACTGGTAGCACAAGTAAAGAAAACTGCAGAGATTTACATCTTTTGCTGCCAAGAACCTTTTAAAGTATTATTTAGAGGTTTAATATTTCCCATACATGCATTTGTGTACAAATTATATTGAAAATCTTCCTTCTCAGTAATGAGTGTTATTGTTTCTTGTGTGCTTTTAATAATATATGCCATTAGCAGATTATACACTTGAAAATGCTGACTGATTATTAGTTCAGTTTCAGCCATTGCAAATCCCCTTGCTCTTGAATTGGAGAAAGGCTAAAAGAGCCATGATTGCACCTGAACTAATTAAACTGAAATAGTCTGCATGAGAGTATTTGTTTAATAGACTGTTGACTGCTTCTGTGGTGCAAAAGACATAGGACCAGCTTTTTCAAAGTATTTGAATTCCTAAATCTCATTAGATGTCTGTATGCCTCCTTAGGTATCTAAATACCTTTAAATACTTGGCCCTTGATCTCCTCCAAATGAAGTTGCTCAATTCATTAGTGGGATGAATAATGTACTTTATTAGATACGAATGTAATTTTCTACCAGGGTTGACTCAGAGCAGAAGCAAATCATCAATGCAGCACTCTTCCCTAACTTCAACTAACCTTTTAAACACCTCAGTTATCCCCAGGAAGCTCTTAGTTTGCCATTGCAGCATTATCTCTGAAGCTGTAGGATTTTCAGTTTTAGATGAATCTTGCCAGTCAAAATTAATGGAATTACTTGAACAGTTTGTACTGCTTTGTTTTTACATACTTTATCTTTTTGTATGAATTACCGTAGCAGTCTTTAGAAAAGTAATTTAAAATGTAGTTTGCTATTATAATGAATTATTATTATGACTAATTGTAAAAGGGCTGCTACATTACATACTAATTAAATTCAAAAACCTTTTATGATATTGATAAGCTATTTCCTGTAATAACATTATTGCCTCTTGTGATAAGGATATCTTTTTTTCTTAGTGTTCTGTTTTGATTGACTATTTTCAGGTACAGATCTTTAACAAAACCAGGAAGAGCTGTAATTCAGCTGTAAATAGACTGTGAGCTGATCAATACTATAGGGAACCAAAGAAATCTGGAAGAGTGTTGAGTATGGTACAAAAAGTATCATATGTATGGGGAGGATGATTATAGCAGTAAAACTGGCTCTACCAAGAAACAAGAATTCTGTGAGCAGTTAGACAGAATGACTTTTCCTTCGTTATGGACATATACATCTGAGTTTGTTCTCTTGCAGGGATTTCTTGGTATCTGTGAAGGGGTGAACTCATCCCCAGAACCTTTTTTTCATGAGAGTGGAGTAATGTCGCTGGCATCTACCCGCTGTCTGCTCTCTTTTCATGTTGAAATGTAGCATGCTTCATACATTTTTTACTATCTGCCACCATTCGTGGAAATTATTTGATGGATTCAGAAGTGGCTGGGGGATAGATAGGAAGACAGACACAAGCACATCAGAGTTGTATAAATCTTGCTTTGTCAGAAACCAGGCTAAAGATGAACGTGTGAAGAAGGAGAGACAGTTTTTACACTGAGCCAGAGCTACCTCAGTTCTTCTGCCCTTGCTTAAATCAGTCATTTACCCGCACAGGTGCAATGTTAGTAAAGTCTGTCATTTTATTTGTGGGTATTTAGAAGCTTACAGTATCTCACTTAAATGGATTTGAGCAAGAGCATACTAATATTTTAGTTCGCAAGCTTCAAGATACGTTTTACCAATGTCAAATCTCGACTCGTTTGTCTAGCCACTCTGGTTGTATCATTCTACTTACAGCAATATCACGAAAGTATTCATTTGGGAGACTTTGTAGCTGTAAAAAAGGTGCTTTAAGGGTCATACTTATTTTTATGCAAGAAGGAGAAGAGCTTAAAAGACAGTGTACCATAACTAGTAAATACGTTTGATATGATTATGTCCTGAGTTTTATATATCACAGAATCCTTCTCCTGCCATACACCGAGGATTTTGGAATTCAAGGATTTTTGAGTCATTTCAATTTTATGTGCTAAAATCTCTGCCCCAACTTGGCAAGATAGCAATTGCTTGTCAAGAAAGGAACAGAACTTGAATAAAAGATACTTTAGGTTAGGTCAGCTGTGCATTTTAGCATCTTTGGTAGCAAACAAGTCAAAAAGCTGTAGCTTCAGGGGGCTTTGAAAAACTCATTCAAATCAACTGTTGTTTTAAAAAGGCAAGTTGCTGTACAGTGCTGAGCGGTCAGCATGGAGGCTGAAATTTCACAAGTACTTGTCTCACTTTCTGAATTCAAGCAATGCTGAACACAACATGGTACAATCAAAAAAACCCAAACTAGTGACTTAAAGACCCAACACAGTGATTCCTCCCAAAAATGTGGAGGAGAGCCCAAGAAGGCTTAAATAGCATTTGTCCTCTGTCTACAAGCGGTGGGGTGCAAGCAAAGAGGATGACAGTAAGGTAGAGACAGACTTCTTATAAAGTGGTTTTGAAGCATTTAATGCTTTAGTAGTTATTGGTTAATTTAACTGGAGAAGGACAACTGACACTGTAATACAGGAATATGAAGAATCCCCTTTGAAAAGGAACATATTAGTTCACTTTTCTAAATTGAGAAAAACAAAATGAAAATACGGAAGGCTGATGTAAGGTTGCAGACTCAGTCTTGTCAGTTTGGGGCATTAACCGAGCCCATCTTAAGACAACAAATCATAACTGAGGTGAAATGTTTGAAAAAGACAACTGCAGGGCACAGAATTAGCCCTTGCCGAAGTTTAAGAAGGGAGGAGGAAGCAGAGCTGTGGTACTGTGAAATGTAAATCATTACATCACAGGGAAATGCAGTTTGGGCAGAATGTGCTTCCTTGCTGGCCTCACGAGCACCACCACAGGGAGGTGTACGTGCTGTTGTAAACAAAGTAGTGCCATGTTCAAAAAAAGATGCTGATAGTCGAGTGAAATACGAACTTGGGAAGCGCATGCATAGTGTGAGCAAAAAGATGAGAAGATTAGCTCAGAGAGGTTCGCTAGAGGATCGGTAGGAAGTATCACAGCTAAAGAGGTGTGGGTTACCAGTCCAAAAGCAACTGAAACGTTCAGGAGGCTTAAGCTGGACACTGGTGCATGAGCTAACATGATGCCAAAACCATGGACGAGTCTGAGATCTTACAGTGGTCATTCTGCAGGTAGAGAGGTAGTTCAACACTGCAATTTGGAAAGATACAAACTGAAGTAGTGCCTAGGGGAGGCGGGGAGAGTGACGCTTGTTGAATTAGAAGCCCCATCAAGCCGCGGAGCTGGTCAGGGATGAACGTCCACCGGAAGGTGGGGAGACATCTAGAGAAAAGTTTGCAGATTTTTGCAAAGGCTGGTGAAAGATTCAAAGGGACATTTTTGGAAGAGTATGATAGCTACTTTTCTTTCCTTGATGTATCAACACAGTTCTAGGGCATGCTGTTAGAAAAACACTCTGTTTCTACATGCACCACTGCTGTTTGGTGGGAGATCGCTTCTCTAGACTCGAGGTTGAGTTGTGCGTGGCACCAAGGGCTCTGCACTGGGCAAGTGAATGCATTTGATGGTGAAAATTCAGTCTGTGTAAAAAGCATTTGGATCAAGGGAAAAATACTACTAAAATGTGACTAGGTGGTCTTTGCAGTCCTGAAAAGAGTTGGGTCTGCTAGAAGAAAGTTAAGCAACTGTGCAAGTCCATATAACAGGAATAACACATCTGGGAGAAGAATTAATACGGAGGTGCTGGGAAATGGTTGTTCAGCTAAAGCTATTTGTCTGACTACCCCAGCTGGCAAGGAAGAGAGAGATACAAAGACTTCAAGTTGTGTGCTGTAGAGGGAAATTTGTGCCTTACCTGGCTGTCTAAATAACTAAATTTGGGGTTCCTGTAAGAAAGTCCCATGGGCAGAAGAGGCCAGTCTGAATAAAGAATTTGAGACATTGAAGGAGTGATTTAAAATGGTCCTAATCTTCTAGTTTTGTAACCACAAAGGTAAATTGCGTACACTCTCACATGTCACTAAGCAGAGTGTTTGCCCAGTCCTTGGTTCTTTCAAAATCAGGGACCAGTGGTTCCACGCGTCACAAGAGTTAACAAAAGCCAAGTGTCACATGAATAGCATAGGAGCTGTGGCCATTATCCTTGGATGTTTCAAGAAGCCTTTAACAAAAGGATATTGATGTTATGTCCAGAGCTAGATATTATACAAGTCAATTTTATTGAATCAAGTAAATAAACAAAAAGCACACAGTTTTCTGATCCCAGAGCAAATGTGGAATGTGACCATCAGGCCTCCGGCTGAGGGTGGCACCTTGCAAAACTGTGTCAATGCTATTGAAAGAACTTGGATCAGCCCCAGATGTCAATGTAAACAGGACTTCTCAGTATGATATATGGGATTTATCTGTTCCTACCAACAGTAAATCACTAGGTTAAAAAGCCATATTGAAATTTTCTCATTAGTTTGATTTATAAGCATTGGGAATTCTGTATGATATTATTGAAAGTTATCCCTATATTTGGTTAAGGAAGGACCACATGTTTTAAAAGGTTCTTCAACAAGCCAGGTAAAATAGGTCATTATATTTCACAGCTCATCTTACACAGTGCTGATTAGTCACGACTCAGACATAGGAGAGAGCAAACCTTCATCAGAGTCCTTGTCTCTGAGTGACTGCTGAGCAATGCACTGTACGCAGCTGGTGTCAGTGCCTCAGTGCTTTTATCCGAAGTGTTGCATCTGTTCATACTTTTAAAATAAAAAAAGCAAAGCACCTTTTATATATTTTAAATTGGAAAGAGGATCAAACGGCAACATGGGAATCCAGATTTAATTACAGCAATATAGAGCATCTGTTCAGATCTCTCCTTAACCTGTTTGGGCTTGTATGTAATAAGGCAAATTAAGATCATCTTCAACGGAATTTCCCACCCCCATCTTATCACAAAGCTGATATCCCTTAGCGCTGCTGACCAGAAATCTAGTCAAGATGATCTGTTGAGATGACTGCATATTTGATAAATAGGAGTCACTTCATGCGCATATCCTCTCTCTCTGAAACAGAGCAGCGGCTTTTACGTTCTGTTCCTTTTCTCACTTCTTGCAAACATAACCAGTATGATATGGATTATTGGACATGTAGCTGTCTCAGACCAGAACTAGGTAGTGGTTTATACCTGACTGTAGCCACAAGTAAACTTAACTTCACTTCTTAAGTCTCTCGTAGCCTCACCTCTTAAATCTCTGATTTCTACATCCATTTGTTCACCGGTAGATCGTGCTTCTAATAAAATGTTCATGAAAAAACATGTTCTGGAAACGTGATGGGGTTTATTAGGGCTGAACTGGATTCTACTATCTGTGTTTTAGAAAGAAGAGACACATTTACTTTCTGCACCTCTTCACATCAGTTTTGGACAAAACTGTTTTAAATTGCAAGTTTTTGAAGTAGGAGTCAAACCAAAGACTCCTGACAAATGAAAGACCTGTAGTTAATTACCTCCTTGTAAGCCATTTTGCCAGTTCAGTAATCTCTGTAACTCTGCATTTAGACAAATGCTTTATAGGTCCTCAAGTTATCGCTGCTTAGGCTTGCTGTCTGGCAATCGGGTCAGCAAACACGTTTTATGATAATGTTCAGAAGAAGATTTACACTGATACATAAACAGTGAATATGATATATAATTGATGGCAGCTTCTTTAGAAGTGGTTCTTTTAACCAATGAGAGCTGGTCTGTACAGTGCGTGAACAAAAAGGGCAGTTTACTGCTAAGGAAAATAGATTCCTTGACAGTTATTGCAATGATAGTCTGTGGATCCTAAATCGCTAATTACAGTTTGAGGCAATGATGTCAGCACATTGTTGCCAGATGGAAGATTCATTTTACTGGCCACTTAATTAACAACCGGTAAACGGTTGTACCCAAATACACATATTTACATATGCAGAGTGCTTACTGTGTCACAATGATGCTAATGGCTTAGAGAGCAAGTCTTATTAATGCCACCTACTAATGGGAACGTCAGAATAAATTATCTTCTCTGGAACTGTGAGCCGTCTATCTGCCACCTGCATGGGAGCTCCCAAGCTTCAGGTTTCTGTCTGCCCGATGGCTCCTGAAAGCCGGAGTGCTTTCCAAAGCAGCAAAGGGAGCTGTAGGAATTTGGGTAGTTCAGGGGGAGAAGTTCTGCTGTTTCTGAAGGAGGCTAGCTGAAGAACAAGTTCCCAACTGAGTTCTATCTCATACCAGGGGTATATATATGTAACATATCTGTAAAGTTTTCTGATACACAATACCCAGAGCTTTTGGTGTGAGAGCTTAATGTATTTTACAAAGTTGTCTGTGCATCTCGGGGAAAGGGGAGAGGTCATAGAGATAAATGGGTCCTGCTCCCCAGCTGCCATAATTCATTGTCTGGCTGGTACAAAACCCATAGTTTAATTATATACTAAGAATAATGTGCTGTATTTCTGTATTACCTCCCATTGGATAACCTCAAACCAGGTTTTTTAAATTGCACCTCACAGTTCACAGAGGCACAACAATTTATACTTGCATCTGTTTAGCAGGCAAGAAAACAGAGGTATGGGTAACTTAAGGGGTCACAGCAAACGATCTTTCCAAGATCCTAGGGAGGAAAAAGGATATCTGAATCCTGGCAGTACTGGTCATCCTACCTGTACCCCTGTCTGTTGTTGCCGCTGACCAATACTAGTGGTGAAATCCTGAGGTTAATTTGGAAAAGTCAGTGAGATGATGGCAGCAGGCAGGTTTATGGAAGGCAGTCCAAAAAGGACGAGTGTTAAATTATTCACTTAAGTAATAGCCAGCTGCAAAAACACAGGGTAAGAAACAGCTGGCAATCTGAAATGGTCGTAAAATGGACATTAGATAACAGTTTCATGGTGTTCTTAAAATAAATCAAATGCAATTCTGGAGTTTATCAGTAGCATAGCTTGCAAGACACGAGAAGGTCTTGCATAGGAAAGACCAGGAGCATTATGTCCAATTTTGAGCGGTATTCTGGGGTAGGATATGGGCCAGTCCATGAGGGTTCATCAAAGAGCAGTGAGAATGGTTTGAGGGGGAGAAAATTTGTTCAAAAAGGAAAGAGAGGACAAACTTGGGTTCTGTAGTCTGAAGACCGCTGTGGAGAGTTGATATTAGTCTTTAGATATAAAGATTGTCTGAAAGAGGAAGGGAAAAAGATTGTTTTACTTATTCATGGTGCATTAGACAGAAATAATGGCATTAAACTGCAGAGAATTGGGTTAACTGTTAGGAAAAAATATTTACAGTAAGGATAATGAATACCATAATGAATTGCCAGAGGAGGGTGTTTCCCTCTACCTCTGGATATCTTTAAGAACTTATTAGACACACATCTGTCAGGTACAGCTGCCCCGGGTGTAACCGGTCCTGCATTAGGACTGAGAAGCTGGATAAAGTGATTCCGGATGTCCTGTCCAGCCCTGTGGCAAGCCTGTGATCCAGCCCTGTGATGGTTCTCCTGTCTCACATGTAAAGCCCATTTAAAACTGCTTTTGTCCTGAGGCCTCCATCATGACAACAGCTGAGGATAATCTGAGGTCCCGCTTTTGCTTTTCTGTTCAATTCAGGAAGTTGATGGGCAGGACAAACATGTCTCCCCATGATGGTGTGAGGCTAAAATTTACATGCTATTCATTCACTCCTGTCTTAAAGCACCTTTTTTGCCTGACCGTGACTTTGCGTTACTCACACTCCTCCAGCTCTGGCCGTTACCTACTGATGTGGTTTATTGCTGAAATGTGTGTGATGCCCAGGACTCTAATAAAGGGCCTGGAGCCATTCTTTTCCCTTGATGATTGCCTCTCTTACAACCAATACTTCTGCATATTTTGCCAAAGATGTCTATTTGTGGATCATTTTAGTTGAAGTGTTATAGATTAGCCATCCAGATGAAGTTGTCCAGGTAATGTCGGATGTGGGAAAGGACCATTTCTGGTATAAAAGCCACATTCCAGAGGTTAGGGGTTTTCCTAGGGCAGAAGCTCAGTATCTGCACAGCACGAACCTGCTGCAGTATTGTCACGTTAAAAATTGTAATAATTGTGATTCCTAAGCTGTGTTTGGAGTTACTTCTACATCTGTCTACACTTTGAAGTTTTCAATCAAAAAATAAATAAATTAATACAGCATTAACTTTACAGAGAAGAGGGACAGAATATAATGGGACATCCCTGTAGCTTACTAATTATGCATTATTGTAAGGTTTTTTACTTTTCTAACATTTGTGTGGTCTAGTTTTGAACATTTCAAGATTGTTAGGGAAATTTAATGATTATTTATATGGGAAATAACATCTTTTGTCAGTGTCACATTTATTTGAAGCACATTTGTAAATTGGTCAATGGACAAGTTCATTTGCAATGCTGCGTTCTAGGGGAGGTCTGGTACTTGGTAAGCAAAGGTGACAATTTTGAAACTAAAACTGTGGGGCAGATTGCTTGCTTCTGTCCTGAGTTTAGAGTTGCTAATATTTTGAAATAAAATAAATGCCTTCTCTTTGAAATGGACTTCAAGTTTCTATAAAAATAAAGGGGTTTTGGAGACATCTCTGATAGATTTGCTGTGTACAGCTCACCTCTTACTGTCTTTTAATTCTATTTAAAGCTTACATCTCTCCTGCTCTTTCCATCATGGCAATAGTTGAGGAAAATCTGACATGTGGTTTCCACTATTTTGTTCAACTCAGTGAATTGGGTTCTTCCCATTCTGCTTCACCCCATCTGCTTGTTTTGTCCTTCCATTGCATCCTGTTTGCAGGTTTCCTGGGGAACCTTTCTTCTCAGTCATGATCGTACTGTGCTAACTGCAATCATGGATGAAGACACTGTTTTGATACAAAAAAAAAGGCAACATAAAAATGAAATCACACCAAGCCATGTATTTACTACAGATTGTAATTTTTTCCCCTTTGTTTTTATTTTTTGCAGATTGTTTCTCAGAGGAAACTCTCAAAGTCCTTACTCAAGCATGGGAACACAGCAGGAAAGTCATCTATAACAGTAAGTCAGTCTTAAATACGCTCTTATTTTCCTGTTATTTAGAAATATAGACTCTGACTAATTCTCCCTAAAAGCATCCTGCTAAGTCACCAGAACAACCTTTGATTGAGAAGTGTATTTAAATTGTTTATTTAACAGATTACTTTTACTGTTTCTGACATGTTGTTGTTGTCAGAAAATGGCAACAAATAATGTATGATTTGTACAAAACCCACAATATTTACTACTACTCCTGTTAAGGTACTTTGATGACAGCAAGAAAGTTGGGCTGCTTGATTGCTTTTAGTTGAAGGTCTAGAACCCTCAGAAATTCATGTTGACCTGCTTTGACACACGAAGGAGTCTGATGTTTCTCGGCCCTTGGGCTTTTTCCAGTTTCTAAAAAAAAAAAAAAATAATCCCAAAACACTCAGAAAACACACACATATGCACCCAGCAACACCAGATGCAGAAGTTTGATGAGATTAGGTATTTTAGCTGTGTTGTAATGCAATTATGGACTGGATAGTTATAGCCCCATGTGTATCCTGAAATCTGCAAGTCAGTGTATTACCTCTCTTTCATCTTTCTTTTTGCTGGCTTGTTTGGGAGATCAAGCTTGTCTGCACTGAACCTACCATGCTTGTGACATTTGCAGCTCTGCATTAAGACAAAGGCTATAATAAAATATTCTGCTTTGGGGATCTCTGCTCTGTTGCCTCATGGGGTTGAGAAGGATTTTTTTCCTTGATGTGCAATTAGCCAGATGGGTTTCTTTTGGCTTGACTGTTTGGATTTTTTTTTCTGCCTTCAGCCACAGAAGAGACAGCAGACTGAGAAATAATGCTTTCTGAGAGCCCAGGGAGTTTTCTTAGATGTCTTCCTTGGTGCTTGGTTGGGAAGGGATTTACTTAAATGCATAAGGTAAACTCATTTTTGATCCAGGGTTGGAAAGGAATTCCCCACTCATCTGGCTGAATAGAACCAGGAGAGAGTTTTGCTCCCTAAATAACGTGGTGTGGTTTGCCTGCTGGGGTTATCTGGGCATACTTCATCTCATCCATCCCCGTGGTGTTCTGGACCCCTGTCCTGTTCTATGAGGGACACAAAGGAGTTTAGTCTTATGAAAACGCAAATGCTCTAGTTCAGCTAAAATCGTTAGGCTTGTTAGTAGAGTGTTCTGGCAAAAATTAATGCCCTGTGATACACAGAAGATGAGAGAAAATGAGTTAATAGTCCCTGCTGGCCAAACACTTGATGACAACCATGAAATATGGACCTTAGTTACTTGCTTTGGCTTCTAGCCAGTAGTACTAAAGAGCAAGCTGACTTTACTTGAATAGGAGAAAACTGAACTCGGACAAAAATTATTGTGTGAAAAGTTTGCTGTCTCAACAAAATAAGTCAAAATGGATTACTTATCATTATTTCTGGATCTCGGGTACGTGCCAGGTGTCTTTCAAGTATGCAAGTTACAAATACAAGATTCCTAACTTGTTCAGTGTAGTGAATTACGGGTTTTTTATAGGATTTTGAAAATTCCTGTCTCGGCATGTTTTGCGGGAATTTTATTAGACCTTTGACTGTGTAATGTCTCATCAATACAATTTTATTATATGACCGTGGGATGAAAATAGAACCTTGTTCAGCTTCTCCAGTTAGAAGTCTGCCAACCTGTGTAGGAGAGGGTTCATTATTCTCAGTTAAAAATATTTGTGAAACTTGGTGTGCAAATCCCGGAGCACTGGTGATCATGTACAGCTTATGATCTTTTAAACCATCAGACTACGTGGAAGAGAAATGTTGTGTCAGAGACTACAAGCCGAATTTCCAGCAAGCTCACATTTGCCTGGAACATGTGAAACATCGCACACATGTCTGATGGTACTTTCATGCACAGTCAAGCATCTGTGCCCTTACATGGCTGAATATGAATATTTTGCATGAGTAAATACAATAATTTACTGCTGTGAGGTGTCACAGCTGGAATAGTCTCGACTCAGGGAATTTTACTTAATTTAATTAATTGCCAATGATACATTCTTTTGGGCGATTTAATCTCTGGGGAGAATATTTACAATAAGGAAAGATTTTATTACTGTCAAATAAAATGTAATGTGGTTTGTTTCAAAGAACGTCTTTCAGTGAAGTATCCCAGGTTTGGTTAAGACTTTGTCCGCTGAAGCATTTTAATGGCCTCATCAGGAAGGATATTTTGGTTGGTTTTGGTTTTTTTAACAACATTGCACGGCACAGTGACTAGCATCATTATCAGCATGGCTTATACCACCTAAAAGAATCACACTACATTATTTTAGTGTTACTTTCTTCTGACTCAGTCTACAGTAAATGGTTTTTCCCAATGTAGCTATTGAGGAAAAACTATATTAGGAGAACTCTCCTACTGTAAATGTGCCTTTCATGGCAAGTGATGACATGTGACTTCACTCCTTTTTCCATTTAGCTTGCCAAATGATGCTGAAGCAGCATAAAAATAATTAAGCTTTAGACTCAAATAATACAACTCTTGTATAGCTTTTTTGTCCCCTTGTACACTTAGAGACTGTGGAATTCGCTGTTATCCTATCCGAGGTAAAGTACTTGGTCACAGGAAAGGGATCCCTGATGGATGTTGATGTATGTCCATTGACAGGTGATTGACAAGGCATAGTTGTGTGACACAGTGATTCAGGTGTGTAGGCTTAACAAGGTGCCACCCATCCACTGAGCAAGTGATTCACTGAATGCTCTTCGCCCTTCCTGATTGCAAAGAGAAACATATTGACTTGTACCACACTTCAGTTTCCTAATGGGGTCTACAGTCTTCGCGCTGGAAAATGGCATCTTTCTCCCCTTTCATTCCACCATGCAAAACTCATATGTAGCTTTCCATTTAGGTGATTGCTGAGGAATTGTCTGGCAATGACGACTACGTTGAACTTTCATTCAGCGCACGGAAATTGGATGACAAGGTAAGCGGCTTGATATTAACCTTACTGAAAGATATAAGAATGCCTGCAAATATAATTTGATGAGATTTTCCCCAACAGATATTTTTTGCCTTATATTATTAAACACATCAGAGATTTCAGATGAATGTTCAGATTGAGGCTTTCCTCAAGTTGTGAAGTAATTAAAAAAAAAAACCTCAAGGGAATCTAATTAAAACCAAGACAATTTAATTACGCTATAACCAAGACAATTTAATTATTTAAAATGCCACAGATCAGAAGTGCTTCGAGAAGTGATCTTTCCATAAGTAGTCAAAGACATTATAGTTGAATTAAGTGTCTTAAAATAAAGCTAGAAAACTTCATAACAGCTCAGTCATGATATACTTTTTGTTCAACAAAATGTAGCTTGAATGTGAGAAAAAGACTCTTGCGTATTTGTTAAAAACTTTTCCCCTCTTTAATAAGAAAACTCTCCACTGACTCAAACACTATTCTTCATTACAAGGACTACCTCTTTCTGAAAATAACCATTGTTGTTTAGCAATACACTTTTAATGAGCACCTCAAGCAACACACAGACCAAGAAGTCCAGATGACTGCTTGTAAGGCACACTCTCTGTTATGTCAGTGTAATAGAAGACACATAATTATTTGAGATAATCTGGGGAATATCTTTGTAATTAATAGATGTCATAAGACTATGACTCTTTTTAGTCCTGTCTTATATATGAAGCTGCTTCTAATTAGATATATATGGTAACACTATACGAAAGTTTACGATTCTGATGCTCCAAGTGTGTGCTTGGAAACATTTGACATGTGAGTAGCTTAAAATCAAATCAGTGAGAGTACTTTTGGATACATACATCAGATTTTCAAAATCAGGCCATAACTGATGAATAATATTTTCGTTCGAAACTGCCAGAGAAACTCAGGCAAGCAGAAAGTACACAGAAAGATTAATAGTACTAGAATTTATTTAAAAGATACAAGTAAATAACATAACTGTGCTCAGGGTCACTAACAATCATAAACGATCGGGACCTGAATTTGCTTCTTATCTGAAAGATGAATTACCTCTTCCTTCAGAGTTGCTGGAGTCTTAGAGTTTCTGAATCACGTCATTTATTTAGGTGTCAAAATGTAGATTTAACAACCTCTGTTTAGACAGCCATCTTTAGATGTGATTTCCAAAGTTGTACACAAGTTCCTTCCTGTTCCACATGCTGTCATATCTAGAAAAGAGGAAAGGACAATATCAGATGACTTCTCTTGGTAATTCCTTTTACAGAAATGTAAAATATAATCTGGTGTAAATATCATGATTTGCTTGTGGCCCTTGTTTGTATAAATTAAAAGCATGCTGCCAGAGTGGGCTTCTGAGCTAGATCAGTGTTGTCTGGTCAATAGCTTTAGAGAGTGGTTGAAACACTTTATGGGGATAAGTTAAGGAGGATCATTCTGAAATATTGCGAGAACATTGCCATTCTTGCCGTTTTAATGTGTTCAGTCAAGGTGGACTCCATCTAATAAAAAATTCCTGGGTGGTGCAGTGTAGAACTCAGGCAATGACTTATTGTGTGTTATCTGAATCAAAACTCCTGTCTTCAGCTGCTGAAAATCACTGGAAGCCTATTATAGTTGAAAGAAGTATTTCAATTTCTTCCAACTAGAGACGTAGCTCTAAACCTGGCTGAACTTTGGCTTACCTCATTTATAAGAAAAGGCTATGGCTTTTGGTATGGCTTATAATGAACTTTGACATCAGTAGATGCAAGACACTATTAGTAATTATTGTTATTAAGGTTTGAAATTATTTAAATTGCATAGTTCAGCCGTTGGTGAAAAAGCATGAGTGCCCTGATGTCACATAAAGGTCCAAAAAAACATCAGAGAATTGAGAAGAGCCCATCTTCTAAAGTTCCAGGCATGGTTTTGCATGCCTCTCCCTGTTCAGTGAAGTGAAGACCTGAGTAGAGATGTAACATCATAGAAGCAGACTGAGGGCTGGAACTGGACTTGGAGTCTCCTGAAAGACAGAGGAAGCGTGTGGGAGCAATCATTCATGCTCTGCTACACAGGGTGACTTTTGTAACCCCAGGGGTTCCTGCATTGGTAGCTGTGGGGGTGGCAGAAGACCAGTTGAATCCTAATGTCTCACAACCTGGGGATAAAGGGATGGGTGGGGGGAGGTTCTGGACATGCTTTAACTACAAAAACATAAATCAATTCTTTTCATCCATTACCATCAGTGGTATCTCGAATGGACAAGAATATTCTTCCTCCACCCTTTAAAGGAAAACTCCTTGAAAGAGGATCCAGAATGTAGTCCTTAATAGTATGAGTTTTCTCCACTAAGGAAAAAGGTGTGAACAACACATTTCTGGCAGATTAAACAAAATTTGTTGGTCCAATTTAACAGGTAGTATATGTTTATTGTGGTTTTTTTTTTACTCCCCTGATATAAAACTGCAAGAGTTTTAGAGAGGCCATAAACCAAGTAAAGCCTACTCAATTTTTCTGGGAGGGGTGGCTAAAACATTCAGTAAAAAATTACAGGAAAGTCACAGGTACGAAAGTTTCCTTTAGTTAACTGACTTTGCAGAGATAAAGGTTATATTTTTTATTGCAGTGCTTGTTGGGAAGGTATAACTGTATTTTCATGTTTTATTGAAGCCCAGTCAGCTCAGATGGCACATCTTTGTTTCAAGAGATCCATTGAGAACACTTCACAGTGGAACAATAACTTTTGGAAAGGTTCTATTGCATTAATAGCGGTGTCACAATTACCATAACAAGCGGCTACGTTTTTATGATAGCTATAATAAATTGTGAGCACTGAGGCAGGCAAACTGCTTTCCCCGTTCTGAGAAAAGCAGTTATCATGGCTTGAGAAAGATTATCCAGCAAATGTCTGCAAAATACAAGCTAATACTGCTTTTTTATATATTTCCCCAGTACTAAATGACTGCCAAAAAAATCCTTAAATGCTGTGTATTGATGCGGAAGAATTTTCAAAACTGATCAGTCTTTAGGCTGCTTCAGCTCTTTTCTGTGGGACCTTTGACTTGACACCAAACCTGAATTTTAAAAAGTGTCATGCTCTGAATATGTACTAAAAGATGTGTCAAATTAGGTGCTCAGAAATGGAGGTAGTTAATTTTTTAAAGCTTAAGCCATGTACTTGTGTTATTACTATGTAGCTGCTGCACATACTGAAAGAACAATGTGCATTGTACCGCTAGCAAATGCATTAAATTAATCATTTAAATATTATTAAAATATCAAAACATTAAACCTTTATTGCTGCTATTCTTCTTTCAGAGGATATTCTTGTGAGATAATGCAAAGCTGTTAGATTCAGCATAACAACCAAAAAGCTTTGAAAACCTTAATAACTATGAAATGAAATGTTTCTTCAGCATATCATTTTTGGGCTGTTACAAAGCATCTTCAGTATTGAAGGATTTTTTGTTTGTACCTTCATTCTGAAAGGAACTAGGCTTTGTTTTTGCATTGAAGGGGGAACGATATAAGCTATCATCCAGCATTAAAATCTTTCCCTTTAGGTGGTATTGCCTTCGTAGTTAAAACCAAATATTAAAAATTACTTTCCCTGTGCTGATTTGCTGTTTCAGCTTTCATGATACTCAGCTGGGCATGATACTATATTTTGAGTATTACACAAAATCCCTGTTTCCTTTCTGAATTTTTCTGCGCTTCAGGGTGCATTCTTTGGATGTATCATTTTGAGGTGTTTTCTTTCAGATAACTTTTCTTATCAAACTTGCGTTTGATAAAGAATCTGTTAACATTAAGTTTTTACTCAGCTTCAACCAGTATACTTACATGTGAGAAGAGGCAGCTCAATCTTTTTTAACCCTATGTACTCTGGATTTCGATGTCGCTATGATTAAGCCCGTGCCCTCACTCTTTGCTTGTTCTCTTTGCTATGCAGCAGTAGTCTGGTGGAATTTGATCACCAAAGCCCCCTGTATACTAGCAGTTTCAAGTGCTGAATGGAGTCCAGATACTAAATCTACATCAGGGCCTTGAGGCAAACTCTGGAGTTACAGACTGTTGAGTTTTGCGGTGGTTCTACACGCTTTTACATTGAATGTCTTGTAACCACGTAATTGGAACAAATAGGCAAACATATGGCTTTGTTGTTTAGAGCTACACAGGATGAGATTAACAAATACATATGCACATGCTTTGCATCAGTTTCTAAACATACCATCACCTTTTCTCTAGCAACACCCTGAACACAACAATGTTGATAGAGCTCATCTTTAAGGCATGGAGAAGACTTTAGGTTGCTTGAGCCTTGCCTAAGGCTTCATGGTTCCTAGGGACTCGCCTCCTTCTCCAGGCATTCAAATTCAGGTGTCCCTTTTCAAAGCCCTGATTTCACTGGGTTGGGGTTTTTTGGGTTGGTTTTTTTTTCAGTTGTGGAACTGTAACAATGTCCTGAAGACAAATTTGATCAAAATGATGTGCCCAGACTTTGGCTAGTATCTTATCCAAAGCTATTCCCATCCCAATGGCTATCCAGCTAGTCAAAAATAAGCATGATGAGCATTTGGTGAGGACAAAATTGTAGAACTATATAGTTCTACCCACCTGGAGTACTGCATCCTGCTTTGGAGTCCTCAGCACAAGAAGGATGTGTACCTGCTGGAGCAGGTCCAGAGGAGGGCCACAAAGATGATCAGAGGGCTGGAGCACCTCTCCTATGAAGACAGGCTGAGAGATCTGGGGTTGTTCAGCCTGGAAAAGAGAAGGCTCTGGGGAGACCTTATAGCAGTCTTCCAGTATCTGAAGGGTGCCTACAGGAAAGCTGGGGAGGGACTTTTTACAAGGGCATGTAGTGATAGGATGAGGGGGAATGGCTTCAAACTGGAAGAGAGGGTAGATTTAGATGAAATATCAGGAAGAAATTTTTCACTATGAGCGTGGCGAGGCACTGGAACAGGTTGCCCAGAGAAGTTGTGGATCCCCCATCCCTGGAAGTGTTCAAGACCTGTCTGGATGGGGCTTNACCCGGCTGGATGGGGCTTTGAGCAACCTAGTGTAGTGGGAGGTGTCCCTGCCCATGGCAGGGGGGGTGGAACTAGATGATCTTTAAGGTCCCTTCCAACCTAAACCATTCTATGATGATATTACAATCATTTTCACAGTAATGCTTTTATAGAAACACGAACAGCAAAGAGAATTCCTCACTTCCCCAAACTGATGTGAAGGTGTGTGGTTTTGCATATGGCCTATAGAGAAGAATAATATTCATATGCATAAAGTTAACCATGTGACTCTTTTGAAGAAGAAAATTAAGAAGGGAGTTGAAACTACAGAAAATGGCCTCCATTTGAGTCCTGCTCTTGCAGCATTGCACAATTTGAATTAGCCAACTTCCCCTCCTCCAGCTGTGGAGAGCTAACACCTGGCTACTCATCGGTTTCCCAGCCAGCATGTGCAGAACAAATGAGATGTTATTGAAACAAAAGAGGCTGTGGCCAGACTACAGCAACACTATAGAAAGCAACTCAATTTAGGTTTGTGTAAAAATGCTCAGGGTTTTTAGCTGCATGCAAGACCTAAAGGAAGGTGTTCTGGAGTGCAGTGAGTATGTGAACCTCAATGCCTGTCACAGATTTGCTGGTGCTTAAGAGATATCACGTAGTTTTCTGCATTCCTCTGCTCTTTTTGTCATCTTAACATGGGCCTAAAGAAGACTTGCTTCTTTAACCTTCTCTAATAAGTCTTGCCAGTACTCATGTTAGATGGTAGCAGAATTCTTGGCAAATTATCTTCTGTTTTGAGAGGGTGGGTGAATAGTGTGAAATTCAACTCCACTGTAGAATATGCTTCAAAGGGCCTTGCATGATAAAGCTGATGTCAAAAGACCAAAGAGGTGTGGAGACAGACAGAAACAAGCCAGGTGGATGAAGGAGCTAAAGCTCAGGAATCTGGACTGGGTTGTTAGAAGGAAAAAGGCTGTAAAATGACATTTTACAGTTCTGCCTCCCATGATTGTATAGTCAAACTGATAACAGCAGCAGTGCCGTGGAATTCCTTGTGGAACAAGGACAAGAATGAAATATTGCTGAGAGACACCAAGAGGTCTCACTGAAACTATACTGGCTCTCCTTTTACATTAACAGTCAGGGAAGCACCAGTGCACGGTGCCTGAAAAGCTCAAAGAAAAAGAACTCTCAAGAGTAACCTGTCCTATATTTTATTTTAGGATTTTTTCAGCAAATCTGATCCTTTTCTGGAGATTTTCCGGATGAATGATGATGCAACCCAACAACTTGTTCACAGGACTGAGGTAAGGAATAGGGTTGGATTTACTTTCCAAGGACGCAGATGGGCTGTCAGGAGGAATTGTATATACTTCCCATGTCACAAAGGGTATTGCAAGCACCCGCATTTAAAAACACTATGATCTATTGTGTAATTATTGACTAATGGTTATCAGATCTTGACTTATGCATATGAGAGTAAGGGAAGATGGTACTGAAGCCAAAGATCCAAGTTTAATTAAACTGGCAGATATTCTGTTTGAAGGTCAGGAGTTATTATATTTCACCCAAACTATGCCACAGACAGTATCATATTTTTCTGTTAATACTATGTTGCATCTTCTCCACCTTCTCCCAAGTTGCTGGTGCTAAAGAGATTTGTAATCCGAGTGCTTTACATTTGTTTTCTATGTCCAGTGTCATTACTTATTCCATGGTAATGAGNATGGTAATGACTGGCACTGTCTTAAAAAGTAGCATTTAGGTGTACAGGGTGGAGCTGTGGCAGGTATTTGGGGTTATGAGCCTGTCTGTTATGGATCCCATAAAGTCTTCCTAGTAAGGCAGACCATGTGTCTGTAAATTGTCTGCCCATACCCATTNGTTTGAAGGTCAGGAGTTATTATATTTCACCCAAACTATGCCACAGACAGTATCATATTTTTCTGTTAATACTATGTTGCATCTTCTCCACCTTCTCCCAAGTTGCTGGTGCTAAAGAGATTTGTAATCCGAGTGCTTTACATTTGTTTTCTATGTCCAGTGTCATTACTTATTCCATGGTAATGAGTGGCACTGTCTTGAAAAGTAGCATTTAGGTGTAGAGGGTGGAGCTGTGGCAGGTATTTGGGGTTATAAGCCTGTCTGTTATGGATCCCACNCAGACCATGTGTCTGTAAATTGTCTGCCCATACCCATTGCCCAGTCCTGCATCTCTTCCATGGCTTCCAGTTCAGGGATGTATTCCACAACCTTTCCCTTGTGAGTTATGCCCCCACTGAGGCATGGCAGTGCTGGGGCAATCTCTGTAGCATGTTCTGTGTATGGGTCCGTTTCCCACCAGTGCTCCTTTTTGGGGCATTCCAGAGGAGTGTTGCAAACTGCAGGTTGCTGAAGGGCACATATCCCATGCATGTTGTTCTGCAAACCTCCAGCTGGGCTCTGCTTTCTTCTTTTTCTGGTGAACGTACTATATTGAAAATTGTGGCTCTTGTTAGCATTCTGTTTGGAGATGTGTTAAGGGTTCCCTTCCTTTCTTTTCACTCATAGGTTGTGATGAATAACTTAAATCCAGCCTGGAAGACCTTTAAAGTGTCTGTAAATTCTCTGTGTAGCGGAGACCAGGACCGCAGGCTAAAGGTCAGAAGTCATTCCTACTTTTTGAATAGTTTTTCTCATAGAAAACAAAACTTTGTCTTCCCTTTTCAATTGAAGATTGCTACTCTGCACTGCCCTCTTCTTTGATAGAAAAGATGATCACACAGCTGCTTTATGATTACCACAATCAAATTAAGGATGCAGAAAAGTGGTAATCCACTGTAATCAGTAGATTATGCTCTATACTTCTTACAGTAATCTCAAAAAAAGGATGGGGCTGGTTTTGCCAATCAGTTGGACAATTTGAACCCAGCATCATTTAACTGGTGGAAGTATTCTCAAGGGAAGTGACAGCCCTGCCACCAGTTTAACTACTATTTCCTCACTTTTATGTCTGGAGACCCTCTGTAAAATAAACATTGAATTATGAGATCTGTTATTATATTTGAAGAATGGTATGGCCACAACAAAACATGTGCCATAGTAATGGCAGTGTTTCTAGTCAGCAGAAAAACTTATGGTTGAGAACTTGAAGCTTTGTTGAGAAAAATTCATCTTCTTGTGGCTAATTTGGGTTAAATCAAGGCTGAATCCAATTGTTTGTATCTTGTAATCAGGTTTAAGGTTAATACTAAATTAAAAAATGTTGAACAAAGAGCACTGTCCTCAGTCTCTACTCAGCCTCTTGGACCTGAGGAAATGACATTGGACCCAAAAGGATGACTTTTATTTCTTCTTACCATATGAACTAGTCTAATAAAAATTTTTCCTTCTCCCTGCAAACCTTTCTTCTTTTATCATTATAGCTGCACAACCCTGCAGAAGCAATATTATGATTTTTCACTCATATACTGCAGGATGTGCTGTACAGACAGAAAAAATGAAATGTCTGGTGTCTACATGTTACAATGCATGCTACAAATGGGTGGAAAACGTAAAAAGGAGTCTTAGGAGTGCTTGTATTTGTGCTGGTCATGCTGATTGTGATTTATAACTTCAGAAAATCAGCACTGTTTTTATGGAACCACAGCGGTACTGACACAGTGTTTGTATGTATACACTTCTATGGTATTGGGGATGCATGAGGAAGACACAGGTATGAATTGTTATCTTTATT